>OZ012741.1:13281920-13855946 GCA_963859935.3 Lathyrus sativus
CAAGAAATTTGGTGATGGAGAAGAATCATATTGAATATATTTATATCTAATAAACCATAATTTAATGTGAAAATGGTAAATATAAATAAATTCTAGCTTGAAAATATATTTTAATTATTACCTGTTTTATTAAAAAATATGTCATGGATTATAGCCTTTTAACTTTGTTTTTTACACTGGAAAAACCTAAAATTATTTGAGGTAAAAAAATGAAATATAATTAAGTTTTTTACATCTACTATAGTCTATTATGATTTTTTTTAAAGTGACAAAAAACCTAAAACTTTGGGTTGGTGAATAAAAATATTGAATATTTTTAGATGTAATTTACCATAAGTCAATTTTAATTCGGTGAATACAAATAATATTGAGCTTGATAATTTAATTTTAATTGTTATGCATGTGTATAAATTATGGGTCATTCATGAGTAGTCTCTTAACTTAGTTTCTCAGAGGTTAAGAAACCAAAATTTTGGTGATGGAGAAGAAGAACAATATAAAATTTTTTTATATCTATTATACCATAATACAATGTGATTATGGTGAACACAAATAAAATTGACCTTAAATATTTAATTATGGGTCATTCATGAGTAGTCTCTTTTAAGTATGTGGCTTACTGACAAAGAAACAAGAAATTCGGTGATGGAGAAGAATCATATTGAATAAATTTACATTTAATAAACCATAATTCAATGTTAAAATGGAAAATATAAATAAATTCTAGATTTAATATATATTTTAATTAATACCTATTTTATTAAAAAATATGTCATGGATTATAGCCTTTTAACTTTGTTTTTTACACTGGAAAAACCTAAAATTATGTGGAGTAGAAAAATGAAATATAATTAATTTTTTGCATCTACTATAGTCTATTATGTTTTTTGCATAGTGATAAAAAACCTAAAAGTTTGGGATGGTGAAGAAAAAAATTGAATATTTTTAGATGTAATATACCATAAGTCAATTTTAATTCGGTGAATACAAAAAATATTTAGCTTGATTATTTAATTTCAATTGTTATGCATGTGTATAAATTATGGGTCACTCATGAGTAGTCTCTTAACTCAGTTTCTCAGAGGTTAAGAAACCAAAATTTTGGTGATGGAGAATAAGAAAAATATAGAATTTTTTTACATCTATTATAGCATAAAACAATGTGATTATGGTGAACACAAATAAAATTGACATTAAATATTTTATTTTGTTGATTAACCATTTAGATATAATTTATTTGTCATTCATTTATAGTCTTTTAACTCTGTGGCTTACTAACGAAGAAACAAGAAATTTGGTGTTGGAGAAGAATCATATTGAATATATTTAAATCTAATAAACCATAATTCAATGTGAAAATGGAAAATATAAATAGCTTGAATATATACTTTAATTATTACCTATTTTATTAAAAAATATGTCATGGATTATAGCCTTTTAACTTTGTTTTTTACACTAGAAAAACCTAAAATTATGTGGAGTAAAAAAATGAAATATAATAAATTTTTTACATCTACTATAGTCTATTATGTTTTTTGCATAGTCATAAAAAACCTAAAACTTTGGGATGGTGAAGAAAAATACAGAATATTTTTAGATTTAGTATACCATAAATCAATTTTAATTCGGTGAATACAAACAATATTCAGCTTGATTATTTAATTTCAATTGTTATACATGGGTATAAATTATGGGTCATTCATGAGTAGTCTCTTAACTTTGTCTCTCAGAGGTTAAGAAACCAAAATTTTGGTGATGGAGAAGAAGAAAAATATAGAATTTTTTTACATCTATTATACCATAATACAATGTGATTATGGTGAACACAAATAAAATTGACCTTAAATATTTAATTTTGGTGATTACCCATTTAGATATAATTTATTTGTCATTCATTTATAGTCTTTTAACTCAAGAAATTTTGTGATGGAGAAGAATCATATTGAATATATTCACATCTAAGAAACCATAATTCAACGTGAAAATGGTAAATATGAATAAATTGTAGCTTGAATATATATTTTATTTATTTCCTATTTTATAAAAAAATATGTCATGGATTATAGCCTTTTAACTTTGATTTTTACACTGGAAAAACCTAAAATTATGTGGAGTAGAAAAATGAAATATAATTAATTTTTTGCATCTACTATAGTCTATTATGTTTTTTGCATAGTGATAAAAATACCTAAAACTTTGGGATGATGAAGAAAAATATTGAATGTTTTAGATGTAATATACCATAAGTCAATTTTAATTCGGTGAATACAAACAATATTGAGCTTGATTATTTAATTTCAATTGTTAAGCATGTGTATAAATTATGGGTCACTCATGAGTAGTCTCTTAACTTAGTTTCTCAGAGGTTAAGAAACCAAAATTTTGGTGATGGAGAAGAAGAAAAATATAGAATTTTTTTATATCTATTATACCATAATACAATGTGATTATGGTGAACACAAATAAAATTGACCTTAAATATTTAATTTTGGTGATTACTCATTTAGATATAATTAATTTGTCATTCAATTATAGTCTTTTAACTCTGTGGCTTACTGACGAAGAAACAAGAAATTTGGTGTTGGAGAAGAATCATATTGAATATATTTACATCTAATAAACCATAATTCAATGTGAAAATGGAAAATATAAATAACGTTTAGCTTGAATATATATTTTAATTGTTACCTATTTTATAAAAAAATATGTCATGGATTATAGCCTTTTAACGTTGTTTTTAACACTGGAAAAACCTAAAATTTTGTGGAGTAAAAAAATAATGTATAATTAATTTTTTACATCTACTAGAGTCTATTATGTTTTTTTCATAGTGATAAAAAAGCTAAAACTTTCGGATGGTGAAGAAAAATATTGAATATTTTTAGATGTAATATACCATAAGTCAATTTTAATTCGGTGAATACAAACAATATTGAGCTTGATTATTTAATTTCAATTGTTATGCATGTGTATAAATTATGGGTCATTCATGAGTAGTCTCTTAACTCAGTTTCTCAGAGGTTAAGAAACTAAAATTTTGGTGATGGAGAAGAAGAAAAATATTGAATTGTTTTACATCTATTATACCATAATACAATGTGATTATGGTGAACACAAATAAAATTGACATTAAATATTTAATTTTGGTTATTAACCATTTAGATATAATTTATTTGTCATTCATTTATAGTCTTTTAACTATGTGGCTTACTGACGAAGAAACAAGAAATTTGGTGATGGAGAAGAATTATATTGAATATATTTAAATCTAATAAACCATAATTCAATGTGAAAATGGTAAATATAAATAGCTTGAATATATACTTTAATTATTACCTATTTTATTAGAAAATATGTCATGGATTATAACCTTTTAACTTTGTTTTTTAGACTGGAAAAACCTAAATCTATCTGGAGTAAAAAAATGAAATATAATAAATTTTTTACATCTACTATAGTCTATTATGTTTTTTGCATAGTGATAAAAAACCTAAAACGTTGGGATGGTGAAGAAAAATATTGAATATTTTTAGATTTAGTATACCATAAGTCAATTTTAATTCGGTGAATACAAACAATATTCAACTTGATTATTTAATTTCAATTGTTATACATGGGTATAAATTATGGGTCATTCATGAGTATTCTCTTAACATAGTTTCTCAGAGGTTAAGAAACCAAAATTTTGGTGATGGAGAAGAAGAAAAATATAGAATTTTTTTACATCTATTATACCATAATACAATGTGATTATGGTGAACACAAATAAAATTGACCTTAAATATTTAATTTTCGTGATTACCCATTTAGATATAATTTATTTGTCATTCATTTATAGTCTTTTAACTCAAGAAATTTGGTGATGGAGAAGAATCATATTGAATATATTTACATCTAAGAAACAATAATTCAACGTGAAAATGGTAAATGTGAATAAATTGTAGCTTTAATATATATTTTAATTATTTCCTATTTTATTAAAAAATATGTCATTTATTGCCTTTTAACTTTGATTTTTACACTGGAAAAACCTAAAATTATGTGGAGTAGAAAAATGAAATATAATTAATTTTTTGCATCTACTATAGTCTATTATATTTTTTGCATAGTGATAAAAATACCTAAAACTTTGGGATGATGAAGAAAAATATTGAACATTTTTAGATGTAATATACCATAAGTCAATTTTAATTCGGTGAATACAAACAATATTTAGCTTGATTATTAAATTTCAATTGTTATGCATGTGTATAAATTATGGGTCATTCATGAGTAGTCTCTTAACTCAGTTTCTCAGAGGTTAAGAAACTAAAATTCTGGTGATGGAGAAGAAGAAAAATATAGAATTTTTTTATATCTATTATACCATAATACAATGTGATTATGGTGAACACAAATAAAATTGAAATTAAATATTTAATTTTGGTGATTACCCGTTTAGATATAATTTATTTGTCATTCATTTATAGTCTTTTAACTCTGTGGCTTACTGACGAAGAAACAAGAAATTTGGTGATGGAGAAGAATCATATTGAATATATTTACATCTAATAAACCATAATTCAATGTGAAAATGGTAAATATAAATAGCTTGAATATATACTTTAATTATTACCTATTTTATTAAAATATATGTCATGGATTATAGCCTCTTAACTTTGTTTTTTACACTGGAAAAACCTAAAATTATGTGGAGTAAAAAAATGAAATATAATAAATTTTTTTCATCTACTATAGTCTATTATGTTTTTTGCATAGTGATAAAAAACCTAAAACTTTGGGATGGTGAAGAAAAATATTGAATATTTTTAGATTTAGTATACCATAAGTCAATTTTAATTCGGTGAATACAAACAATATTCAGCTTGATTATTTAATTTCAATTGTTATACATGTGAATAAATTATGGGTCATTCATGAGTAGTCTCTTAACTTAGTTTCTCAGAGGTTAAGAAACCAAAATTTTGGTGATGGAGAAGAAGAAAAATATAGAATTTTTTTACATCTATTATACCATAATACAATGTGATTATGGTGAACACAAATAAAATTGACCTTAAATATTTAATTTTGGTGATTACCCATTTAGATATAATTTATTTGTCATTCATTTATAGTCTTTTAACTCAAGATATTTTGTGATGGAAAAGAATCATATTGAATATATTTACATCTAAGAAACCATAATTCAATGTGAAAATGGTAAATATGAATAAGTTGTAGCTTGAATATATATTTTAATTATTTCCTATTTTATAAAAAAATATGTCATGGATTATAGCCTTTTAACTTTGATTTTTACACTAGAAAAACCTAAAATTATGTGGAGTAGAAAAATGAAATATAATTAATTTTTTGCATCTACTATAGCCTATTATGTTTTTTGCATAGTGATAAAAAAACCTAAAACTTTGGGATGATGAAGAAAAATATTGAATATTTTTAGATGTAATATACCATAAGTCAATTTTAATTCAGTGAATACAAACAATATTTAGCTTGATTATTTAATTTCAATTGTTATGCATGTGTATAAATTATGGGTCGTTCATGAGTAATCTCTTAACTCAGTTTCTCAGAGGTTAAGAAACTAAAATTTTGGTGATGGAGAAGAAGAAAAATATAGACTTTTTTTATATCTATTATACCATAATACAATGTGATTATGGTGAACACAAATAAAATTGACATTAAATATTAAATTTTGGTGATTACCCGTTTAGATATAATTTATTTGTCGTTCATTTATAGTCTTTTAACTCTGTGGCTTACTGACGAAGAAACAAGAAATTTGGTGATGGAGAAGAATCATATTGAATATATTTACATCTAATAAACCATAATTCAATGTGAAAATGGTAAATATAAATAGCTTGAATATATACTTTAATTATTACCTATTTTATTAAAAAATATGTCATGGATTATAGCCTTTTAACTTTGTTTTTTACACTAGAAAAACCTAAAATTATGTGGAGTAAAAAAATGAAATATAATAAATTTTTTACATCTACTATAGTCTATTATGTTTTTTGCATAGTCATAAAAAACCTAAAACTTTGGGATGGTGAAGAAAAATACAGAATATTTTTAGATTTAGTATACCATAAATCAATTTTAATTCGGTGAATACAAACAATATTCAGCTTGATTATTTAATTTCAATTGTTATACATGGGTATAAATTATGGGTCATTCATGAGTAGTCTCTTAACTTTGTCTCTCAGAGGTTAAGAAACCAAAATTTTGGTGATGGAGAAGAAGAAAAATATAGAATTTTTTTACATCTATTATACCATAATACAATGTGATTATGGTGAACACAAATAAAATTGACCTTAAATATTTAATTTTGGTGATTACCCATTTAGATATAATTTATTTGTCATTCATTTATAGTCTTTTAACTCAAGAAATTTTGTGATGGAGAAGAATCATATTGAATATATTCACATCTAAGAAACCATAATTCAACGTGAAAATGGTAAATATGAATAAATTGTAGCTTGAATATATATTTTATTTATTTCCTATTTTATAAAAAAATATGTCATGGATTATAGCCTTTTAACTTTGATTTTTACACTGGAAAAACCTAAAATTATGTGGAGTAGAAAAATGAAATATAATTAATTTTTTGCATCTACTATAGTCTATTATGTTTTTTGCATAGTGATAAAAATACCTAAAACTTTGGGATGATGAAGAAAAATATTGAATGTTTTAGATGTAATATACCATAAGTCAATTTTAATTCGGTGAATACAAACAATATTGAGCTTGATTATTTAATTTCAATTGTTAAGCATGTGTATAAATTATGGGTCACTCATGAGTAGTCTCTTAACTTAGTTTCTCAGAGGTTAAGAAACCAAAATTTTGGTGATGGAGAAGAAGAAAAATATAGAATTTTTTTATATCTATTATACCATAATACAATGTGATTATGGTGAACACAAATAAAATTGACCTTAAATATTTAATTTTGGTGATTACTCATTTAGATATAATTAATTTGTCATTCATTTATAGTCTTTTAACTCTGTGGCTTACTGACGAAGAAACAAGAAATTTGGTGTTGGAGAAGAATCATATTGAATATATTTACATCTAATAAACCATAATTCAATGTGAAAATGGAAAATATAAATAACGTTTAGCTTGAATATATATTTTAATTGTTACCTATTTTATAAAAAAATATGTCATGGATTATAGCCTTTTAACGTTGTTTTTAACACTGGAAAAACCTAAAATTTTGTGGAGTAAAAAAATAATGTATAATTAATTTTTTACATCTACTAGAGTCTATTATGTTTTTTTCATAGTGATAAAAAAGCTAAAACTTTCGGATGGTGAAGAAAAAT
This sequence comes from Lathyrus sativus, assembly GCA_963859935.3. Classification (NCBI taxonomy): domain Eukaryota; kingdom Viridiplantae; phylum Streptophyta; class Magnoliopsida; order Fabales; family Fabaceae; genus Lathyrus; species Lathyrus sativus. The sequence continues at coordinate 13,289,288 of OZ012741.1, forward strand.
ATTGAATATTTTTAGATGTAATATACCATAAGTCAATTTTAATTCGGTGAATACAAACAATATTGAGCTTGATTATTTAATTTCAATTGTTATGCATGTGTATAAATTATGGGTCATTCATGAGTAGTCTCTTAACTCAGTTTCTCAGAGGTTAAGAAACTAAAATTTTGGTGATGGAGAAGAAGAAAAATATTGAATTTTTTTACATCTATTATACCATAATACAATGTGATTATGGTGAACACAAATAAAATTGACATTAAATATTTAATTTTGGTTATTAACCATTTAGATATAATTTATTTGTCATTCATTTATAGTCTTTTAACTATGTGGCTTACTGACGAAGAAACAAGAAATTTGGTGATGGAGAAGAATTATATTGAATATATTTAAATCTAATAAACCATAATTCAATGTGAAAATGGTAAATATAAATAGCTTGAATATATACTTTAATTATTACCTATTTTATTAGAAAATATGTCATGGATTATAACCTTTTAACTTTGTTTTTTAGACTGGAAAAACCTAAATCTATCTGGAGTAAAAAAATGAAATATAATAAATTTTTTACATCTACTATAGTCTATTATGTTTTTTGCATAGTGATAAAAAACCTAAAACGTTGGGATGGTGAAGAAAAATATTGAATATTTTTAGATTTAGTATACCATAAGTCAATTTTAATTCGGTGAATACAAACAATATTCAACTTGATTATTTAATTTCAATTGTTATACATGGGTATAAATTATGGGTCATTCATGAGTATTCTCTTAACATAGTTTCTCAGAGGTTAAGAAACCAAAATTTTGGTGATGGAGAAGAAGAAAAATATAGAATTTTTTTACATCTATTATACCATAATACAATGTGATTATGGTGAACACAAATAAAATTGACCTTAAATATTTAATTTTCGTGATTACCCATTTAGATATAATTTATTTGTCATTCATTTATAGTCTTTTAACTCAAGAAATTTGGTGATGGAGAAGAATTATATTGAATATATTTACATCTAAGAAACAATAATTCAACGTGAAAATGGTAAATGTGAATAAATTGTAGCTTTAATATATATTTTAATTATTTCCTATTTTATAAAAAAATATGTCATTTATTGCCTTTTAACTTTGATTTTTACACTGGAAAAACCTAAAATTATGTGGAGTAGAAAAATGAAATATAATTAATTTTTTGCATCTACTATAGTCTATTATATTTTTTGCATAGTGATAAAAATACCTAAAACTTTGGGATGATGAAGAAAAATATTGAACATTTTTAGATGTAATATACCATAAGTCAATTTTAATTCGGTGAATACAAACAATATTTAGCTTGATTGTTTAATTTCAATTGTTATGCATGTGTATAAATTATGGGTCGTTCATGAGTAGTCTCTTAACTCAGTTTCTCAGAGGTTAAGAAACTAAAATTCTGGTGATGGAGAAGAAGAAAAATATAGAATTTTTTTATATCTATTATACCATAATACAATGTGATTATGGTGAACACAAATAAAATTGACATTAAATATTTAATTTTGGTTATTAACCATTTAGATATAATTTATTTGTCATTCATTTATAGTCTTTTAACTATGTGGCTTACTGACGAAGAAACAAGAAATTTGGTGATGGAGAAGAATTATATTGAATATATTTAAATCTAATAAACCATAATTCAATGTGAAAATGGTAAATATAAATAGCTTGAATATATACTTTAATTATTACCTATTTTATTAGAAAATATGTCATGGATTATAACCTTTTAACTTTGTTTTTTAGACTGGAAAAACCTAAATCTATCTGGAGTAAAAAAATGAAATATAATAAATTTTTTACATCTACTATAGTCTATTATGTTTTTTGCATAGTGATAAAAAACCTAAAACGTTGGGATGGTGAAGAAAAATATTGAATATTTTTAGATTTAGTATACCATAAGTCAATTTTAATTCGGTGAATACAAACAATATTCAACTTGATTATTTAATTTCAATTGTTATACATGGGTATAAATTATGGGTCATTCATGAGTATTCTCTTAACATAGTTTCTCAGAGGTTAAGAAACCAAAATTTTGGTGATGGAGAAGAAGAAAAATATAGAATTTTTTTACATCTATTATACCATAATACAATGTGATTATGGTGAACACAAATAAAATTGACCTTAAATATTTAATTTTGGTGATTACCCATTTAGATATAATTTATTTGTCATTCATTTATAGTCTTTTAACTCAAGAAATTTGGTGATGGAGAAGAATCATATTGAATATATTTACATCTAAGAAACAATAATTCAACGTGAAAATGGTAAATGTGACTAAATTGTAGCTTTAATATATATTTTAACTATTTCCTATTTTATAAAAAAATATGTTATGGATTATAGCCTTTTAACTTTGATTTTTACACTGGAAAAACCTAAAATTATGTGGAGTAGAAAAATGAAATATAATTAATTTTTTGCATCTACTATAGCCTATTATGTTTTTTGCATAGTGATAAAAAAACCTAAAACTTTGGGATGATGAAGAAAAATATTGAATATTTTTAGATGTAATATACCATAAGTCAATTTTAATTCAGTGAATACAAACAATATTTAGCTTGATTATTTAATTTCAATTGTTATGCATGTGTATAAATTATGGGTCGTTCATGAGTAGTCTCTTAACTCAGTTTCTCAGAGGTTAAGAAACTAAAATTTTGGTGATGGAGAAGAAGAAAAATATAGAATTTTTTTATATCTATTATACCATAATACAATGTGATTATGGTGAACACAAATAAAATTGACATTAAATATTAAATTTTGGTGATTACCCGTTTAGATATAATTTATTTGTCGTTCATTTATAGTCTTTTAACTCTGTGGCTTACTGACGAAGAAACAAGAAATTTGGTGATGGAGAAGAATCATATTGAATATATTTACATCTAATAAACCATAATTCAATGTGAAAATGGTAAATATAAATAGCTTGAATATATACTTTAATTATTACCTATTTTATTAAAAAATATGTCATGGATTATAGCCTTTTATCTTTGTTTTTTACACTGGAAAAACCTAAAATTATGTGGAGTAAAAAAATGAAATATAATAAATTTTTTACATCTAGTATAGTCTATTATATTTTTTGCATAGTGATAAAAAAACCTAAAACTTTGGGATGGTGAAGAAAAATATTGAATATTTTTAGATTTAGTATACCATAAGTCAATTTTAATTCGGTGAATACAAATAATATTCAGCTTGATAATTTAATTTCAATTATTATACATGTGTATAAATTATGGGACATTCATGAGTAGTCTCTTAACTTTGTTTCTCAGAGGTTAAGAAACCAAAATTTTGGTGATGGAGAAGAAGAAAAATATAGAATTTTTTTACATCTATTATACCAAAATACAATGTGATTATGGTGAACACAAATAAAATTGACCTTAAATATTTAATTTTGGTGATTACCCATTTAGATATAATTTATTTGTCATTCATTTATAGTCTTTTAACTCAAGAAATTTTGTGATGGAGAAGAATCATATTGAATATATTCACATCTAAGAAACCATAATTCAACGTGAAAATGGTAAATATGAATAAATTGTAGCTTGAATATATATTTTATTTATTTCCTATTTTATAAAAAAATATGTCATGGATTATAGCCTTTTAACTTTGATTTTTACACTGGAAAAACCTAAAATTATGTGGAGTAGAAAAATGAAATATAATTAATTTTTTGCATCTACTATAGTCTATTATGTTTTTTGCATAGTGATAAAAATACCTAAAACTTTGGGATGATGAAGAAAAATATTGAATGTTTTAGATGTAATATACCATAAGTCAATTTTAATTCGGTGAATACAAACAATATTGAGCTTGATTATTTAATTTCAATTGTTAAGCATGTGTATAAATTATGGGTCACTCATGAGTAGTCTCTTAACTTAGTTTCTCAGAGGTTAAGAAACCAAAATTTTGGTGATGGAGAAGAAGAAAAATATAGAATTTTTTTATATCTATTATACCATAATACAATGTGATTATGGTGAACACAAATAAAATTGACCTTAAATATTTAATTTTGGTGATTACTCATTTAGATATAATTAATTTGTCATTCATTTATAGTCTTTTAACTTTGTGGCTTACTGACGAAGAAACAAGAAATTTGGTGTTGGAGAAGAATCATATTGAATATATTTACATCTAATAAACCATAATTCAATGTGAAAATGGAAAATATAAATAACGTTTAGCTTGAATATATATTTTAATTGTTACCTATTTTATAAAAAAAATATGTCATGGATTATAGCCTTTTAACGTTGTTTTTAACACTGGAAAAACCTAAAATTTTGTGGAGTAAAAAAATAATATATAATTAATTTTTTACATCTACTAGAGTCTATTATGTTTTTTTCATAGTGATAAAAAAGCTAAAACTTTCGGATGGTGAAGAAAAATATTGAATATTTTTAGATGTAATATACCATAAGTCAATTTTAATTCGGTGAATACAAACAATATTGAGCTTGATTATTTAATTTCAATTGTTATGCATGTGTATAAATTATGGGTCATTCATGAGTAGTCTCTTAACTCAGTTTCTCAGAGGTTAAGAAACTAAAATTTTGGTGATGGAGAAGAAGAAAAATATTGAATTTTTTTACATCTATTATACCATAATACAATGTGATTATGGTGAACACAAATAAAATTGACCTTAAATATTTAATTTTCGTGATTACCCATTTAGATATAATTTATTTGTCATTCATTTATAGTCTTTTAACTCAAGAAATTTGGTGATGGAGAAGAATCATATTGAATATATTTACATCTAAGAAACAATAATTCAACGTGAAAATGGTAAATGTGAATAAATTGTAGCTTTAATATATATTTTAATTATTTCCTATTTTATAAAAAAATATGTCATTTATTGCCTTTTAACTTTGATTTTTACACTGGAAAAACCTAAAATTATGTGGAGTAGAAAAATGAAATAGAATTAATTTTTTGCATCTACTATAGTCTATTATATTTTTTGCATAGTGATAAAAATACCTAAAACTTTGGGATGATGAAGAAAAATATTGAACATTTTTAGATGTAATATACCATAAGTCAATTTTAATTCGGTGAATACAAACAATATCTAGCTTGATTGTTTAATTTCAATTGTTATGCATGTGTATAAATTATGGGTCGTTCATGAGTAGTCTCTTAACTCAGTTTCTCAGAGGTTAAGAAACTAAAATTCTGGTGATGGAGAAGAAGAAAAATATAGAATTTTTTTATATCTATTATACCATAATACAATGTGATTATGGTGAACACAAATAAAATTGAAATTAAATATTTAATTTTGGTGATTACCCGTTTAGATATAATTTATTTGTCATTCATTTATAGTCTTTTAACTCTGTGGCTTACTGACGAAGAAACAAGAAATTTGGTGATGGAGAAGAATCATATTGAATATATTTACATCTAATAAACCATAATTCAATGTGAAAATGGTAAATATAAATAGCTTGAATATATACTTTAATTATTACCTATTTTATTAAAATATATGTCATGGATTATAGCCTCTTAACTTTGTTTTTTACACTGGAAAAACCTAAAATTATGTGGAGTAAAAAAATGAAATATAATAAATTTTTTACATCTACTATAGTCTATTATGTTTTTTGCATAGTGATAAAAAACCTAAAACTTTGGGATGGTGAAGAAAAATATTGAATATTTTTAGATTTAGTATACCATAAGTCAATTTTAATTCGGTGAATACAAACAATATTCAGCTTGATTATTTAATTTCAATTGTTATACATGTGAATAAATTATGGGTCATTCATGAGTAGTCTCTTAACTTAGTTTCTCAGAGGTTAAGAAACCAAAATTTTGGTGATGGAGAAGAAGAAAAATATAGAATTTTTTTACATCTATTATACCATAATACAATGTGATTATGGTGAACACAAATAAAATTGACCTTAAATATTTAATTTTGGTGATTACCCATTTAGATATAATTTATTTGTCATTCATTTATAGTCTTTTAACTCAAGATATTTTGTGATGGAAAAGAATCATATTGAATATATTTACATCTAAGAAACCATAATTCAATGTGAAAATGGTAAATATGAATAAGTTGTAGCTTGAATATATATTTTAATTATTTCCTATTTTATAAAAAAATATGTCATGGATTATAGCCTTTTAACTTTGATTTTTACACTGGAAAAACCTAAAATTATGTGGAGTAGAAAAATGAAATATAATTAATTTTTTGCATCTACTATAGCCTATTATGTTTTTTGCATAGTGATAAAAAAACCTAAAACTTTGGGATGATGAAGAAAAATATTGAATATTTTTAGATGTAATATACCATAAGTCAATTTTAATTCAGTGAATACAAACAATATTTAGCTTGATTATTTAATTTCAATTGTTATGCATGTGTATAAATTATGGGTCGTTCATGAGTAATCTCTTAACTCAGTTTCTCAGAGGTTAAGAAACTAAAATTTTGGTGATGGAGAAGAAGAAAAATATAGAATTTTTTTATATCTATTATACCATAATACAATGTGATTATGGTGAACACAAATAAAATTGACATTAAATATTAAATTTTGGTGATTACCCGTTTAGATATAATTTATTTGTCGTTCATTTATAGTCTTTTAACTCTGTGGCTTACTGACGAAGAAACAAGAAATTTGGTGATGGAGAAGAATCATATTGAATATATTTACATCTAATAAACCATAATTCAATGTGAAAATGGTAAATATAAATAGCTTGAATATATACTTTAATTATTACCTATTTTATTAAAAAATATGTCATGGATTATAGCCTTTTATCTTTGTTTTTTACACTGGAAAAACCTAAAATTATGTGGAGTAAAAAAATGAAATATAATAAATTTTTTACATCTAGTATAGTCTATTATATTTTTTGCATAGTGATAAAAAAACCTAAAACTTTGGGATGGTGAAGAAAAATATTGAATATTTTTAGATTTAGTATACCATAAGTCAATTTTAATTCGGTGAATACAAATAATATTCAGCTTGATAATTTAATTTCAATTATTATACATGTGTATAAATTATGGGACATTCATGAGTAGTCTCTTAACTTTGTTTCTCATAGGTTAAGAAACCAAAATTTTGGTGATGGAGAAGAAGAAAAATATAGAATTTTTTTACATCTATTATACCAAAATACAATGTGATTATGGTGAACACAAATAAAATTGACCTTAAATATTTAATTTTGGTGATTACCCATTTAGATATAATTTATTTGTCATTCATTTATAGTCTTTTAACTCAAGAAATTTTGTGATGGAGAAGAATCATATTGAATATATTCACATCTAAGAAACCATAATTCAACGTGAAAATGGTAAATATGAATAAATTGTAGCTTGAATATATATTTTATTTATTTCCTATTTTATAAAAAAATATGTCATGGATTATAGCCTTTTAACTTTGATTTTTACACTGGAAAAACCTAAAATTATGTGGAGTAGAAAAATGAAATATAATTAATTTTTTGCATCTACTATAGTCTATTATGTTTTTTGCATAGTGATAAAAATACCTAAAACTTTGGGATGATGAAGAAAAATATTGAATGTTTTAGATGTAATATACCATAAGTCAATTTTAATTCGGTGAATACAAACAATATTGAGCTTGATTATTTAATTTCAATTGTTAAGCATGTGTATAAATTATGGGTCACTCATGAGTAGTCTCTTAACTTAGTTTCTCAGAGGTTAAGAAACCAAAATTTTGGTGATGGAGAAGAAGAAAAATATAGAATTTTTTTATATCTATTATACCATAATACAATGTGATTATGGTGAACACAAATAAAATTGACCTTAAATATTTAATTTTGGTGATTACTCATTTAGATATAATTAATTTGTCATTCATTTATAGTCTTTTAACTTTGTGGCTTACTGACGAAGAAACAAGAAATTTGGTGTTGGAGAAGAATCATATTGAATATATTTACATCTAATAAACCATAATTCAATGTGAAAATGGAAAATATAAATAACGTTTAGCTTGAATATATATTTTAATTGTTACCTATTTTATAAAAAAATATGTCATGGATTATAGCCTTTTAACTTTGATTTTTACACTGGAAAAACCTAAAATTATGTGGAGTAGAAAAATGAAATATAATTAATTTTTTGCATCTACTATAGTCTATTATGTTTTTTACATAGTGATAAAAAAACCTAAAACTTTGGGATGATGAAGACAAATATTGAATATTTTTAGATGTAATATACCATAAGTCAATTTTAATTCGGTGAATACAAACAATATTTAGCTTGATTATTTAATTTCAATTGTTATGCATGTGTATAAATTATGGGTCGTTCATGAGTAGTCTCTTAACTCAGTTTCTCAGAGGTTAAGAAACTAAAATTTTGGTGATGGAGAAGAAGAAAAATATAGAATTTTTTTATATCTATTATACCATAATACAATGTGATTATGGTGAACACAAATAAAATTGACATTAAATATTAAATTTTGGTGATTACCCGTTTAGATATAATTTATTTGTCGTTCATTTATAGTCTTTTAACTTTGTGGCTTACTGACGAAGAAACAAGAAATTTGGTGTTGGAGAAGAATCATATTGGATATATTTACATCTAATAAACCATAATTCAATGTGAAAATGGTAAATATAAATAGCTTGAATATATACTTTAATTATTACCTATTTTATTAAAAAATATGTCATGGATTATAGCCTTTTACCTTTGTTTTTTACACTGGAAAAACCTAAAATTATGTGGAGTAAAAAAATGAAATATAATAAATTTTTTACATCTAGTATAGTCTATTATATTTTTTGCATAGTGATAAAAAACCTAAAACTTTGGGATGGTGAAGAAAAATATTGAATATTTTTAGATTAATATACCATAAGTCAATTTTAATTCGGTGAATACAAACAATATTCAGCTTGATAATTTAATTTCATTAATTATACATGTGTATAAATTATGGGTCATTCATGAGTAGTCTCTTAACTTTGTTTCTCAGAGGTTAAGAAACCAAAATTTTGGTGATGGAGAAGAAGAAAAATATAGAATTTTTTTACATCTATTATACCATAATACAATGTGATTATGGTGAACACAAATAAAATTGACCTTAAATATTTAATTTTGGTGATTACCCATTTAGATATAATTTATTTGTCATTCATTTATAGTCTTTTAACTCAAGAAATTTGGTGATGGAGAAGAATCATATTGAATATATTTACATCTAAGAAACAATAATTCAACGTGAAAATGGTAAATGTGAATAAATTGTAGCTTTAATATATATTTTAATTATTTCCTATTTTATAAAAAAATATGTCATTTATTGCCTTTTAACTTTGATTTTTACACTGGAAAAACCTAAAATTATGTGGAGTAGAAAAATGAAATATAATTAATTTTTTGCATCTACTATAGTCTATTATATTTTTTGCATAGTGATAAAAATACCTAAAACTTTGGGATGATGAAGAAAAATATTGAACATTTTTAGATGTAATATACCATAAGTCAATTTTAATTCGGTGAATACAAACAATATTTAGCTTGATTGTTTAATTTCAATTGTTATGCATGTGTATAAATTATGGGTCGTTCATGAGTAATCTCTTAACTCAGTTTCTCAGAGGTTAAGAAACTAAAATTTTGGTGATGGAGAAGAAGAAAAATATAGAATTTTTTTATATCTATTATACCATAATACAATGTGATTATGGTGAACACAAATAAAATTGACATTAAATATTAAATTTTGGTGATTACCCGTTTAGATATAATTTATTTGTCGTTCATTTATAGTCTTTTAACTCTGTGGCTTACTGACGAAGAAACAAGAAATTTGGTGATGGAGAAGAATCATATTGAATATATTTACATCTAATAAACCATAATTCAATGTGAAAATGGTAAATATAAATAGCTTGAATATATACTTTAATTATTACCTATTTTATTAAAAAATATGTCATGGATTATAGCCTTTTATCTTTGTTTTTTACACTGGAAAAACCTAAAATTATGTGGAGTAAAAAAATGAAATATAATAAAGTTTTTTACATCTAGTATAGTCTATTATATTTTTTGCATAGTGATAAAAAAACCTAAAACTTTGGGATGGTGAAGAAAAATATTGAATATTTTTAGATTTAGTATACCATAAGTCAATTTTAATTCGGTGAATACAAATAATATTCAGCTTGATAATTTAATTTCAATTATTATACATGTGTATAAATTATGGGACATTCATGAGTAGTCTCTTAACTTTGTTTCTCAGAGGTTAAGAAACCAAAATTTTGGTGATGGAGAAGAAGAAAAATATAGAATTTTTTTACATCTATTATACCATAATACAATGTGATTATGGTGAACACAAATAAAATTGACCTTAAATATTTAATTTTGGTGATTACCCATTTAGATATAATTTATTTGTCATTCATTTATAGTCTTTTAACTCAAGAAATTTTGTGATGGAGAAGAATCATATTGAATATATTTACATCTAAGAAACCATAATTCAACGTGAAAATGGTAAATATGAATAAATTGTAGCTTGAATATATATTTTAATTATTTCCTATTTTATAAAAAAAATATGTCATGGATTATAGCCTTTTAACTTTGATTTTTACACTGGAAAAACCTAAAATTATGTGGAGTAGAAAAATGAAATATAATTAATTTTTTGCATCTACTATAGTCTATTATGTTTTTTGCATAGTGATAAAAAAACCTAAAACTTTGGGATGATGAAGACAAATATTGAATATTTTTAGATGTAATATACCATAAGTCAATTTTAATTCGGTGAATACAAACAACATTTAGCTTGATTATTTAATTTCAATTGTTATGCATGTGTATAAATTATGGGTCGTTCATGAGTAGTCTCTTAACTCAGTTTCTCAGAGGTTAAGAAACTAAAATTTTGGTGATGGAGAAGAAGAAAAATATAGAATTTTTTTATATCTATTATACCATAATACAATGTGATTATGGTGAACACAAATAAAATTGACATTAAATATTAAATTTTGGTGATTACCCGTTTAGATATAATTTATTTGTCGTTCATTTATAGTCTTTTAACTCTGTGGCTTACTGACGAAGAAACAAGAAATTTGGTGTTGGAGAAGAATCATATTGAATATATTTACATCTAATAAACCATAATTCAATGTGAAAATGGTAAATATAAATAGCTTGAATATATACTTTAATTATTACCTATTTTATTAAAAAATATGTCATGGATTATAGCCTTTTACCTTTGTTTTTTACACTGGAAAAACCTAAAATTATGTAGAGTAAAAAAATGAAATATAATAAATTTTTTACATCTAGTATAGTCTATTATATTTTTTGCATAGTGATAAAAAACCTAAAACTTTGGGATGGTGAAGAAAAATATTGAATATTTTTAGATTTAGTATACCATAAGTCAATTTTAATTCGGTGAATACAAACAATATTCAGCTTAATAATTTAATTTCATTAATTATACATGTGTATAAATTATGGGTCATTCATGAGTAGTCTCTTAACTTTGTTTCTCAGAGGTTAAGAAACCAAAATTTTGGTGATGGAGAAGAAGAAAAATATAGAATTTTTTTACATCTATTATACCATAATACAATGTGATTATGGTGAACACAAATAAAATTGATCTTAAATATTTAATTTTGGTGATTACCCATTTAGATATAATTTATTTGTCATTCATTTATAGTCTTTTAACTCAAGAAATTTTGTGATGGAGAAGAATCATATTGAATATATTTACATCTAAGAAACCATAATTCAACGTGAAAATGGTAAATATGAATAAATTGTAGCTTGAATATATATTTTAATTATTTCCTATTTTATAAAAAAAAATATGTCATGGATTATAGCCTTTTAACTTTGATTTTTACACTGGAAAAACCTAAAATTATGTGGAGTAGAAAAATGAAATATAATTAATTTTTTGCATCTACTATAGTCTATTATGTTTTTTGCATAGTGATAAAAAAACCTAAAACTTTGGGATGATGAAGACAAATATTGAATATTTTTAGATGTAATATACCATAAGTCAATTTTAATTCGGTGAATACAAACAATATTTAGCTTGATTATTTAATTTCAATTGTTATGCATGTGTATAAATTATGGGTCGTTCATGAGTAGTCTCTTAACTCAGTTTCTCAGAGGTTAAGAAACTAAAATTTTGGTGATGGAGAAGAAGAAAAATATAGAATTTTTTTATATCTATTATACCATAATACAATGTGATTATGGTGAACACAAATAAAATTGACATTAAATATTAAATTTTGGTGATTACCCGTTTAGATATAATTTATTTGTCGTTCATTTATAGTCTTTTAACTCTGTGGCTTACTGACGAAGAAACAAGAAATTTGGTGTTGGAGAAGAATCATATTGAATATATTTACATCTAATAAACCATAATTCAACGTGAAAATGGTAAATATAAATAGCTTGAATATATACTTTAATTATTACCTATTTTATTAAAAAATAGGTCATGGATTATAGCCTTTTACCTTTGTTTTTTACACTGGAAAAACCTAAAATTATGTGGAGTAAAAAAATGAAATATAATAAATTTTTTACATCTAGTATAGTCTATTATATTTTTTGCATAGTGATAAAAAACCTAAAACTTTGGGATGGTGAAGAAAAATATTGAATATTTTTAGATTTAGTATACCATAAGTCAATTTTAATTCGGTGAATACAAACAATATTCAGCTTGATAATTTAATTTCATTAATTATACATGTGTATAAATTATGGGTCATTCATGAGTAGTCTCTTAACTTTGTTTCTCAGAGGTTAAGAAACCAAAATTTTGGTGATGGAGAAGAAGAAAAATATAGAATTTTTTTACATCTATTATACCATAATACAATGTGATTATGGTGAACACAAATAAAATTGACCTTAAATATTTAATTTTGGTGATTACCCATTTAGATATAATTTATTTGTCATTCATTTATAGTCTTTTAACTCAAGAAATTTTGTGATGGAGAAGAATCATATTGAATATATTTACATCTAAGAAACCATAATTCAACGTGAAAATGGTAAATATGAATAAATTGTAGCTTGAATATATATTTTAATTATTTCCTATTTTATAAAAAAAAATATGTCATGGATTATAGCCTTTTAACTTTGATTTTTACACTGGAAAAACCTAAAATTATGTGGAGTAGAAAAATGAAATATAATTAATTTTTTGCATCTACTATAGTCTATTATGTTTTTTGCATAGTGATAAAAAAACCTAAAACTTTGGGATGATGAAGACAAATATTGAATATTTTTAGATGTAATATACCATAAGTCAATTTTAATTCGGTGAATACAAACAACATTTAGCTTGATTATTTAATTTCAATTGTTATGCATGTGTATAAATTATGGGTCGTTCATGAGTAGTCTCTTAACTCAGTTTCTCAGAGGTTAAGAAACTAAAATTTTGGTGATGGAGAAGAAGAAAAATATAGAATTTTTTTATATCTATTATACCATAATACAATGTGATTATGGTGAACACAAATAAAATTGACATTAAATATTAAATTTTGGTGATTACCCGTTTAGATATAATTTATTTGTCGTTCATTTATAGTCTTTTAACTCTGTGGCTTACTGACGAAGAAACAAGAAATTTGGTGTTGGAGAAGAATCATATTGAATATATTTACATCTAATAAACCATAATTCAATGTGAAAATGGTAAATATAAATAGCTTGAATATATACTTTAATTATTACCTATTTTATTAAAAAATAGGTCATGGATTATAGCCTTTTACCTTTGTTTTTTACACTGGAAAAACCTAAAATTATGTGGAGTAAAAAAATGAAATATAATAAATTTTTTACATCTAGTATAGTCTATTATATTTTTTGCATAGTGATAAAAAACCTAAAACTTTGGGATGGTGAAGAAAAATATTGAATATTTTTAGATTTAGTATACCATAAGTCAATTTTAATTCGGTGAATACAAACAATATTCAGCTTGATAATTTAATTTCATTAATTATACATGTGTATAAATTATGGGTCATTCATGAGTAGTCTCTTAACTTTGTTTCTCAGAGGTTAAGAAACCAAAATTTTGGTGATGGAGAAGAAGAAAAATATAGAATTTTTTTACATCTATTATACCATAATACAATGTGATTATGGTGAACACAAATAAAATTGACCTTAAATATTTAATTTTGGTGATTACCCATTTAGATATAATTTATTTGTCATTCATTTATAGTCTTTTAACTCAAGAAATTTTGTGATGGAGAAGAATCATATTGAATATATTTACATCTAAGAAACCATAATTCAACGTGAAAATGGTAAATATGAATAAATTGTAGCTTGAATATATATTTTAATTATTTCCTATTTTATAAAAAAAAATATGTCATGGATTATAGCCTTTTAACTTTGATTTTTACACTAGAAAAACCTAAAATTATGTGGAGTAGAAAAATGAAATATAATTAATTTTTTGCATCTACTATAGTCTATTATGTTTTTTACATAGTGATAAAAAAACCTAAAACTTTGGGATGATGAAGACAAATATTGAATATTTTTAGATGTAATATACCATAAGTCAATTTTAATTCGGTGAATACAAACAATATTTAGCTTGATTATTTAATTTCAATTGTTATGCATGTGTATAAATTATGGGTCGTTCATGAGTAGTCTCTTAACTCAGTTTCTCAGAGGTTAAGAAACTAAAATTTTGGTGATGGAGAAGAAGAAAAATATAGAATTTTTTTATATCTATTATACCATAATACAATGTGATTATGGTGAACACAAATAAAATTGACATTAAATATTAAATTTTGGTGATTACCCGTTTAGATATAATTTATTTGTCGTTCATTTATAGTCTTTTAACTCTGTGGCTTACTGACGAAGAAACAAGAAATTTGGTGTTGGAGAAGAATCATATTGAATATATTTACATCTAATAAACCATAATTCAATGTGAAAATGGTAAATATAAATAGCTTGAATATATACTTTAATTATTACCTATTTTATTAAAAAATATGTCATGGATTATAGCCTTTTATCTTTGTTTTTTACACTGGAAAAACCTAAAATTATGTGGAGTAAAAAAATGAAATATAATAAATTTTTTACATCTAGTATAGTCTATTATATTTTTTGCATAGTGATAAAAAACCTAAAACTTTGGGATGGTGAAGAAAAATATTGAATATTTTTAGATTTAGTATACCATAAGTCAATTTTAATTCGGTGAATACAAACAATATTCAGCTTGATAATTTAATTTCATTAATTATACATGTGTATAAATTATGGGTCATTCATGAGTAGTCTCTTAACTTTGTTTCTCAGAGGTTAAGAAACCAAAATTTTGGTGATGGAGAAGAAGAAAAATATAGAATTTTTTTACATCTATTATACCATAATACAATGTGATTATGGTGAACACAAATAAAATTGACCTTAAATATTTAATTTTGGTGATTACCCATTTAGATATAATTTATTTGTCATTCATTTATAGTCTTTTAACTCAAGAAATTTTGTGATGGAGAAGAATCATATTGAATATATTTACATCTAAGAAACCATAATTCAACGTGAAAATGGTAAATATGAATAAATTGTAGCTTGAATATATATTTTAATTATTTCCTATTTTATAAAAAAAAATATGTCATGGATTATAGCCTTTTAACTTTGATTTTTACACTGGAAAAACCTAAAATTATGTGGAGTAGAAAAATGAAATATAATTAATTTTTTGCATCTACTATAGTCTATTATGTTTTTTACATAGTGATAAAAAAACCTAAAACTTTGGGATGATGAAGACAAATATTGAATATTTTTAGATGTAATATACCATAAGTCAATTTTAATTCGGTGAATACAAACAATATTTAGCTTGATTATTTAATTTCAACTGTTATGCATGTGTATAAATTATGGGTCGTTCATGAGTAGTCTCTTAACTCAGTTTCTCAGAGGTTAAGAAACTAAAATTTTGGTGATGGAGAAGAAGAAAAATATAGAATTTTTTTATATCTATTATACCATAATACAATGTGATTATGGTGAACACAAATAAAATTGACATTAAATATTAAATTTTGGTGATTACCCGTTTAGATATAATTTATTTGTCGTTCATTTATAGTCTTTTAACTCTGTGGCTTACTGACGAAGAAACAAGAAATTTGGTGTTGGAGAAGAATCATATTGAATATATTTACATCTAATAAACCATAATTCAATGTGAAAATGGTAAATATAAATAGCTTGAATATATACTTTAATTATTACCTATTTTATTAAAAAATAGGTCATGGATTATAGCCTTTTACCTTTGTTTTTTACACTGGAAAAACCTAAAATTATGTGGAGTAAAAAAATGAAATATAATAAATTTTTTACATCTAGTATAGTCTATTATATTTTTTGCATAGTGATAAAAAACCTAAAACTTTGGGATGGTGAAGAAAAATATTGAATATTTTTAGATTTAGTATACCATAAGTCAATTTTAATTCGGTGAATACAAACAATATTCAGCTTGATAATTTAATTTCATTAATTATACATGTGTATAAATTATGGGTCATTCATGAGTAGTCTCTTAACTTTGTTTCTCAGAGGTTAAGAAACCAAAATTTTGGTGATGGAGAAGAAGAAAAATATAGAATTTTTTTACATCTATTATACCATAATACAATGTGATTATGGTGAACACAAATAAAATTGACCTTAAATATTTAATTTTGGTGATTACCCATTTAGATATAATTTATTTGTCATTCATTTATAGTCTTTTAACTCAAGAAATTTTGTGATGGAGAAGAATCATATTGAATATATTTACATCTAAGAAACCATAATTCAACGTGAAACTGGTAAATATGAATAAATTGTAGCTTGAATATATATTTTAATTATTTCCTATTTTATAAAAAAAAATATGTCATGGATTATAGCCTTTTAACTTTGATTTTTACACTGGAAAAACCTAAAATTATGTGGAGTAGAAAAATGAAATATAATTAATTTTTTGCATCTACTATAGTCTATTATGTTTTTTACATAGTGATAAAAAAACCTAAAACTTTGGGATGATGAAGACAAATATTGAATATTTTTAGATGTAATATACCATAAGTCAATTTTAATTCGGTGAATACAAACAATATTTAGCTTGATTATTTAATTTCAATTGTTATGCATGTGTATAAATTATGGGTCGTTCATGAGTAGTCTCTTAACTCAGTTTCTCAGAGGTTAAGAAACTAAAATTTTGGTGATGGAGAAGAAGAAAAATATAGAATTTTTTTATATCTATTATACCATAATACAATGTGATTATGGTGAACACAAATAAAATTGACATTAAATATTAAATTTTGGTGATTACCCGTTTAGATATAATTTATTTGTCGTTCATTTATAGTCTTTTAACTCTGTGGCTTACTGACGAAGAAACAAGAAATTTGGTGTTGGAGAAGAATCATATTGAATATATTTACATCTAATAAACCATAATTCAATGTGAAAATGGTAAATATAAATAGCTTGAATATATACTTTAATTATTACCTATTTTATTAAAAAATATGTCATGGATTATAGCCTTTTATCTTTGTTTTTTACACTGGAAAAACCTAAAATTATGTGGAGTAAAAAAATGAAATATAATAAATTTTTTACATCTAGTATAGTCTATTATATTTTTTGCATAGTGATAAAAAACCTAAAACTTTGGGATGGTGAAGAAAAATATTGAATATTTTTAGATTTAGTATACCATAAGTCAATTTTAATTCGGTGAATACAAACAATATTCAGCTTGATAATTTAATTTCATTAATTATACATGTGTATAAATTATGGGTCATTCATGAGTAGTCTCTTAACTTTGTTTCTCAGAGGTTAAGAAACCAAAATTTTGGTGATGGAGAAGAAGAAAAATATAGAATTTTTTTACATCTATTATACCATAATACAATGTGATTATGGTGAACACAAATAAAATTGACCTTAAATATTTAATTTTGGTGATTACCCATTTAGATATAATTTATTTGTCATTCATTTATAGTCTTTTAACTCAAGAAATTTTGTGATGGAGAAGAATCATATTGAATATATTTACATCTAAGAAACCATAATTCAACGTGAAAATGGTAAATATGAATAAATTGTAGCTTGAATATATATTTTAATTATTTCCTATTTTATAAAAAAAAATATGTCATGGATTATAGCCTTTTAACTTTGATTTTTACACTGGAAAAACCTAAAATTATGTGGAGTAGAAAAATGAAATATAATTAATTTTTTGCATCTACTATAGTCTATTATGTTTTTTACATAGTGATAAAAAAACCTAAAACTTTGGGATGATGAAGACAAATATTGAATATTTTTAGATGTAATATACCATAAGTCAATTTTAATTCGGTGAATACAAACAATATTTAGCTTGATTATTTAATTTCAACTGTTATGCATGTGTATAAATTATGGGTCGTTCATGAGTAGTCTCTTAACTCAGTTTCTCAGAGGTTAAGAAACTAAAATTTTGGTGATGGAGAAGAAGAAAAATATAGAATTTTTTTATATCTATTATACCATAATACAATGTGATTATGGTGAACACAAATAAAATTGACATTAAATATTAAATTTTGGTGATTACCCGTTTAGATATAATTTATTTGTCGTTCATTTATAGTCTTTTAACTCTGTGGCTTACTGACGAAGAAACAAGAAATTTGGTGTTGGAGAAGAATCATATTGAATATATTTACATCTAATAAACCATAATTCAATGTGAAAATGGTAAATATAAATAGCTTGAATATATACTTTAATTATTACCTATTTTATTAAAAAATAGGTCATGGATTATAGCCTTTTACCTTTGTTTTTTACACTGGAAAAACCTAAAATTATGTGGAGTAAAAAAATGAAATATAATAAATTTTTTACATCTAGTATAGTCTATTATATTTTTTGCATAGTGATAAAAAACCTAAAACTTTGGGATGGTGAAGAAAAATATTGAATATTTTTAGATTTAGTATACCATAAGTCAATTTTAATTCGGTGAATACAAACAATATTCAGCTTGATAATTTAATTTCATTAATTATACATGTGTATAAATTATGGGTCATTCATGAGTAGTCTCTTAACTTTGTTTCTCAGAGGTTAAGAAACCAAAATTTTGGTGATGGAGAAGAAGAAAAATATAGAATTTTTTTACATCTATTATACCATAATACAATGTGATTATGGTGAACACAAATAAAATTGACCTTAAATATTTAATTTTGGTGATTACCCATTTAGATATAATTTATTTGTCATTCATTTATAGTCTTTTAACTCAAGAAATTTTGTGATGGAGAAGAATCATATTGAATATATTTACATCTAAGAAACCATAATTCAACGTGAAACTGGTAAATATGAATAAATTGTAGCTTGAATATATATTTTAATTATTTCCTATTTTATAAAAAAAAATATGTCATGGATTATAGCCTTTTAACTTTGATTTTTACACTGGAAAAACCTAAAATTATGTGGAGTAGAAAAATGAAATATAATTAATTTTTTGCATCTACTATAGTCTATTATGTTTTTTACATAGTGATAAAAAAACCTAAAACTTTGGGATGATGAAGACAAATATTGAATATTTTTAGATGTAATATACCATAAGTCAATTTTAATTCGGTGAATACAAACAATATTTAGCTTGATTATTTAATTTCAATTGTTATGCATGTGTATAAATTATGGGTCGTTCATGAGTAGTCTCTTAACTCAGTTTCTCAGAGGTTAAGAAACTAAAATTTTGGTGATGGAGAAGAAGAAAAATATAGAATTTTTTTATATCTATTATACCATAATACAATGTGATTATGGTGAACACAAATAAAATTGACATTAAATATTAAATTTTGGTGATTACCCGTTTAGATATAATTTATTTGTCGTTCATTTATAGTCTTTTAACTCTGTGGCTTACTGACGAAGAAACAAGAAATTTGGTGTTGGAGAAGAATCATATTGAATATATTTACATCTAATAAACCATAATTCAATGTGAAAATGGTAAATATAAATAGCTTGAATATATACTTTAATTATTACCTATTTTATTAAAAAAATATGTCATGGATTATAGCCTTTTATCTTTGTTTTTTACACTGGAAAAACCTAAAATTATGTGGAGTAAAAAAATGAAATATAATAAATTTTTTACATCTAGTATAGTCTATTATATTTTTTGCATAGTGATAAAAAACCTAAAACTTTGGGATGGTGAAGAAAAATATTGAATATTTTTCGATTTAGTATACCATAAGTCAATTTTAATTCGGTGAATACAAACAATATTCAGCTTGATAATTTAATTTCATTAATTATACATGTGTATAAATTATGGGTCATTCATGAGTAGTCTCTTAACTTTGTTTCTCAGAGGTTAAGAAACCAAAATTTTGGTGATGGAGAAGAAGAAAAATATAGAATTTTTTTACATCTATTATACCATAATACAATGTGATTATGGTGAACACAAATAAAATTGACCTTAAATATTTAATTTTGGTGATTACCCATTTAGATATAATTTATTTGTCATTCATTTATAGTCTTTTAACTCAAGAAATTTTGTGATGGAGAAGAATCATATTGAATATATTTACATCTAAGAAACCATAATTCAACGTGAAAATGGTAAATATGAATAAATTGTAGCTTGAATATATATTTTAATTATTTCCTATTTTATAAAAAAAAATATGTCATGGATTATAGCCTTTTAACTTTGATTTTTACACTGGAAAAACCTAAAATTATGTGGAGTAGAAAAATGAAATATAATTAATTTTTTGCATCTACTATAGTCTATTATGTTTTTTACATAGTGATAAAAAAACCTAAAACTTTGGGATGATGAAGACAAATATTGAATATTTTTAGATGTAATATACCATAAGTCAATTTTAATTCGGTGAATACAAACAATATTTAGCTTGATTATTTAATTTCAATTGTTATGCATGTGTATAAATTATGGGTCGTTCATGAGTAGTCTCTTAACTCAGTTTCTCAGAGGTTAAGAAACTAAAATTTTGGTGATGGAGAAGAAGAAAAATATAGAATTTTTTTATATCTATTATACCATAATACAATGTGATTATGGTGAACACAAATAAAATTGACATTAAATATTAAATTTTGGTGATTACCCGTTTAGATATAATTTATTTGTCGTTCATTTATAGTCTTTTAACTTTGTGGCTTACTGACGAAGAAACAAGAAATTTGGTGTTGGAGAAGAATCATATTGGATATATTTACATCTAATAAACCATAATTCAATGTGAAAATGGTAAATATAAATAGCTTGAATATATACTTTAATTATTACCTATTTTATTAAAAAATATGTCATGGATTATAGCCTTTTACCTTTGTTTTTTACACTGGAAAAACCTAAAATTATGTGGAGTAAAAAAATGAAATATAATAAATTTTTTACATCTAGTATAGTCTATTATATTTTTTGCATAGTGATAAAAAACCTAAAACTTTGGGATGGTGAAGAAAAATATTGAATATTTTTAGATTAATATACCATAAGTCAATTTTAATTCGGTGAATACAAACAATATTCAGCTTGATAATTTAATTTCATTAATTATACATGTGTATAAATTATGGGTCATTCATGAGTAGTCTCTTAACTTTGTTTCTCAGAGGTTAAGAAACCAAAATTTTGGTGATGGAGAAGAAGAAAAATATAGAATTTTTTTACATCTATTATACCATAATACAATGTGATTATGGTGAACACAAATAAAATTGACCTTAAATATTTAATTTTGGTGATTACCCATTTAGATATAATTTATTTGTCATTCATTTATAGTCTTTTAACTCAAGAAATTTTGTGATGGAGAAGAATCATATTGAATATATTTACATCTAAGAAACCATAATTCAACGTGAAAATGGTAAATATGAATAAATTGTAGCTTGAATATATATTTTAATTATTTCCTATTTTATAAAAAAAATATGTCATGGATTATAGCGTTTTAACTTTGATTTTTACACTGGAAAAACCTAAAATTATGTGGAGTAGAAAAATGAAATATAATTAATATTTTGCATCTACTATAGTCTATTATGTTTTTTACATAGTGATAAAAAAACCTAAAACTTTGGGATGATGAAGAAAAATATTGAATATTTTTTGATGTAATATACCATAAGTCAATTTTAATTCGGTGAATACAAACAATATTTAGCTTGATTATTTAATTTCAATTGTTATGCATGTGTATAAATTATGGGTCGTTCATGAGTAGTCTCTTAACTCAGTTTCTCAAAGGTTAAGAAACTAAAATTTTGGTGATGGAGAAGAAGAAAAATATAGAATTTTTTTATATCTATTATACCATAATACAATGTGATTATGGTGAACACAAATAAAATTGACATTAAATATATAATTTTGGTGATTACCCGTTTAGATATAATTTATTTGTCGTTCATTTGTAGTCTTTTAACTCTGTGGCTTACTGACGAAGAAACAAGAAATTTGGTGATGGAGAAGAATCATATTGAATATATTTACATCTAATAAACCATAATTCAATGTGAAAATGGTAAATATAAATAGCTTGAATATATACTTTAATTATTACCTATTTTATTAAAAAATATGTCACGGATTATAGCCTTTTACCTTTGTTTTTTACACTGGAAAAACCTAAAATTATGTGGAGTAAAAAAATGAAATATAATAAATTTTTTACATCTAGTATAGTCTATTATATTTTTTGCATAGTGATAAGAAAACCTAAAACTTTGGGATGGTAAGAAAAATATTGAATATTTTTAGATTTAGTATACCATAAGTCAATTTTAATTCGGTGAATACAAACAATATTCAGCTTGATAATTTAATTTCAATTATTATACATGTGTATAAATTATGGAACATTCATGAGTAGTCTCTTAACTTTGTTTCTCAGAGGTTAAGAAACCAAAATTTTGGTGATGGAGAAGAAGAAAAATATAGAATTTTTTTACATCTATTATACCAAAATACAATGTGATTATGGTGAACACAAATAAAATTGACCTTAAATATTTAATTTTGGTGATTACCCATTTAGATATAATTTATTTGTCATTAATTTATAGTCTTTTAACTCAAGAAATTTTGTGATGGAGAAGAATCATATTGAATATATTCACATCTAAGAAACCATAATTCAACGTGAAAATGGTAAATATGAATAAATTGTAGCTTGAATATATATTTTATTTATTTCCTATTTTATAAAAAAATATGTCATGGATTATAGCCTTTTAACTTTGATTTTTACACTGGAAAAACCTAAAATTATGTGGAGTAGAAAAATGAAATATAATTAATTTTTTGCATCTACTATAGTCTATTATGTTTTTTGCATAGTGATAAAAATACCTAAAACTTTGGGATGATGAAGAAAAATATTGAATGTTTTAGATGTAATATACCATAAGTCAATTTTAATTCGGTGAATACAAACAATATTGAGCTTGATTATTTAATTTCAATTGTTAAGCATATGTATAAATTATGGGTCACTCATGAGTAGTCTCTTAACTTAGTTTCTCAGAGGTTAAGAAACCAAAATTTTGGTGATGGAGAAGAAGAAAAATATAGAATTTTTTTATATCTATTATACCATAATACAAGGTGATTATGGTGAACACAAATAAAATTGACCTTAAATATTTAATTTTGGTGATTACTCATTTAGATATAATTAATTTGTCATTCATTTATAGTCTTTTAACTTTGTGGCTTACTGACGAAGAAACAAGAAATTTGGTGTTGGAGAAGAATCATATTGAATATATTTACATCTAATAAACCATAATTCAATGTGAAAATGGAAAATATAAATAACGTTTAGCTTGAATATATATTTTAATTGTTACCTATTTTATAAAAAAATATGTCATGGATTATAGCCTTTTAACGTTGTTTATAACACTGGAAAAACCTAAAATTTTGTGGAGTAAAAAAATAATATATAATTAATTTTTTACATCTACTAGAGTCTATTATGTTTTTTTCATAGTGATAAAAAAGCTAAAACTTTCGGATGGTGAAGAAAAATATTGAATATTTTTAGATGTAATATACCATAAGTCAATTTTAATTCGGTGAATACAAACAATATTGAGCTTGATTATTTAATTTCAATTGTTATGCATGTGTATAAATTATGGGTCATTCATGAGTAGTCTCTTAACTCAGTTTCTCAGAGGTTAAGAAACTAAAATTTTGGTGATGGAGAAGAAGAAAAATATTGAATTTTTTTACATCTATTATACCATAATACAATGTGATTATGGTGAACACAAATAAAATTGACATTAAATATTTAATTTTGGTTATTAACCATTTAGATATAATTTATTTGTCATTCATTTATAGTCTTTTAACTATGTGGCTTACTGACGAAGAAACAAGTGAAGGTGAGAAAATACTTAGAAGGGGGGGGGGGGGGGGGGGTTGAATAAGTATGACAGAAAATAATCAAAGATAAAAACACAAGTATTTTTATCCTGGTTCGTTGAACTCAACTACTCCAGTCCACCCTTTTCAAGAGTGATTTGCCTTTCTCAACAAGGACTTAATCCACTATTCAAATCAACTGATTACAAATAGCAACACCTAAGAACAACTGTTCTTAGTCTTCTTAAGAGCTACTGATCTAACCTAGATCCTCTTAAGGAAAACTTCCTTTACAAATTAATGTAATACAATGTAAGAGTAAGAAATTGCTTCTAAGAAAGCTATAAACACAACTGTGTTATTTCTCTAAGTTTAGAACAAATATGAACAGCAAAGAATATGAGAGCTTGAGAGTTTTTCGCGTGAGAGAAGATTTGTCAAAATTCGTCACTTGAAGAATGAGCTATGATGTCCTTTATATAGCCACTTGAATATTGGAGAGAATATTTTACCGTTGGAGAAGATATTTCCAATATCAAAATAGTACTGTCCTTTGTACTATTGCAGCAGAGAGACGGCGCACAAAATGTGGGTGTAGCAATTGTCTGCTGAGCTGTGATTATACCATATGTGGAATGTACCAGAGGAATAATATTCTTGCAGAGAATTTTGTCTATCCCAATTAAGGAAAGATTTGCTGGCATATTCCAACGGATATATTAAAATAATCTTCTTCAAATAATTCTTCAGATAGTTCAGATCAACAATCAATATCAGAGTCTTCAGTCTTCAGATTCTTCTGGAAACTTCAGAGCCTAAGATGTTCTTCAGATGTTGATGAATCAGAGTCTGGTGCAGCTGTGTGCTTGAAGCGTAACATGCTCTTAGATCAGAGTCTTCACTCAGATCAGAGTCTTCTCTCATTCAGAGTCTCTTCACTCAGAGTCTTGATAATACATGCAGCGTGTTGAATCTTCAGAATCTTGATAACTGAGCTCTTATACTTCAGATTCTTCTAATCTTCAGATGCTCTTGAGCCATTCAGAATTCATTGTTCACATCAAATTTGCTCTTTAAGATTAAAATCTTTTGTGCCTGTAAAAAACAGTTTAGAACAAATTTAGAGAGTATAATTCTTGTATACAAATTATCATTAATGTTATCATCAAAACATAGAGGTATTACTAAGACACAATCTGTGCTCTTACAATCTCCCCCTTTTTGATGATGACAAAACATGAGCAATTTGTTCAATTAAAAGTGAATTAAAATTACTCCCCCTGAGATTAACAATCTCCCCCTGAAATGAATACTCTAATGGAATTAGATACTTCCCTTTCTGGTTGAGTACATTTCAGATTCAGAGCCTGATTACATTTCAGATTCAGAGTCTGATTGAAGCCTGGTTGACAAATCCTGGTTGACATATGTTTGACTTCTAGAGTCAAAGCTTGATGCCATATTAAAGCTTGATGTCAAAGCTTGATGTCATATTAAAGCTTGATGCCAGATGAACAACTTCAGAACACTTGGTTGTTTATCTTGCCATTTCCTGTCTTGAGTTATCTTTCAGATCATAGTACTCAAGGTTAGATATCAGAGTCTGGTCTACTCAGATTTAGCTATTTTTGATCAGGTTCTGAAAAGATAGATCTCAGGAAAAACTTCAATGAATTTTGTCAGAGTCTGGTTAGATAAATTTGTCAGAGTCTGGTTAGATTCAAAGAATGTTAGTAACATGTCTGACTTAGTTCAGATAATTGCTTATAGATTTGAACAATCAGATTCTATTTTGTTTCTCCCCCTTTTTGTCATAATCAAAAAGATTTTTAACAGACAGTAAAGATGCAGAAGAAACATATATCCAGATAAGCAAAAAGATCAATGTCATTAAGATAAGAGAACATTCAGATACAAGCATGCAAAA
Source organism: Lathyrus sativus (assembly GCA_963859935.3). Lineage (NCBI taxonomy): Eukaryota > Viridiplantae > Streptophyta > Magnoliopsida > Fabales > Fabaceae > Lathyrus > Lathyrus sativus. The sequence continues at coordinate 13,315,960 of OZ012741.1, forward strand.
CATATCAGAAGAAAATCAAAAACAAAGCAGAACATGAAAAGCTTGTGCAAAACATTAAGTAGGTTTAGCAGATGAGGCTTGTTGAGAAGCAATGAGGTGCAGCAGTGCTGTAATCCTTTCTGAATTTTCATCTTGCTTAGCCATACAAGTTTTCATTTCTTCATTTGTTTTCTTTTGATCAACCATAAAATCCTTTAGTTCTTTGACATCCTTCTGAAGATTTGTAGAGTCTGAAACAGAAGATTCTGGAACAGTGGATTCTGAAACAATCTGAGCAACATCAGGTGCAGGAATTTCTGGAGGTGGAGGAGCTTCTAGAAGAAGAATAGGAGGAGGGTTTCTCTTAATCCGTTTTTGATAAGCAGCAAGCCTTACTTTTGACAATCTAAGACATTGAGTCCTGATTTTCAAAGCCTCCCTATTCAGTCTGTAAAGATATTTCTTCCAAACAGCATTAGCAGCCTCTTTGTCCATAGTAGTCATGCAAACATCCATAATGTCAGCAAAGTCTGAGACATTATCCTTATCAAAATCTTTTAACATAGTATAAACACTTGATCCCAATTCTGCTTCATCAGGGATTCTGGGTTGGGTTGGTTGTGTTTGTGGTGTTTGTTTTGAAGGTTGAGGTTGTGAAGATGGATGTTCAGATGTTTGTGGTTCAGAAGGTTGAGGTTGTGAAGATGGACGTTCAGATGATGGTTGGTTGTTTTGTGGTTCAGATGTTTGTTGGGTGGTTTGTGGTTCAGATGTTGGTTGTGGAGTGTTTTGGATTTCAAGAGGTTGTGGAGTGAGAGTTTGAGTTGGGGAATTTTGTGGAGAGGGTGGATGTTCAGAAGTTGGAGATTTAAACAGTTGTTTCCAAACACTCTCAGAACGAGGCTGTTTGAGATCATTCAAACATTCATTAATGAAACCAGATGATTCATCATCAGATGATGTATCAGAGTGGTTAGATTTTTCAGAAGTTGAAGATAAAATAATAGAACGGTTTAAAGGTGTGATATCTAATATCTCATTAGGATTAATGAGATTTTCAGGTTGGTCAGAGTGTTCAGGGTGAACATCCTCTGGAATGGTAGATTCTGGGATAGTGTTTTGTGGTTGTGGTGTTGTTTGTTGAGTTTGTTTGGATAGTGGTGTATGAGTCTCAGATGGTCTAGATCTTTTAAAAATGAGGGGTGAGTCAGATGGTGTGGGGGTAGCAGAATGATGAACAGGATTAGAATCAGTGTTAAATACCTGTTTCAGAGTATCTCTTATCTCTTCAAAAGTTGCTGCAGGAGGATTTTGTTGAACCTTCTTCAGCTTCTTCCTTTTCTTCTTCTTTTCAGCATCTGAATGCTTTCTTTTCTTCTGATGACCTTCTTTATCAGCTTTTCTCTTACGTCTTCTTTCCCTTGTTAAATCAGGAAGAACTTGGCCTTCCTTCTGCACAAGATTGGCAGGAATCTCAACACCATCTCTTATGCAGCGAGCAACATACTCAGCAATAAGTTCTCTAGGTTCATCTGAGGTGAATAGAGGAAAATCCTCAACAGGAATCCTTCTCCCCCTAACTTCTTCAGAGTTGGTTTTCCTTGGTTTCTCAGATAAATCTTCAACCAGTTTCATCCTTCTCAGAGTTAAACCATTTATTTCAGAGCCAATGATAAAATTCAGATCTTCTGTCAACCCAGCCTCTTGCAGATGCGCCACAAGTTGGTTTTCTATCAGAATATCTGAAATCAGCCTTCCCATAGGGATCCATGTTCTGACTTTTCCAGTTTTATCTCTTGTTGTTTCCCTTGTTTCCTTGACGTGAGATACCAGATGATTAAACAACAGATATGGAAGATCAATCTGAATGTTTTGGTGTAAACAATACATGAAGTAAAGTTGTTCAGCATTAACATAATCAGATGAGTTTGAAGAGGGTCTGTGAAAAATGGTGTTCAAGAAAATCTTAGCCCAAATTTTGTAAGTGGGTTTCAAAAACTTAACCTTCTTACAAGGTTCACCAGTAGTGCAGATTTCTTGACAAACATCTTTCAGGTCTTCACGCGCAGAAGACAGAGAGGTTACTCCATCAGTTGCCTTGAAACCTATGAGTTTCCTGATCAGATTTTCAGTGATAACAATCTTCTTCCCCAGCACAGAGGAGTGAATAAACTTTGGAGTAGCAAATGCATGGATCCAAAACTCTTTCACTAACTTTGGATACACAGGACCCATAAGCCTATCAAAGTAACCGTCCCAGCCTTGTGCTTTGATTGAAGGAATCAGATCAAACCCATTTTCAGCAAGATCTACTAAATCCACGAAACTTTCACATAGAACTTCTAGTGAATCAACAGGAGTTAGGAGAGTGCGTACTGGTTCTATGACAGTGGTAGCATCTTTGGTAGTAACTGCTTTTGAAGTGGATGCCATTGTTGATGATGATGAAGAAGATGAAGATTTCTGGGTTCTTTTAGGGTTTGCGAAGAGAGAGAACAACAAACAAAAACGCATATGTGTTCGAGAATGTGAAAAGTGTGAATGTGTTAAGAGAGTGGTTTAAATAGGCAAATAAAACACGCATGGGAAACACAACAGACATACATAGGACACATACGCACGTTTGCATTAAATGAAAAGTAATCATTTTTAATTATGATATGACATTTGGGGGAAAATCAAGACAGATTGAGATTTTCAAGGCAATACCTTAAACGTCATAATCAGTAGGTGTACTCCATCTTTTCAGATTCTGAGTGACACGTGTTTGCTTGCATGTGATTCTATAACTCTTAAGAAATGAAACGTTTTCAACTTTCAGATCCTCTGAGATGGTCAGTTCAGAGTTTCACAAAAAAAATAATTCACAGATAAATTAAACAAGCAAGACAGATGAAATACTTCAGAGTGTTAAACACTTAGCATCTGAGAAGTTGACTCTGAGAAATATTACTCTGGACAAAAATCCATACAAATATTTTTCAGAATAAACTTAAACCTATCTTCAGCAAGGGGTTTTGTGAAAATATCTGCCCATTGATGATCTGTATCAACAAAGGCTAAATTTATTACACCCTTCTGAACATAGTCTCTGATGAAATGATGTTTAATCTCTATATGTTTGGCCTTAGAGTGTAAAATTGGATTTTTGGATAAACATATAGCAGAAGTATTATCACAGAAGATAGAAAGATTACTCTCATAGATTTGATAATCTTCTAGTTGACTCTTCATCCAGAGCATCTGAGTGGAACATCCAGCAGCAGCAATGTATTCTGCCTCTGTGGTTGATAGTGCAATTGTTGGTTGCTTCTTGCTGTACCACGAGATCAGATGACTTCCAAGAAACTGACAGCTTCCAGAAGTACTTTTGCGCTCAACTCTATCTCCAGCATAGTCAGCATCACAGAATCCAACTAGTGAATATTTGTCAGATCTTCTGTAACACAAACCAACATTAGCAGTACCTTTCAGATACCTTAGAATCCTCTTAACAGCAGTTAAGTGTGATTCTCTAGGATCTGATTGGAATCTAGCACATAAACAAACACTAAACAGAATGTCTGGTCTAGAAGCAGTCAAATAAAGAAGAGATCCTATCATACCTCTGTAGAGTTTCTGATCTACCTTCTTACTTACCTCTTCCTTACCTAGAGTGCTTGTAGGATGCATTGGAGTCTTTGCCATTTTGCTATCCAACATGTTAAACTTCTTCAGAAGCTCTTTAACATACTTGGTCTGATGTATGTAGGTGCACTCTGGAGTCTGATTTACTTGGATTCCCAGAAAGAATCTCAATTCTCCCATCATGCTCATCTCAAATTCTTCCTGCATACATTTAGCAAACTCCTTTCCAAGCATAATATTTGTTGATCCAAAAATAATATCATCTACATAAATTTGACAAATCAACAAATCTTTCTTAATGGTTTTACAAAATAGTGTGGTATCCACTTTTCCTCTGATGAAATTTTTCTTCAGAAGAAAATTACTCAACCTCTCATACCAAGCTCTGGGAGCTTGTTTTAGTCCATAAAGAGATTTTTTCAGTTTGAAAACATGATCTGGAAAATTTTCATTTTCAAAACCAGGAGGTTGGTGGACATACACTTCTTCTTCTATAATTCCATTAAGAAAAGCACTTTTAACATCCATCTGATAAAGAGTGATGTTATGTTGTGCAGCAAATGAAATAAGCAAGCGTATTGACTCTAACCTTGCAACAGGAGCATATGTTTCTGTATAGTCTATGCCTTCTTGTTGACTGTAGCCTTGAGCAACCAGTCTTGCTTTGTTCCTTTCAACTTCTCCTTTTTCATTCAGTTTATTTCTGAAAACCCATTTTGTTCCAATGACATTGAAACCTTTAGGTCTTGGAACCAGATCCCAGACTTCATTCCTTGTGAATTGATTCAGCTCCTCTTGCATAGCTAAAATCCATTCATTATCTTCCAGAGCCTCATCAACAGACGTTGGTTCTATAATTGACACTAAGCCACAGAAGGAAGATTCAGAAGTTCTGAGAAATGCTCTTGTCCTTATTGGATCATCTTTCTTTCCAATTATCACATCCTCTGGATGAGAAGCTTTCATTCTGGAAGAAGATCCTCTGACTGTTGGTCTTTCAGAAATATGCAGATTGTCAAGTTGGGAAGTTAGAGGCGTAGCATCTGGATTTGCTTCAGAGTCTTTGTCTTTAGTCTTGTCTGCCTCTGAGATTTCAGAGTCTGTGAGAATAACTTCTCTATCTGCAGAACTTTCAACTTGCTTTGGCTTTTCAGAGCCAAGCTTATCATCAAATCTAACATGAATAGATTCTTCCACAATCTGTGTTTCAGTATTGAATACTCTGTAGCCTTTAGAGCGTTCAGAATAACCAAGCATGAAACACTTCTGTGCTTTGGAATCAAACTTGTTCAGATGATCTTTAGTGTTAAGCATATAACAAATACATCCAAATGGATGAAAATAAGCAATGTTGGGCTTTCTGTTTCTCCACAATTCATAGGGAGTCTTTTCCAGAAGAGGTCTTACAGACACTCTGTTCTGAATATAACATGCTGTATTTATTGCTTCTGCCCAAAAATATTTTGCCAGATTTGTCTCGTTGATCATGGTTCTGGCCATTTCTTGCAATGTTCTATTTTTCCTCTCTACAACTCCATTTTGTTGTGGAGTTCTAGGACAGGAGAAATCATGTGCAATTCCTTTTTCAGAAAAATATTTTTCAAAATATTTGTTTTCAAATTCGCCACCATGATCACTTCTGACTTTAATAATTTTGCATTCTTTTTCAGTCTGGACTTGATTGCAGAAGTCAATGAACACAGAATGAGACTCATCCTTGTGTTTTAGAAACTTTACCCATGTCCATCTGCTGTAGTCATCTACAATGACTAACCCATACTTCTTGCCTCTGATGGATGCAGTTTTCACTGGTCCAAACAGATCAATGTGAAGTAATTCCAATGGTCTAGAAGTGGAAACAACATTTTTTGGTTTAAAATGAGATTTTGAAAATTTACCCTTTTGACATGCGCCACACAGAGCATCTGAATTGAACTTCAGATTAGGGAGTCCTCTGACCAGATTGAGTTTATTAATCTGAGATATACGTCTCATATTAATATGTCCCAATCTTCTATGCCAGACCCATTGCTCATCATTCACAGATAAAAGGCATTTTACATTTTGAACTTTAAGTTCTGAAAGGTTAATTTTGTAAATGTTGTTTTTCCTCTTTCCACTGAACAGGATTGAACCATTCTTTTGACATACAGCTTTGCAACATTTTTGATTAAAGATGATATCATAACCATTGTCACTTAATTGACTTATGGACAATAGATTATGTTTCAATCCTTCAACTAACAGAACATTAGAAATAGAGGGTAGGTTACCATTACCTATTGTACCAGAGCCAATGATCTTGCCCCTCTGGTTCCCTCCAAATTTCACGTCCCCTCCAGATCTAAGTTCCAGGCTTTGGAACATAGACCTTTCGCCCGTCATATGTCGTGAGCATCCAGAGTCCAGGTACCATGATTGGTGTCTGGATTTTGCTGCTAAGAACATCTGCAACAGGTATTATTTGACTTTTAGGTACCCAGATCTTCTTGGGTCCTTTGGGGTTAGATGTTCTGTGGTTTTGCCTAAACTTCTGTTTTTCAACATAGTGTTTATTCTGGCTAACCCTTGGCTTAAACACATAAGTACTCTTTTCAGAGCTTGTATGTTTAATATCATTCAGATGACCAAACTTGAAATGAGAATACAGAGGAGTCTTCTTGATGAAGAGTTTATCAACAGACTTTGGATTGCTTCCAGAGGAGGATTCACATCCAATGCCTCTTCTGTTGTTCCCACTAACACCATAGATCATAGAAGCCATTTTGCTTCTGTCTATGCTTTTAGTGAGGAATCTTCTAAAACTGGAGTCATATTTTTCTAAAATATTTTCACTTGACTCTGTTTCAGTATTAGATTCTTGTTGAGTTGTTTCTAAATCATTTTTGAGTTTTAAATTTATTTCTTTCTGCTCAACAAGTTCTGTTCTCAGAAGATCAATCTCAGATTCAAGATTGCTTTTCAGCTTCTTGTATTTGAGTTTAATCTTGCTGTAACTTTCCAACATGTCAGATAAACTTTCAACAAGTTCAGCTCTGGAGAGTTCAGAAAATACCTCTTCAGAGTCAGAGTCTGATTCTGACTCAGATTCAGATGATGACGTTCCTTCATCTTGATCATCTGTGTTGGCCATCAGCGCAACATTTGCACATTCTTCCTCAGATTCCGAAGATGATTCAGATTCATCTGAGTCATCCCATGTAGCCATCAGAACCTTTTTCTTTTTATCAAACTTCCTTTTGGGTTTTTCCTTTTGAAGTTTGGGACATTCACTCTTGTAGTGTCCAGGTTCTTTACATTCAAAGCAAGTGATCTCTTTCTTGCCAGATCTTCTGTGTCCAGAAGATTCTCTCTTTTGATCAGATCTTCTGAAGTTGTTGAACTTCTTCCCTTTGTGCTTCCAGAGTTTGTTGATCCTTCTGGACAGCATAGATAGTTCATCTTCTTCTTCAGAAGAAGATTCCTCAGAGCTTTCTTCATTAACCTGCAAAGCTTTAACAGATTTGTTAGATTTAAAAGCTAAAGATTTACCTTTATCTTTCTTCTGGGGTTCATCTTCCTCCAGCTCAATCTCATGACTTCTCAAAGAACTGATAAGTTCTTCTAATGAGATTTTGTTCAGATCCTTGGCCAGCTTCAATGCAGTCACCATAGGTCTCCATCTGGTAGGAAGACTTCTGATGATTTTCTTGACATGATCAGATGTTGAGTAGCCCTTGTCCAGAACTTTCAACCCAGCTGTTAGAATCTGAAATCTGGAAAACATAGTCTCAATGTTCTCAGATTCTTCCATTTTGAACGCTTCATACTTCTGTATCAGCGCCAGAGCCTTTGTTTCTTTCACCTGAGTGTTTCCCTCATGAGTCATTTTGAGAGACTCAAACATATCATGAGCAGTGTCTCTGTTGGTAATCTTTTCATACTCTGTATGAGAGATTGCATTCAGAAGTATGGTTCTGGCTTTGTGATGATTCTTGAATTCTTTCTTCTGCTCCTCAGTCATTGATTTTCTATCAATCTTTTTGCCATCCTTAGTAGGATGTTCATACCCATCAATGACTAAATCCCAGAGATCAGCATCATACCCCAAGAAAAAACTTTCAAGTCTATCTTTCCAATAATCAAATTTTTCTCCATCAAACATTGGAGGTTTGGTGCTGATTCTGTCTCCTTCATATTTGTTGCTTGATGTAGGAATATCACCCATATTAGCAACCAAATAAATAACAGAGTATTTTTCTCACTGGATCTTTATCTGTCACGGTTAAGCGAATGCACACTCAGAACCGGAGCTCTGATGCCAACTGAAGGTGAGAAAATACTTAGAAGGGGGGGGGGGGTTGAATAAGTATGACAGAAAATAATCAAAGATAAAAACACAAGTATTTTTATCCTGGTTCGTTGAACTCAACTACTCCAGTCCACCCTTTTCAAGAGTGATTTGCCTTTCTCAACAAGGACTTAATCCACTATTCAAATCAACTGATTACAAATAGCAACACCTAAGAACAACTGTTCTTAGTCTTCTTAAGAGCTACTGATCTAACCTAGATCCTCTTAAGGAAAACTTCCTTTACAAATTAATGTAATACAATGTAAGAGTAAGAAATTGCTTCTAAGAAAGCTATAAACACAACTGTGTTATTTCTCTAAGTTTAGAACAAATATGAACAGCAAAGAATATGAGAGCTTGAGAGTTTTTCGCGTGAGAGAAGATTTGTCAAAATTCGTCACTTGAAGAATGAGCTATGATGTCCTTTATATAGCCACTTGAATATTGGAGAGAATATTTTACCGTTGGAGAAGATATTTCCAATATCAAAATAGTACTGTCCTTTGTACTATTGCAGCAGAGAGACGGCGCACAAAATGTGGGTGTAGCAATTGTCTGCTGAGCTGTGATTATACCATATGTGGAATGTACCAGAGGAATAATATTCTTGCAGAGAATTTTGTCTATCCCAATTAAGGAAAGATTTGCTGGCATATTCCAACGGATATATTAAAATAATCTTCTTCAAATAATTCTTCAGATAGTTCAGATCAACAATCAATATCAGAGTCTTCAGTCTTCAGATTCTTCTGGAAACTTCAGAGCCTAAGATGTTCTTCAGATGTTGATGAATCAGAGTCTGGTGCAGCTGTGTGCTTGAAGCGTAACATGCTCTTAGATCAGAGTCTTCACTCAGATCAGAGTCTTCTCTCATTCAGAGTCTCTTCACTCAGAGTCTTGATAATACATGCAGCGTGTTGAATCTTCAGAATCTTGATAACTGAGCTCTTATACTTCAGATTCTTCTAATCTTCAGATGCTCTTGAGCCATTCAGAATTCATTGTTCACATCAAATTTGCTCTTTAAGATTAAAATCTTTTGTGCCTGTAAAAAACAGTTTAGAACAAATTTAGAGAGTATAATTCTTGTATACAAATTATCATTAATGTTATCATCAAAACATAGAGGTATTACTAAGACACAATCTGTGCTCTTACAACAAGAAATTTGGTGATGGAGAAGAATTATATTGAATATATTTACATCTAATAAACCATAATTCAATGTGAAAATGGTAAATATAAATAGCTTGAATATATACTTTAATTATTACCTATTTTATTAGAAAATATGTCATGGATTATAACCTTTTAACTTTGTTTTTTAGACTGGAAAAACCTAAATCTATCTGGAGTAAAAAAATGAAATATAATAAATTTTTTACATCTACTATAGTCTATTATGTTTTTTGCATAGTGATAAAAAACCTAAAACGTTGGGATGGTGAAGAAAAATATTGAATATTTTTATATTTAGTATACCATAAGTCAATTTTAATTCGGTGAATACAAACAATATTCAACTTGATTATTTAATTTCAATTGTTATACATGGGTATAAATTATGGGTCATTCCTGAGTATTCTCTTAACATAGTTTCTCAGAGGTTAAGAAACCAAAATTTTGGTGATGGAGAAGAAGAAAAATATAGAATTTTTTTACATCTATTATACCATAATACAATGTGATTATGGTGAACACAAATAAAATTGACCTTAAATATTTAATTTTGGTGATTACCCATTTAGATATAATTTATTTGTCATTCATTTATAGTCTTTTAACTCAAGAAATTTGGTGATGGAGAAGAATCATATTGAATATATTTACATCTAAGAAACAATAATTCAACGTGAAAATGGTAAATGTGAATAAATTGTAGCTTTAATATATATTTTAATTATTTCCTATTTTATAAAAAAATATGTCATTTATTGCCTTTTAACTTTGATTTTTACACTGGAAAAACCTAAAATTATGTGGAGTAGAAAAATGAAATATAATTAATTTTTTGCATCTACTATAGTCTATTATATTTTTTGCATAGTGATAAAAATACCTAAAACTTTGGGATGATGAAGAAAAATATTGAACATTTTTAGATGTAATATACCATAAGTCAATTTTAATTCGGTGAATACAAACAATATTTAGCTTGATTATTTAATTTCAATTGTTATGCATGTGTATAAATTATGGGTCATTCATGAGTAGTCTCTTAACTCAGTTTCTCAGAGGTTAAGAAACTAAAATTCTGGTGATGGAGAAGAAGAAAAATATAGAATTTTTTTATATCTATTATACCATAATACAATGTGATTATGGTGAACACAAATAAAATTGAAATTAAATATTTAATTTTGGTGATTACCCGTTTAGATATAATTTATTTGTCATTCATTTATAGTCTTTTAACTCTGTGGCTTACTGACGAAGAAACAAGAAATTTGGTGATGGAGAAGAATCATATTGAATATATTTACATCTAATAAACCATAATTCAATGTGAAAATGGTAAATATAAATAGCTTGAATATATACTTTAATTATTACCTATTTTATTAAAATATATGTCATGGATTATAGCCTCTTAACTTTGTTTTTTACACTGGAAAAACCTAAAATTATGTGGAGTAAAAAAATGAAATATAATAAATTTTTTACATCTACTATAGTCTATTATGTTTTTTGCATAGTGATAAAAAACCTAAAACTTTGGGATGGTGAAGAAAAATATTGACCATTTTTAGATTTAGTATACCATAAGTCAATTTTAATTCGGTGAATACAAACAATATTCAGCTTGATTATTTAATTTCAATTGTTATACATGTGAATAAATTATGGGTCATTCATGAGTAGTCTCTTAACTTAGTTTCTCAGAGGTTAAGAAACCAAAATTTTGGTGATGGAGAAGAAGAAAAATATAGAATTTTTTTACATCTATTATACCATAATACAATGTGATTATGGTGAACACAAATAAAATTGACCTTAAATATTTAATTTTGGTGATTACCCATTTAGATATAATTTATTTGTCATTCATTTATAGTCTTTTAACTCAAGAAATTTTGTGATGGAAAAGAATCATATTGAATATATTTACATCTAAGAAACCATAATTCAACGTGAAAATGGTAAATATGAATAAATTGTAGCTTGAATATATATTTTAATTATTTCCTATTTTATAAAAAAATATGTCATGGATTATAGCCTTTTAACTTTGATTTTTACACTGGAAAAACCTAAAATTATGTGGAGTAGAAAAATGAAATATAATTATTCTTTGCATCTACTATAGTCTATTATGTTTTTTGCATAGTGATAAAAAAACCTAAAACTTTGGGATGATGAAGAAAAATATTGAATATTTTTAGATGTAATATACCATAAGTCAATTTTAATTCAGTGAATACAAACAATATTTAGCTTGATTGTTTAATTTCAATTGTTATGCATGTGTATAAATTATGGGTCGTTCATGAGTAATCTCTTAACTCAGTTTCTCAGAGGTTAAGAAACTAAAATTTTGGTGATGGAGAAGAAGAAAAATATAGAATTTTTTTATATCTATTATACCATAATACAATGTGATTATGGTGAACACAAATAAAATTGACATTAAATATTAAATTTTGGTGATTACCCGTTTAGATATAATTTATTTGTCGTTCATTTATAGTCTTTTAACTCTGTGGCTTACTGACGAAGAAACAAGAAATTTGGTGATGGAGAAGAATCATATTGAATATATTTACATCTAATAAACCATAATTCAATGTGAAAATGGTAAATATAAATAGCTTGAATATATACTTTAATTATTACCTATTTTATTAAAAAATATGTCATGGATTATAGCCTTTTATCTTTGTTTTTTACACTGGAAAAAACTAAAATTATGTGGAGTAAAAAAATGAAATATAATAAAGTTTTTTACATCTAGTATAGTCTATTATATTTTTTGCATAGTGATAAAAAAACCTAAAACTTTGGGATGGTGAAGAAAAATATTGAATATTTTTAGATTTAGTATACCATAAGTCAATTTTAATTCGGTGAATACAAATAATATTCAGCTTGATAATTTAATTTCATTAATTATACATGTGTATAAATTATGGGACATTCATGAGTAGTCTCTTAACTTTGTTTCTCAGAGGTTAAGAAACCAAAATTTTGGTGATGGAGAAGAAGAAAAATATAGAATTTTTTTACATCTATTATACCATAATACAATGTGATTATGGTGAACACAAATAAAATTGACCTTAAATATTTAATTTTGGTGATTACCCATTTAGATATAATTTATTTGTCATTCATTTATAGTCTTTTAACTCAAGAAATTTTGTGATGGAGAAGAATCATATTGAATATATTTACATCTAAGAAACCATAATTCAACGTGAAAATGGTAAATATGAATAAATTGTAGCTTGAATATATATTTTAATTATTTCCTATTTTATAAAAAAAATATGTCATGGATTATAGCCTTTTAACTTTGATTTTTACACTGGAAAAACCTAAAATTATGTGGAGTAGAAAAATGAAATATAATTAATTTTTTGCATCTACTATAGTCTATTATGTTTTTTACATAGTGATAAAAAAACCTAAAACTTTGGGATGATGAAGACAAATATTGAATATTTTTAGATGTAATATACCATAAGTCAATTTTAATTCGGTGAATACAAACAACATTTAGCTTGATTATTTAATTTCAATTGTTATGCATGTGTATAAATTATGGGTCGTTCATGAGTAGTCTCTTAACTCAGTTTCTCAGAGGTTAAGAAACTAAAATTTTGGTGATGGAGAAGAAGAAAAATATAGAATTTTTTTATATCTATTATACCATAATACAATGTGATTATGGTGAACACAAATAAAATTGACATTAAATATTAAATTTTGGTGATTACCCGTTTAGATATAATTTATTTGTCGTTCATTTATAGTCTTTTAACTCTGTGGCTTACTGACGAAGAAACAAGAAATTTGGTGTTGGAGAAGAATCATATTGAATATATTTACATCTAATAAACCATAATTCAATGTGAAAATGGTAAATATAAATAGCTTGAATATATACTTTAATTATTACCTATTTTATTAAAAAATATGTCATGGATTATAGCCTTTTACCTTTGTTTTTTACACTGGAAAAACCTAAAATTATGTGGAGTAGAAAAATGAAATATAATTAATTTTTTGCATCTACTATAGTCTATTATGTTTTTTACATAGTGATAAAAAAACCTAAAACTTTGGGATGATGAAGACAAATATTGAATATTTTTAGATGTAATATACCATAAGTCAATTTTAATTCGGTGAATACAAACAATATTTAGCTTGATTATTTAATTTCAATTGTTATGCATGTGTATAAATTATGGGTCGTTCATGAGTAGTCTCTTAACTCAGTTTCTCAGAGGTTAAGAAACCAAAATTTTGGTGATGGAGAAGAAGAAAAATATAGAATTTTTTTACATCTATTATACCATAATACAATGTGATTATGGTGAACACAAATAAAATTGACCTTAAATATTTAATTTTGGTGATTACCCATTTAGATATAATTTATTTGTCATTCATTTATAGTCTTTTAACTCAAGAAATTTTGTGATGGAGAAGAATCATATTGAATATATTTACATCTAAGAAACCATAATTCAACGTGAAAATGGTAAATATGAATAAATTGTAGCTTGAATATATATTTTAATTATTTCCTATTTTATAAAAAAAATATGTCATGGATTATAGCCTTTTAACTTTGATTTTTACACTGGAAAAACCTAAAATTATGTGGAGTAGAAAAATGAAATATAATTAATATTTTGCATCTACTATAGTCTATTATGTTTTTTACATAGTGATAAAAAAACCTAAAACTTTGGGATGATGAAGAAAAATATTGAATATTTTTTGATGTAATATACCATAAGTCAATTTTAATTCGGTGAATACAAACAATATTTAGCTTGATTATTTAATTTCAATTGTTATGCATGTGTATAAATTATGGGTCGTTCATGAGTAGTCTCTTTACTCAGTTTCTCAGAGGTTAAGAAACTAAAATTTTGGTGATGGAGAAGAAGAAAAATATAGAATTTTTTTATATCTATTATACCATAATACAATGTGATTATGGTGAACACAAATAAAATTGACATTAAATATATAATTTTGGTGATTACCCGTTTAGATATAATTTATTTGTCGTTCATTTGTAGTCTTTTAACTCTGTGGCTTACTGACGAAGAAACAAGAAATTTGGTGATGAAGAAGAATCATATTGAATATATTTACATCTAATAAACCATAATTCAATGTGAAAATGGTAAATATAAATAGCTTGAATATATACTTTAATTATTACCTATTTTATTAAAAAATATGTCATGGATTATAGCCTTTTGCCTTTGTTTTTTACACTGGAAAAACCTAAAATTATGTGGAGTAAAAAAATGAAATATAATAAATTTTTTACATCTAGTATAGTCTATTATATTTTTTGCATAGTGATAAAAAAAACCTAAAACTTTGGAATGGTGAAGAAAAATATTGAATATTTTTAGATTTAGTATACCATAAGTCAATTTTAATTCGGTGAATACAAACAATATTCAGCTTGATAATTTAATTTCAATTATTATACATGTGTATAAATTATGGGACATTCATGAGTAGTCTCTTAACTTTGTTTCTCAGAGGTTAAGAAACCAAAATTTTGGTGATGGAGAAGAAGAAAAATATAGAACTTTTTTACATCTATTATACCATAATACAATGTGATTATGGTGAACACAAATAAAATTGACCTTAAATATTTAATTTTTGTGATTACCCATTTAGATATAATTTATTTGTCATTCATTTATAGTCTTTTAACTCAAGAAATTTTGTGATGGAGAAGAAACATATTGAATATATTTATATCTAAGAAACCATAATTCAACGTGAAAATGGTAAATATGAATAAATTGTAGCTTGAATATATATTTTAATTATTTTCTATTTTATAAAAAAAATATGTCATGGATTATAGCCTTTTAACTTTGATTTTTACACTGGAAAAACCTAAAATTATGTGGAGTAGAAAAATGAAATATAATTAATTTTTTGCATCTACTATAGTCTATTATGTTTTTTACATAGTGATAAAAAAACCTAAAACTTTGGGATGATGAAGAAAAATATTGAATATTTTTAGATGTAATATACCATAAGTCAATTTTAATTCGGTGAATACAAACAATATTTAGCTTGATTATTTAATTTCAATTGTTATGCATGTGTATAAATTATGGGTCGTTCATGAGTAGTCTCTTAACTCAGTTTCTCAGAGGTTAAGAAACTAAAATTTTGGTGATGGAGAAGAAAAATATAGAATTTTTTTATATCTATTATACCATAATACAATGTGATTATGGTGAACACAAATAAAATTGACATTAAATATTAAATTTTGGTGATTACCCGTTTAGATATAATTTATTTGTCGTTCATTTATAGTCTTTTAACTCTGTGGCTTACTGACGAAGAAACAAGAAATTTGGTGATGGAGAAGAATCATATTGAATATATTTACATCTAATAAACCATAATTCAATGTGAAAATGGTAAATATAAATAGCTTGAATATATACTTTAATTATTACCTATTTTATTAAAAAATATGTCACGGATTATAGTCTTTTACCTTTGTTTTTTACACTGGAAAAACCTAAAATTATGTGGAGTAAAAAAATGAAATATAATAAATTTTTTACATCTAGTATAGTCTATTATATTTTTTGCATAGTGATAAGAAAACCTAAAACTTTGGGATGGTGAAGAAAAATATTGAATATTTTTAGATTTAGTATACCATAAGTCAATTTTAATTCGGTGAATACAAACAATATTCAGCTTGATAATTTAATTTCAATTATTATACATGTGTATAAATTATGGGACATTCATGAGTAGTCTCTTAACTTTGTTTCTCAGAGGTTAAGAAACCAAAATTTTGGTGATGGAGAAGAAGAAAAATATAGAATTTTTTTACATCTATTATACCATAATACAATGTGATTATGGTGAACACAAATAAAATTGACCTTAAATATTTAATTTTGGTGATTACCCATTTAGATATAATTTATTTGTCATTCATTTATAGTCTTTTAACTCAAGAAATTTTGTGATGGAAAAGAATCATATTGAATATATTTACATCTAAGAAACCATAATTCAACGTGAAAATGGTAAATATGAATAAATTGTAGCTTGAATATATATTTTAATTATTTCCTATTTTATAAAAAAATATGTCATGGATTATAGCCTTTTAACTTTGATTTTTACACTGGAAAAACCTAAAATTATGTGGAGTAGAAAAATGAAATATAATTATTTTTTGCATCTACTATAGTCTATTATGTTTTTTGCATAGTGATAAAAAAACCTAAAACTTTGGGATGATGAAGAAAAATATTGAATATTTTTAGATGTAATATACCATAAGTCAATTTTAATTCAGTGAATACAAACAATATTTAGCTTGATTGTTTAATTTCAATTGTTATGCATGTGTATAAATTATGGGTCGTTCATGAGTAATCTCTTAACTCAGTTTCTCAGAGGTTAAGAAACTAAAATTTTGGTGATGGAGAAGAAGAAAAATATAGAATTTTTTTATATCTATTATACCATAATACAATGTGATTATGGTGAACACAAATAAAATTGACATTAAATATTAAATTTTGGTGATTACCCGTTTAGATATAATTTATTTGTCGTTCATTTATAGTCTTTTAACTCTGTGGCTTACTGACGAAGAAACAAGAAATTTGGTGATGGAGAAGAATCATATTGAATATATTTACATCTAATAAACCATAATTCAATGTGAAAATGGTAAATATAAATAGCTTGAATATATACTTTAATTATTACCTATTTTATTAAAAAATATGTCATGGATTATAGCCTTTTATCTTTGTTTTTTACACTGGAAAAAACTAAAATTATGTGGAGTAAAAAAATGAAATATAATAAAGTTTTTTACATCTAGTATAGTCTATTATATTTTTTGCATAGTGATAAAAAAACCTAAAACTTTGGGATGGTGTAGAAAAATATTGAATATTTTTAGATTTAGTATACCATAAGTCAATTTTAATTCGGTGAATACAAATAATATTCAGCTTGATAATTTAATTTCATTAATTATACATGTGTATAAATTATGGGACATTCATGAGTAGTCTCTTAACTTTGTTTCTCAGAGGTTAAGAAACCAAAATTTTGGTGATGGAGAAGAAGAAAAATATAGAATTTTTTTACATCTATTATACCATAATACAATGTGATTATGGTGAACACAAATAAAATTGACCTTAAATATTTAATTTTGGTGATTACCCATTTAGATATAATTTATTTGTCATTCATTTATAGTCTTTTAACTCAAGAAATTTTGTGATGGAGAAGAATCATATTGAATATATTTACATCTAAGAAACCATAATTCAACGTGAAAATGGTAAATATGAATAAATTGTAGCTTGAATATATATTTTAATTATTTCCTATTTTATAAAAAAAATATGTCATGGATTATAGCCTTTTAACTTTGATTTTTACACTGGAAAAACCTAAAATTATGTGGAGTAGAAAAATGAAATATAATTAATTTTTTGCATCTACTATAGTCTATTATGTTTTTTACATAGTGATAAAAAAACCTAAAACTTTGGGATGATGAAGACAAATATTGAATATTTTTAGATGTAATATACCATAAGTCAATTTTAATTCGGTGAATACAAACAACATTTAGCTTGATTATTTAATTTCAATTGTTATGCATGTGTATAAATTATGGGTCGTTCATGAGTAGTCTCTTAACTCAGTTTCTCAGAGGTTAAGAAACTAAAATTTTGGTGATGGAGAAGAAGAAAAATATAGAATTTTTTTATATCTATTATACCATAATACAATGTGATTATGGTGAACACAAATAAAATTGACATTAAATATTAAATTTTGGTGATTACCCGTTTAGATATAATTTATTTGTCGTTCATTTATAGTCTTTTAACTCTGTGGCTTACTGACGAAGAAACAAGAAATTTGGTGTTGGAGAAGAATCATATTGAATATATTTACATCTAATAAACCATAATTCAATGTGAAAATGGTAAATATAAATAGCTTGAATATATACTTTAATTATTACCTATTTTATTAAAAAATATGTCATGGATTATAGCCTTTTACCTTTGTTTTTTACACTGGAAAAACCTAAAATTATGTGGAGTAGAAAAATGAAATATAATTAATTTTTTGCATCTACTATAGTCTATTATGTTTTTTACATAGTGATAAAAAAACCTAAAACTTTGGGATGATGAAGACAAATATTGAATATTTTTAGATGTAATATACCATAAGTCAATTTTAATTCGGTGAATACAAACAATATTTAGCTTGATTATTTAATTTCAATTGTTATGCATGTGTATAAATTATGGGTCGTTCATGAGTAGTCTCTTAACTCAGTTTCTCAGAGGTTAAGAAACCAAAATTTTGGTGATGGAGAAGAAGAAAAATATAGAATTTTTTTACATCTATTATACCATAATACAATGTGATTATGGTGAACACAAATAAAATTGACCTTAAATATTTAATTTTGGTGATTACCCATTTAGATATAATTTATTTGTCATTCATTTATAGTCTTTTAACTCAAGAAATTTTGTGATGGAGAAGAATCATATTGAATATATTTACATCTAAGAAACCATAATTCAACGTGAAAATGGTAAATATGAATAAATTGTAGCTTGAATATATATTTTAATTATTTCCTATTTTATAAAAAAAATATGTCATGGATTATAGCCTTTTAACTTTGATTTTTACACTGGAAAAACCTAAAATTATGTGGAGTAGAAAAATGAAATATAATTAATATTTTGCATCTACTATAGTCTATTATGTTTTTTACATAGTGATAAAAAAACCTAAAACTTTGGGATGATGAAGAAAAATATTGAATATTTTTTGATGTAATATACCATAAGTCAATTTTAATTCGGTGAATACAAACAATATTTAGCTTGATTATTTAATTTCAATTGTTATGCATGTGTATAAATTATGGGTCGTTCATGAGTAGTCTCTTTACTCAGTTTCTCAGAGGTTAAGAAACTAAAATTTTGGTGATGGAGAAGAAGAAAAATATAGAATTTTTTTATATCTATTATACCATAATACAATGTGATTATGGTGAACACAAATAAAATTGACATTAAATATATAATTTTGGTGATTACCCGTTTAGATATAATTTATTTGTCGTTCATTTGTAGTCTTTTAACTCTGTGGCTTACTGACGAAGAAACAAGAAATTTGGTGATGAAGAAGAATCATATTGAATATATTTACATCTAATAAACCATAATTCAATGTGAAAATGGTAAATATAAATAGCTTGAATATATACTTTAATTATTACCTATTTTATTAAAAAATATGTCATGGATTATAGCCTTTTGCCTTTGTTTTTTACACTGGAAAAACCTAAAATTATGTGGAGTAAAAAAATGAAATATAATAAATTTTTTACATCTAGTATAGTCTATTATATTTTTTGCATAGTGATAAAAAAAACCTAAAACTTTGGAATGGTGAAGAAAAATATTGAATATTTTTAGATTTAGTATACCATAAGTCAATTTTAATTCGGTGAATACAAACAATATTCAGCTTGATAATTTAATTTCAATTATTATACATGTGTATAAATTATGGGACATTCATGAGTAGTCTCTTAACTTTGTTTCTCAGAGGTTAAGAAACCAAAATTTTGGTGATGGAGAAGAAGAAAAATATAGAATTTTTTTACATCTATTATACCATAATACAATGTGATTATGGTGAACACAAATAAAATTGACCTTAAATATTTAATTTTTGTGATTACCCATTTAGATATAATTTATTTGTCATTCATTTATAGTCTTTTAACTCAAGAAATTTTGTGATGGAGAAGAATCATATTGAATATATTTACATCTAAGAAACCATAATTCAACGTGAAAATGGTAAATATGAATAAATTGTAGCTTGAATATATATTTTAATTATTTTCTATTTTATAAAAAAAATATGTCATGGATTATAGCCTTTTAACTTTGATTTTTACACTGGAAAAACCTAAAATTATGTGGAGTAGAAAAATGAAATATAATTAATTTTTTGCATCTACTATAGTCTATTATGTTTTTTACATAGTGATAAAAAAACCTAAAACTTTGGGATGATGAAGAAAAATATTGAATATTTTTAGATGTAATATACCATAAGTCAATTTTAATTCGGTGAATACAAACAATATTTAGCTTGATTATTTAATTTCAATTGTTATGCATGTGTATAAATTATGGGTCGTTCATGAGTAGTCTCTTAACTCAGTTTCTCAGAGGTTAAGAAACTAAAATTTTGGTGATGGAGAAGAAAAATATAGAATTTTTTTATATCTATTATACCATAATACAATGTGATTATGGTGAACACAAATAAAATTGACATTAAATATTAAATTTTGGTGATTACCCGTTTAGATATAATTTATTTGTCGTTCATTTATAGTCTTTTAACTCTGTGGCTTACTGACGAAGAAACAAGAAATTTGGTGATGGAGAAGAATCATATTGAATATATTTACATCTAATAAACCATAATTCAATGTGAAAATGGTAAATATAAATAGCTTGAATATATACTTTAATTATTACCTATTTTATTAAAAAATATGTCACGGATTATAGCCTTTTACCTTTGTTTTTTACACTGGAAAAACCTAAAATTATGTGGAGTAAAAAAATGAAATATAATAAATTTTTTACATCTAGTATAGTCTATTATATTTTTTGCATAGTGATAAGAAAACCTAAAACTTTGGGATGGTGAAGAAAAATATTGAATATTTTTAGATTTAGTATACCATAAGTCAATTTTAATTCGGTGAATACAAACAATATTCAGCTTGATAATTTAATTTCAATTATTATACATGTGTATAAATTATGGGACATTCATGAGTAGTCTCTTAACTTTGTTTCTCAGAGGTTAAGAAACCAAAATTTTGGTGATGGAGAAGAAGAAAAATATAGAATTTTTTTACATCTATTATACCATAATACAATGTGATTATGGTGAACACAAATAAAATTGACCTTAAATATTTAATTTTGGTGATTACCCATTTAGATATAATTTATTTGTCATTCATTTATAGTCTTTTAACTCAAGAAATTTTGTGATGGAGAAGAATCATATTGAATATATTTACATCTAAGAAACCATAATTCAACGTGAAAATGGTAAATATCGATAAATTGTAGCTTGAATATATATTTTAATTATTTCCAATTTTATAAAAAAAATATGTCATGCATTATAGCCTTTTAACTTTGATTTTTACACTGGAAAAACCTAAAATTATGTGGAGTAGAAAAATGAAATATAATTAATTTTTTGCATCTACTATAGTCTATTATGTTTTTTACATAGTGATAAAAAAACCTAAAACTTTGGGATGATGAAGACAAATATTGAATATTTTTAGATGTAATATACCATAAGTCAATTTTAGATCGATGAATACAAACAATATTGAGCTTGATTATTTAATTTCAATTGTTATGCATGTGTATAAATTATGGGTCGTTCATGAGTAGTCTCTTAACTCAGTTTCTCAGAGGTTAAGAAACTAAAATTTTGGTGATGGAGAAGAAGAAAAATATAGAATTTTCTTATATCTATTATACCATAATACAATGTGATTATGGTGAACACAAATAAAATTGACATTAAATATTAAATTTTGGTGATTACCCGTTTAGATATAATTTATTTGTCGTTCATTTATAGTCTCTTAACTCTGTGGCTTACTGACGAAGAAACAAGAAATTTGGTGATGGAGAAGAATCATATTGAATATATTTACATCTAATAAACCATAATTCAATGTGAAAATGGTAAATATAAATAGCTTGAATATATACTTTAATTATTACCTATTTTATTAAAAAATATGTCATGGATTATAGCCTTTTACCTTTGTTTTTTACGCTGGAAAAACCTAAAATTATGTGGAGTAAAAAAATGAAATATAATTAATTTTTTACATCTAGTATAGTCTATTATATTTTTTGCATAGTGATAAGAAAACCTAAAACTTTGGGATGGTGAAGAAAAATATTGAATATTTTTAGATTTAGTATACCATAAGTCAATTTTAATTCGGTGAATACAAACAATATTCAGCTTGATAATTTAATTTCAATTATTATACATGTGTATAAATTATGGGACATTCATGAGTAGTCTCTTAACTTTGATTCTCAGAGGTTAAGAAACCAAAATTTTGGTGATGGAGAAGAAGAAAAATATAGAATTTTTTTACATCTATTATACCATAATACAATGTGATTATGGTGAACACAAATAAAATTGACCTTAAATATTTAATTTTGGTGATTACCCATTTAGATATAATTTATTTGTCATTCATTTATAGTCTTTTAACTCAAGAAATTTTGTGATGGAGAAGAATCATATTGAATATATTTACATCTAAGAAACCATAATTCAACGTGAAAATGGTAAATATGAATAAATTGTAGCTTGAATATATATTTTAATTATTTCCTATTTTATAAAAAAAATATGTCATGGATTATAGCCTTTTAACTTTGATTTTTACACTGGAAAAACCTAAAATTATGTGGAGTAGAAAAATGAAATATAATTAATTTTTTGCATCTACTATAGTC
This sequence comes from Lathyrus sativus, assembly GCA_963859935.3. NCBI lineage: Eukaryota > Viridiplantae > Streptophyta > Magnoliopsida > Fabales > Fabaceae > Lathyrus > Lathyrus sativus. The sequence goes on from OZ012741.1 coordinate 13,338,760, forward strand.
TATTATGTTTTTTACATAGTGACAAAAAAACCTAAAACTTTGGGATGATGAAGAAAAATATTGAATATTTTTTGATGTAATATACCATAAGTCAATTTTAATTCGGTGAATACAAACAATATTTAGCTTGATTATTTAATTTCAATTGTTATGCATGTGTATAAATTATGGGTCGTTCATGAGTAGTCTCTTAACTCAGTTTCTCAGAGGTTAAGAAACTAAAATTTTGGTGATGGAGAAGAAGAAAAATATAGAATTTTCTTATATCTATTATACCATAATACAATGTGATTATGGTGAACACAAATAAAATTGACATTAAATATTAAATTTTGGTGATTACCCGTTTAGATATAATTTATTTGTCGTTCATTTGTAGTCTTTTAACTTTGTGGCTTACTGACGAAGAAACAAGAAATTTGGTGATGAAGAAGAATCATATTGAATATATTTACATCTAATAAACCATAATTCGATGTGAAAATGGTAAATATAAATAGCTTGAATATATACTTTAATTATTACCTATTTTATTAAAAAAATATGTCATGGATTATAGCCTTTTACCTTTGTTTTTTACACTGAAAAAACCTAAAATTATGTGGAGTAAAAAAATGAAATATAATAAATTTTTTACATCTAGTATAGTCTATTATATTTTTTGCATAGTGATAAAAAAACCTAAAACTTTGGGATGGTGAAGAAAAATATTGAATATTTTTAGATTTAGTATACCATAAGTCAATTTTAATTCGGTGAATACAAACAATATTCAGCTTGATAATTTAATTTCAATTATTATACATGTGTATAAATTATGGGACATTCATGAGTAGTCTCTTAACTTTGTTTCTCAGAGGTTAAGAAACCAAAATTTTGGTGATGGAGAAGAAGAAAAATATAGAATTTTTTTACATCTATTATACCATAATACAATGTGATTATGGTGAACACAAATAAAATTGACCTTAAATATTTAATTTTTGTGATTACCCATTTAGATATAATTTATTTGTCATTCATTTATAGTCTTTTAACTCAAGAAATTTTGTGATGGAGAAGAATCATATTGAATATATTTACATCTAAGAAACCATAATTCAACGTGAAAATGGTAAATATGAATAAATTGTAGCTTGAATATATATTTTAATTATTTTCTATTTTATAAAAAAAATATGTCATGGATTATAGCCTTTTAACTTTGATTTTTACACTGGAAAAACCTAAAATTATGTGGAGTAGAAAAATGAAATATAATTAATTTTTTGCATCTACTATAGTCTATTATGTTTTTTACATAGTGATAAAAAAACCTAAAACTTTGGGATGATGAAGAAAAATATTGAATATTTTTAGATGTAATATACCATAAGTCAATTTTAATTCGGTGAATACAAACAATATTTAGCTTGATTATTTAATTTCAATTGTTATGCATGTGTATAAATTATGGGTTGTTCATGAGTAGTCTCTTAACTCAGTTTCTCAGAGGTTAAGAAACTAAAATTTTGGTGATGGAGAAGAAAAATATAGAATTTTTTTATATCTATTATACCATAATACAATGTGATTATGGTGAACACAAATAAAATTGACATTAAATATTAAATTTTGGTGATTACCCGTTTAGATATAATTTATTTGTCGTTCATTTATAGTCTTTTAACTCTGTGGCTTACTGACGAAGAAACAAGAAATTTGGTGATGGAGAAGAATCATATTGAATATATTTACATCTAATAAACCATAATTCAATGTGAAAATGGTAAATATAAATAGCTTGAATATATACTTTAATTATTACCTATTTTATTAAAAAATATGTCACGGATTATAGCCTTTTACCTTTGTTTTTTACACTGGAAAAACCTAAAATTATGTGGAGTAAAAAAATGAAATATAATAAATTTTTTACATCTAGTATAGTCTATTATATTTTTTGCATAGTGATAAGAAAACCTAAAACTTTGGGATGGTGAAGAAAAATATTGAATATTTTTAGATTTAGTATACCATAAGTCAATTTTAATTCGGTGAATACAAACAATATTCAGCTTGATAATTTAATTTCAATTATTATACATGTGTATAAATTATGGGACATTCATGAGTAGTCTCTTAACTTTGTTTCTCAGAGGTTAAGAAACCAAAATTTTGGTGATGGAGAAGAAGAAAAATATAGAATTTTTTTACATCTATTATACCATAATACAATGTGATTATGGTGAACACAAATAAAATTGACCTTAAATATTTAATTTTGGTGATTACCCATTTAGATATAATTTATTTGTCATTCATTTATAGTCTTTTAACTCAAGAAATTTTGTGATGGAGAAGAATCATATTGAATATATTTACATCTAAGAAACCATAATTCAACGTGAAAATGGTAAATATCGATAAATTGTAGCTTGAATATATATTTTAATTATTTCCAATTTTATAAAAAAAATATGTCATGCATTATAGCCTTTTAACTTTGATTTTTACACTGGAAAAACCTAAAATTATGTGGAGTAGAAAAATGAAATATAATTAATTTTTTGCATCTACTATAGTCTATTATGTTTTTTACATAGTGATAAAAAAACCTAAAACTTTGGGATGATGAAGACAAATATTGAATATTTTTAGATGTAATATACCATAAGTCAATTTTAGATCGGTGAATACAAACAATATTGAGCTTGATTATTTAATTTCAATTGTTATGCATGTGTATAAATTATGGGTCGTTCATGAGTAGTCTCTTAACTCAGTTTCTCAGAGGTTAAGAAACTAAAATTTTGGTGATGGAGAAGAAGAAAAATATAGAATTTTCTTATATCTATTATACCATAATACAATGTGATTATGGTGAACACAAATAAAATTGACATTAAATATTAAATTTTGGTGATTACCCGTTTAGATATAATTTATTTGTCGTTCATTTATAGTCTCTTAACTCTGTGGCTTACTGACGAAGAAACAAGAAATTTGGTGATGGAGAAGAATCATATTGAATATATTTACATCTAATAAACCATAATTCAATGTGAAAATGGTAAATATAAATAGCTTGAATATATACTTTAATTATTACCTATTTTATTAAAAAATATATCATGGATTATAGCCTTTTACCTTTGTTTTTTACACTGGAAAAACCTAAAATTATGTGGAGTAAAAAAATGAAATATAATTAATTTTTTACATCTAGTATAGTCTATTATATTTTTTGCATAGTGATAAGAAAACCTAAAACTTTGGGATGGTGAAGAAAAATATTGAATATTTTTAGATTTAGTATACCATAAGTCAATTTTAATTCGGTGAATACAAACAATATTCAGCTTGATAATTTAATTTCAATTATTATACATGTGTATAAATTATGGGACATTCATGAGTAGTCTCTTAACTTTGATTCTCAGAGGTTAAGAAACCAAAATTTTGGTGATGGAGAAGAAGAAAAATATAGAATTTTTTTACATCTATTATACCATAATACAATGTGATTATGGTGAACACAAATAAAATTGACCTTAAATATTTAATTTTGGTGATTACCCATTTAGATATAATTTATTTGTCATTCATTTATAGTCTTTTAACTCAAGAAATTTTGTGATGGAGAAGAATCATATTGAATATATTTACATCTAAGAAACCATAATTCAACGTGAAAATGGTAAATATGAATAAATTGTAGCTTGAATATATATTTTAATTATTTCCTATTTTATAAAAAAAATATGTCATGGATTATAGCCTTTTAACTTTGATTTTTACACTGGAAAAACCTAAAATTATGTGGAGTAGAAAAATGAAATATAATTAATTTTTTGCATCTACTATAGTCTATTATGTTTTTTACATAGTGACAAAAAAACCTAAAACTTTGGGATGATGAAGAAAAATATTGAATATTTTTTGATGTAATATACCATAAGTCAATTTTAATTCGGTGAATACAAACAATATTTAACTTGATTATTTAATTTCAATTGTTATGCATGTGTATAAATTATGGGTCGTTCATGAGTAGTCTCTTAACTCAGTTTCTCAGAGGTTAAGAAACTAAAATTTTGGTGATGGAGAAGAAGAAAAATATAGAATTTTCTTATATCTATTATACCATAATACAATGTGATTATGGTGAACACAAATAAAATTGACATTAAATATTAAATTTTGGTGATTACCCGTTTAGATATAATTTATTTGTCGTTCATTTGTAGTCTTTTAACTTTGTGGCTTACTGACGAAGAAACAAGAAATTTGGTGATGAAGAAGAATCATATTGAATATATTTACATCTAATAAACCATAATTCGATGCGAAAATGGTAAATATAAATAGCTTGAATATATACTTTAATTATTACCTATTTTATTAAAAAAATATGTCATGGATTATAGCCTTTTACCTTTGTTTTTTACACTGGAAAAACCTAAAATTATGTGGAGTAAAAAAATGAAATATAATAAATTTTTTACATCTAGTATAGTCTATTATATTTTTTGCATAGTGATAAAAAAACCTAAAACTTTGGGATGGTGAAGAAAAATATTGAATATTTTTAGATTTAGTATACCATAAGTCAATTTTAATTCGGTGAATACAAACAATATTCAGCTTGATAATTTAATTTCAATTATTATACATGTGTATAAATTATGGGACATTCATGAGTAGTCTCTTAACTTTGTTTCTCAGAGGTTAAGAAACCAAAATTTTGGTGATGGAGAAGAAGAAAAATATAGAATTTTTTTACATCTATTATACCATAATACAATGTGATTATGGTGAACACAAATAAAATTGACCTTAAATATTTAATTTTTGTGATTACCCATTTAGATATAATTTATTTGTCATTCATTTATAGTCTTTTAACTCAAGAAATTTTGTGATGGAGAAGAATCATATTGAATATATTTACATCTAAGAAACCATAATTCAACGTGAAAATGGTAAATATGAATAAATTGTAGCTTGAATATATATTTTAATTATTTCCTATTTTATAAAAAAAAATATGTCATGGATTATAGCCTTTTAACTTTGATTTTTACACTGGAAAAACCTAAAATTATGTGGAGTAGAAAAATGAAATATAATTAATTTTTTGCATCTACTATAGTCTATTATGTTTTTTACATAGTGATAAAAAAACCTAAAACTTTGGGATGATGAAGAAAAATATTGAATATTTTTAGATGTAATATACCATAAGTCAATTTTAATTCGGTGAATACAAACAATATTTAGCTTCATTATTTAATTTCAATTGTTATGCATGTGTATAAATTATGGGTCGTTCATGAGTAGTCTCTTAACCCAGTTTCTCAGAAGTTAAGAAACTAAAATTTTGGTGATGGAGAAGAAAAATATAGAATTTTTTTATATCTATTATACCATAATACAATGTGATTATGGTGAACACAAATAAAATTGACATTAAATATTAAATTTTGGTGATTACCTGTTTAGATATAATTTATTTGTCGTTCATTTATAGTCTTTTAACTCTGTGGCTTACTGACGAAGAAACAAGAAATTTGGTGATGGAGAAGAATCATATTGAATATATTTACATCTAATAAACCATAATTCAATGTGAAAATGGTAAATATAAATAGCTTGAATATATACTTTAATTATTACCTATTTTATTAAAAAATATGTCATGGATTATAGCCTTTTACCTTTGTTTTTTACACTGGAAAAACCTAAAATTATGTGGAGTAAAAAAATGAAATATAATAAATTTTTTACATCTAGTATAGTCTATTATATTTTTTGCATAGTGATAAGAAAACCTAAAACTTTGGGATGGTGAAGAAAAATATTGAATATTTTTAGATTTAGTATACCATAAGTCAATTTTAATTCGGTGAATACAAACAATATTCAGCTTGATAATTTAATTTCAATTATTATACATGTGTATAAATTATGGGACATTCATGAGTAGTCTCTTAACTTTGTTTCTCAGAGGTTAAGAAACCAAAATTTTGGTGATGAAGAAGAAGAAAAATATAGAATTTTTTTACATCTATTATACCATAATACAATGTGATTATGGTGAACACAAATAAAATTGACCTTAAATATTTAATTTTGGTGATTACCCATTTAGATATAATTTATTTGTCATTCATTTATAGTCTTTTAACTCAAGAAATTTTGTGATGGAGAAGAATCATATTGAATATATTTACATCTAAGAAACCATAATTCAACGTGAAAATGGTAAATATGAATAAATTGTAGCTTGAATATATATTTTAATTATTTCCTATTTTATAAAAAAAAATATGTCATGGATTATAGCCTTTTAACTTTGATTTTTACACTGGAAAAACCTAAAATTATGTGGAGTAGAAAAATGAAATATAATTAATTTTTTGCATCTACTATAGTCTATTATGTTTTTTACATAGTGATAAAAAAAACCTAAAACTTTGGGATGATGAAGACAAATATTGAATATTTTTAGATGTAATATACCATAAGTCAATTTTAATTCAGTGAATACAAACAATATTTAGCTTCATTATTTAATTTCAATTGTTATGCATGTGTATAAATTATGGGTCGTTCATGAGTAGTCTCTTAACTCAGTTTCTCAGAGGTTAAGAAACTAAAATTTTGGTGATGGAGAAGAATAAAAATATAGAATTTTTTTATATATATTATACCATAATACAATGTGATTATGCTGAACACAAATAAAATTGACATTAAATATTAAATTTTGGTGATTACCCGTTTAGATATAATTTATTTGTCGTTCATTTATAGTCTTTTAACTCTGTGGCTTACTGACGAAGAAACAAGAAATTTGGTGTTGGAGAAGAATCATATTGAATATATTTACATCTAATAAACCATAATTCAATGTGAAAATGGTAAATATAAATAGCTTTAATATATACTTTAATTATTACCTATTTTTTAAAAAAATATTTCATGGATTATAGCCTTTTACCTTTGTTTTTTACACTGGAAAAACCTAAAATTATGTGGAGTAAAAAAATGAAATATAATAAATTTTTTACATCTAGTATAGTCTATTATATTTTTTGCATAGTGATAAAAAACCTAAAACTTTGGGATGGTGAAGAAAAATATTGAATATTTTTAGATTTAGTATACCATAAGTCAATTTTAATTCGGTGAATACAAACAATATTCAGCTTGATAATTTAATTTCAATAATTATACATGTGTATAAATTATGGGTCATTCATGAGTAGTCTCTTAACTTTGTTTCTCAGAGGTTAAGAAACCAAAATTTTGGTGATGGAGAAGAAGAAAAATATAGAATTTTTTTACATCTATTATACCATAATACAATGTGATTATGGTGAACACAAATAAAATTGACCTTAAATATTTAATTTTGGTGATTACCCATTTAGATATAATTTATTTGTCATTCATTTATAGTCTTTTAACTCAAGAAATTTTGTGATGGAGAAGAATCATATTGAATATATTTACATCTAAGAAACCATAATTCAACGTGAAAATGGTAAAAATGAATAAATTGTAGCTTGAATATATATTTTAATTATTTCCTATTTTACAAAAATAAGTCATGGATTATAGCCTTTTAACTTTGAATTTTACACTGGAAAAACCTAAAATTATGTGGAGTAGAAAAATGAAATATAATTAATTTTCTGCATCTACTATAGTCTATTATGTTTTTTGCATAGTGATGAAAAAACCTAAAACTTTGGGATGATGAAGAATAATATTGAATATTTTTAGATGTAATATACCATAAGTCAATTTTAATTCGGTGAATACAAACAATATTTAGCTTGATTATTTAATTTCAATTGTTATGCATGTGTATAAATTATGGGTCGTTCATGAGTAGTCTCTTAACTCAGTTTCTCAGAGGTTAAGAAACTAAAATTTTGGTGATGGAGAAGAAGAAAAATATAGAATTTTTTTATATCTATTATACCATAATACAATGTGATTATGGTGAACACAAATAAAATTGACATTAAATATTAAATTTTAGTGATTACCCGTTTAGATATAATTTATTTGTCGTTCATTTATAGTCTTTTAACTCTGTGGCTTACTGACGAAGAAACAAGAAATTTGGTGATGGAGAAGAATCATATTGAATATATTTACATCTAATAAACCATAATTCAATGTGAAAATGGTAAATATAAATAAATTCTAGCTTGAATTTATATTTTAATTATTACCTATTTTATAAAAAAATATGTCGTGTATTATAGCCTTTTAACATTGTTTTTTACACTTGAAAAACCTAAAATTATGTGGAGTAGAAAAATGAAATGTAATTAATTTTTTGCATCTACTATTGTCTATTATGTTTTTTGCATAGTCACAAAAAACCTAAAACTTGGGGATGATGAAAAAAATATTGAATATTTTTAGATGTAATTTACCATAATTCAATTTTAATTCGGTGAATACAAATATTATTGAGCTTGATTATTTAATTTCAATTGTTATGCATGTGTATAAATTATGGGTCATTCATGAGTAGTCTCTTAACTTAGTTTCTCAGAGGTTAAGAAACCAAAATTTTGGTGATGGAGAAGAAGAACAATATAGAATTTTTTTTACATCTATTATACCATAATACAATGTGATTACGGTGAACACAAATAAAATTGACCTTAAATATTTAATTTTGATGATTACCCATTTAGATATAATTAATTTGTCATTCATTTATAGTCTCTTAAGTATGTGGCTTACTGAGAAAGAAACAAGAAATTTGGTGCTGGAGAAGAATCATATTGAATAAATTTATATCTAATAAACCATAATTCAATGTGAAAATGGTAAATATAAATAAATTCTAGCTTGAATATATAATTTAATTATTACCTATTTTATTAAAAAATATGTCGTGGATTATAGCCTTTTAACTTCGTTTTTTACACTGGAAAAACCTAAAATTATGTGGAGTAGAAAAATGAAATATAATTAATTTTTTGCATCTACTATAGTCTATAATTTTTTTTGCATAGTGATAAAAATCCTAAAACTTTGGGATGGTGAAGAAAAATATTGAATATTTTTAGATCTAATATACCATAAGTCATTTTAATTCGGTGAATACAAACAATATTGAGCTTGATTATTTAATTTCAATTGTTATACATGTGTATAAATTATGGGCCATTCATGAGTAGTCTTTTAACTTAGTTTCTCAAAGGATAAAAAACCAAAATTTTGGTGATGGAGAAGAAGAAAAATATAGAATTTTTTTACATCTATCATACCATAATAAAATGTGATTATGGTGAACACAAATAAAAATTACCTTAAATATTTAATTTTGGTGATTACCCATTTAGATATAATTAATTTGTCATTCATTTATAGTCTTTTATCTCTGTGGCTTACTGACGAAGAAACAAGAAATTTGGTGATGGAGAAGAATCATACTGAATATATTCACATCTAATAAACCATAATTCAATGTGAAAATGGTAAATATAAATAAATTCTAGCTTGAATAAATATTTTAATTATTACCTATTTTATTAAAAAAATATGTCATGGATTATAGCCTTTTAACTTTGTTTTTTACACTGGAAAAACCTAAAATTAGGTGGCGTAGAAAAATGAAATATAATTAATTTTTTACATCTACGATAGTCTATTATGTTTTTTTCATAGTGACAAAAAACCTAAAACTTTGGGTTTGTGATGAAAAATATTGAATATTTTTAGATGTAATTTACCATAATTCAATTTTAATTCGGTGAATACAAACAATATTGAACTTGATTATTTAATTTCAATTGTTATGCATGTGTATAAATTATGGGTCATTCATGAGTAGTCTCTTAACTTAGTTTCTCAGAGGTTAAGAAACCAAAATTTTGGTGATGGAGAAGAAGAACAATTATAGAATTTTTTTTACATCTATTATACCATAATACAATGTGATTATGATGAACACAAATAAAATTGACCTTAAATATTTAATTTTGGTGATTACCCATTTAGATATAATTAATTTGTCATTCATTTATAGTCTCTTAAGTATGTGGCTTACTGACGAAGAAACAAGAAATTTGGTGCTGGAGAAGAATCATATTGAATAAATTTACATCTAATAAACCATAATTCAATGTGAAAATGGTAAATATAAATAAATTCTAGCTTGAATATATAATTTAATTATTACCTATTTTATTAAAAAATATGTCATGGATTATAGCCTTTTAACTTTGTTTTTTACACTGGAAAAACCTAAAATTATGTGGAGTAGAAAAATGAAATATAATTAATTTTTTGCATCTACTATAGTCTATTATTTTTTTTGCATAGTGATAAAAAAACCTAAAACTTTGGGATGGTGAAGAAAATTATTGAATATTTTTAGATCTAATATACCATAAGTCAATTTTAATTCGGTGAATACAAACATTATTGAGCTTGATTATTTAATTTCAATTGTTATACATGTGTATAAATTATGGGTCATTCATGAGTAGTCTTTTAACTTAGTTTCTCAACGTATAAGAAACCAAAATTTTGGTGATGGAGAAGAAGAAAAATATAGAATTTTTTTACATCTATTATTCCATAATACAATGTGATTATGGTGAACACAAATAAAATTGACCTTAAATATTTAATTTTGGTGATAACCCATTTAGATATAATTAATTTGTCATTCATTTATAGTCTTTTATCTCTGTGGCTTACTGACGAAGAAACAAGAAATTTGGTGATGGAGAAGAATCATATTGAATATATTCACATCTAATAAACCATAATTCAATGTGAAAATGGTAAATATAAATAAATTCTAGCTTGAATAAATATTTTAATTATTACCTATTTTATTAAAAAAATATGTCATGGATTATAGCCTTTTAACTTTGTTTTTTACACTAGAAAAACCTAAAATTATGTGCAGTAGAAAAATGAAATATAATTAATTTTTTACATCTACCATAGTCTATTATGTTTTTTTCATAGTGATAAAAAACCTAAAACTTTGGGATGGTGAAGAAAAATATTGAATATTTTTAGATGTAATATACCATAAGTCAATTTTAATTCGGTGAATACAAATGATATTGAGCTTGATTATTTAATTCCAATTGTTATGGATGTGTATTAATTATGGGTCATTCGTGAGTAGTCTCTTAACTTAGTTTCTCAGAGGTTAAGAAACCAATATTTTGGTGATGGAGAAGAAGAAAAATATAGAATTTTTTTACATCTATTATGCCATAATACAATGTGATTATGGTGAACACAAATAAAATTGATCTTAAATATTTAATTTTGTTGATTACCCATTTAGATATAATTAATTTGTCATTATATTTATAGTCTTTTAACTCTGTGGCTTACTGACGAAGAAACAAGAAATTTGTTGATGGAGTAGAATCATATTGAATATATATACGTCTAATAAACCATAACTCAATGTGAAAATGGTAACTATAAATAAGTTCTAGCTTGAATATATATTTTAATTATTACCTATTTTATTAAAAAATATGTTATGGATTATAGCAGTTTAACTTTGTTTTTTACACTGGAAAAACCTGAAATTATGTGGAGTAGAAAAATGAAATATAATTAATTTTTTGCATCTACTATAGTCTATTATGTTTTTTGCATAGTGATAAAAAACCTAAAACTTTGGGATGGTGAAGAAAGATATTGAACATTTTTAGATGTAATATAGCGTAAGTAAATTTTAATTCGGTGAATACAAACAATATTGAGCTTGATTATTTAATTTCATTTGTTATACATGTGTATAAATTATGGGTCAGTCATGAGTAGTCTTTTAACTCAGTTTCTCAGAGGTTAAGAAACCAAAATTTTAGTGATGGAGAAGAAGAAAAATATAGAATTGTTTTACATCTATTATACCATAATACAATGTGATTATGGTGAACACAATTAAAATTGACCTTAAATATTTAATTTTGGTGATTACCCATTTAGATATAATTTATTTGTCACTCATTTTAGTCTTTTAACTATGTGGCTTACGGACGAAGAAACAAGAAATTTGGTGATGGAGAAGAATCATATTAAATATATTTACATCTAATAAACCATAATTCAATGTGAAAATGGTAAATATAAATAGCTTGAATATATACTTTAATTATTACCTATTTTATTAAAAAATATGTCATGGATTATAGCCTTTTAACTTTGTTTTTTTACACTGGAAAAACCTAAAATTATGTGGAGTAAAAAAATGAAATATAATTAATTTTTTACATCTACTATAGTCTATTATGTTTTTTGCATAGTGATAAAAAAACCTAAAACTTTGGGATGGTGAAGAAAAATATTGAATATTTTTAGATTTAGTATACCATAAGTCAATTTTAATTCGGTGAATACAAACAATATTCAGCTTGATTATTTAATTTCAATTGTTATACATGTGTATAAATTATGGGTCATTCATGAGTAGTCTCTTAACTTAGTTTCTCAGAGGTTAAGAAACCAAAATTTTGGTGATGGAGAAGAAGAAAAAGATAGAATTTTTTTACATCTATTATTCCATAGAACAATGTGATTATGGTGAACACAAATAAAATTGACCTTAAATATTTAATTTTGGTGATTACCCAGTTAGATATAATTTATTTGTCATTCATTTATAGTCTTTTAACTATGTGGCTTACTGACGAAGAAACAAGAAATTTGGTGATGGAGAAGAATCATATTGAATATATTTACATCTAAGAAACCATAATTCAACGTGAAAATGGTAAATATGAATAAATTGTAGCTTGAATATATATTTTAATTATTTCCTATTTTATAAAAAAAAATATGTCATGGATTATAGCCTTTTAACTTTGATTTTTACACTGGAAAAACCTAAAATTATGTGGAGTAGAAAAATGAAATATAATTAATTTTTTGCATCTACTATAGTCTATTATGTTTTTTACATAGTGACAAAAAAACCTAAAACTTTGGGATGATGAAGACAAATATTGAATATTTTTAGATGTAATATACCATAAGTCAATTTTAATTCGGTGAATACAAACAATATTTAGCTTGATTATTTAATTTCAATTGTTATGCATGTTTATAAATTATGGGTCGTTCATGAGTAGTCTCTTAACTCAGTTTCTCAGAGGTTAAGAAACTAAAATTTTGGTGATGGAGAAGAAGGAAAATATAGAATTTTCTTATATCTATTATACCATAATACAATGTGATTATGGTGAACACAAATAAAATTGACATTAAATATTAAATTTTGGTGATTACCCGTTTAGATATAATTTATTTGTCGTTCATTTGTAGTCTTTTAACTTTGTGGCTTACTGACGAAGAAACAAGAAATTTGGTGATGAAGAAGAATCATATTGAATATATTTACATCTAATAAACCATAATTCGATGTGAAAATGGTAAATATAAATAGCTTAAATATATACTTTAATTATTACCTATTTTATTAAAAAATATGTCATGGATTATAGCCTTTTACCTTTGTTTTTTACACTGGAAAAACCTAAAATTATGTGGAGTAAAAAAATGAAATATAATAAATTTTTTACATCTAGTATAGTCTATTATATTTTTTGCATAGTGATAAAAAAACCTAAAACTTTGGGATGGTGAAGAAAAATATTGAATATTTTTAGATTTAGTATACCATAAGTCAATTTTAATTCGGTGAATACAAACAATATTCAGCTTGATAATTTAATTTCAATTATTATACATGTGTATAAATTATGGGACATTCATGAGTAGTCTCTTAACTTTGTTTCTCAGAGGTTAAGAAACCAAAATTTTGGTGATGGAGAAGAAGAAAAATATAGAATTTTTTTACATCTATTATACCATAATACAATGTGATTATGGTGAACACACATATTGACCTTAAATATTTAATTTTTGTGATTACCCATTTAGATATAATTTATTTGTCATTCATTTATAGTCTTTTAACTCAAGAAATTTTGTGATGGAGAAGAATCATATTGAATATATTTACATCTAAGAAACCATAATTCAACGTGAAAATGGTAAATATGAATAAATTGTAGCTTGAATATATATTTTAATTATTTCCTATTTTATAAAAAAAATATGTCATGGATTATAGCCTTTTAACTTTGATTTTTACACTGGAAAAACCTAAAATTATGTGGAGTAGAAAAATGAAATATAATTAATTTTTTGCATCTACTATAGTCTATTATGTTTTTTACATAGTGATAAAAAAACCTAAAACTTTGGGATGATGAAGAAAAATATTGAATATTTTTAGATGTAATATACCATAAGTCAATTTTAATTCGGTGAATACAAACAATATTTAGCTTCATTATTTAATTTCAATTGTTATGCATGTGTATAAATTATGGGTCGTTCATGAGTAGTCTCTTAACCCAGTTTCTCAGAAGTTAAGAAACTAAAATTTTGGTGATGGAGAAGAAAAATATAGAATTTTTTTATATCTATTATACCATAATACAATGTGATTATGGTGAACACAAATAAAATTGACATTAAATATTAAATTTTGGTGATTACCCGTTTAGATATAATTTATTTGTCGTTCATTTATAGTCTTTTAACTCTGTGGCTTACTGACGAAGAAACAAGAAATTTGGTGATGGAGAAGAATCATATTGAATATATTTACATCTAATAAACCATAATTCAATGTGAAAATGGTAAATATAAATAGCTTGAATATATACTTTAATTATTACCTATTTTATTAAAAAATATGTCATGGATTATAGCCTTTTACCTTTGTTTTTTACACTGGAAAAACCTAAAATTATGTGGAGTAAAAAAATGAAATATAATAAATTTTTTACATCTAGTATAGTCTATTATATTTTTTGCATAGTGATAAGAAAACCTAAAACTTTGGGATGGTGAAGAAAAATATTGAATATTTTTAGATTTAGTATACCATAAGTCAATTTTAATTCGGTGAATACAAACAATATTCAGCTTGATAATTTAATTTCAATTATTATACATGTGTATAAATTATGGGACATTCATGAGTAGTCTCTTAACTTTGTTTCTCAGAGGTTAAGAAACCAAAATTTTGGTGATGAAGAAGAAGAAAAATATAGAATTTTTTTACATCTATTATACCATAATACAATGTGATTATGGTGAACACAAATAAAATTGACCTTAAATATTTAATTTTGGTGATTACCCATTTCGATATAATTTATTTGTCATTCATTTATAGTCTTTTAACTCAAGAAATTTTGTGATGGAGAAGAATCATATTGAATATATTTACATCTAAGAAACCATAATTCAACGTGAAAATGGTAAATATGAATAAATTGTAGCTTGAATATATATTTTAATTATTTCCTATTTTATAAAAAAAATATGTCATGGATTATAGCCTTTTAACTTTGATTTTTACACTGGAAAAACCTAAAATTATGTGGAGTAGAAAAATGAAATATAATTAATTTTTTGCATCTACTATAGTCTATTATGTTTTTTACATAGTGATAAAAAAACCTAAAACTTTGGGATGATGAAGAAAAATATTGAATATTTTTAGATGTAATATACCATAAGTCAATTTTAATTCGGTGAATACAAACAATATTTAGCTTCATTATTTAATTTCAATTGTTATGCATGTGTATAAATTATGGGTCGTTCATGAGTAGTCTCTTAACCCAGTTTCTCAGAAGTTAAGAAACTAAAATTTTGGTGATGGAGAAGAAAAATATAGAATTTTTTTATATCTATTATACCATAATACAATGTGATTATGGTGAACACAAATAAAATTGACATTAAATATTAAATTTTGGTGATTACCCGTTTAGATATAATTTATTTGTCGTTCATTTATAGTCTTTTAACTCTGTGGCTTACTGACGAAGAAACAAGAAATTTGGTGATGGAGAAGAATCATATTGAATATATTTACATCTAATAAACCATAATTCAATGTGAAAATGGTAAATATAAATAGCTTGAATATATACTTTAATTATTACCTATTTTATTAAAAAATATGTCATGGATTATAGCCTTTTACCTTTGTTTTTTACACTGGAAAAACCTAAAATTATGTGGAGTAAAAAAATGAAATATAATAAATTTTTTACATCTAGTATAGTCTATTATATTTTTTGCATAGTGATAAGAAAACCTAAAACTTTGGGATGGTGAAGAAAAATATTGAATATTTTTAGATTTAGTATACCATAAGTCAATTTTAATTCGGTGAATACAAACAATATTCAGCTTGATAATTTAATTTCAATTATTATACATGTGTATAAATTATGGGACATTCATGAGTAGTCTCTTAACTTTGTTTCTCAGAGGTTAAGAAACCAAAATTTTGGTGATGAAGAAGAAGAAAAATATAGAATTTTTTTACATCTATTATACCATAATACAATGTGATTATGGTGAACACAAATAAAATTGACCTTAAATATTTAGTTTTGGTGATTACCCATTTAGATATAATTTATTTGTCATTCATTTATAGTCTTTTAACTCAAGAAATTTTGTGATGGAGAAGAATCATATTGAATATATTTACATCTAAGAAACCATAATTCAACGTGAAAATGGTAAATATGAATAAATTGTAGCTTGAATATATATTTTAATTATTTCCTATTTTATAAAAAAAATATGTCATGGATTATAGCCTTTTAACTTTGATTTTTACACTGGAAAAACCTAAAATTATGTGGAGTAGAAAAATGAAATATAATTAATTTTTTGCATCTACTATAGTCTATTATGTTTTTTACATAGTGATAAAAAAACCTAAAACTTTGGGATGATGAAGAAAAATATTGAATATTTTTAGATGTAATATACCATAAGTCAATTTTAATTCGGTGAATACAAACAATATTTAGCTTCATTATTTAATTTCAATTGTTATGCATGTGTATAAATTATGGGTCGTTCATGAGTAGTCTCTTAACCCAGTTTCTCAGAAGTTAAGAAACTAAAATTTTGGTGATGGAGAAGAAAAATATAGAATTTTTTTATATCTATTATACCATAATACAATGTGATTATGGTGAACACAAATAAAATTGACATTAAATATTAAATTTTGGTGATTACCCGTTTAGATATAATTTATTTGTCGTTCATTTATAGTCTTTTAACTCTGTGGCTTACTGACGAAGAAACAAGAAATTTGGTGATGGAGAAGAATCATATTGAATATATTTACATCTAATAAACCATAATTCAATGTGAAAATGGTAAATATAAATAGCTTGAATATATACTTTAATTATTACCTATTTTATTAAAAAATATGTCATGGATTATAGCCTTTTACCTTTGTTTTTTACACTGGAAAAACCTAAAATTATGTGGAGTAAAAAAATGAAATATAATAAATTTTTTACATCTAGTATACTCTATTATATTTTTTGCATAGTGATAAGAAAACCTAAAACTTTGGGATGGTGAAGAAAAATATTGAATATTTTTAGATTTAGTATACCATAAGTCAATTTTAATTCGGTGAATACAAACAATATTCAGCTTGATAATTTAATTTCAATTATTATACATGTGTATAAATTATGGGACATTCATGAGTAGTCTCTTAACTTTGTTTCTCAGAGGTTAAGAAACCAAAATTTTGGTGATGAAGAAGAAGAAAAATATAGAATTTTTTTACATCTATTATACCATAATACAATGTGATTATGGTGAACACAAATAAAATTGACCTTAAATATTTAATTTTGGTGATTACCCATTTCGATATAATTTATTTGTCATTCATTTATAGTCTTTTAACTCAAGAAATTTTGTGATGGAGAAGAATCATATTGAATATATTTACATCTAAGAAACCATAATTCAACGTGAAAATGGTAAATATGAATAAATTGTAGCTTGAATATATATTTTAATTATTTCCTATTTTATAAAAAAAATATGTCATGGATTATAGCCTTTTAACTTTGATTTTTACACTGGAAAAACCTAAAATTATGTGGAGTAGAAAAATGAAATATAATTAATTTTTTGCATCTACTATAGTCTATTATGTTTTTTACATAGTGATAAAAAAACCTAAAACTTTGGGATGATGAAGAAAAATATTGAATATTTTTAGATGTAATATACCATAAGTCAATTTTAATTCGGTGAATACAAACAATATTTAGCTTCATTATTTAATTTCAATTGTTATGCATGTGTATAAATTATGGGTCGTTCATGAGTAGTCTCTTAACCCAGTTTCTCAGAAGTTAAGAAACTAAAATTTTGGTGATGGAGAAGAAAAATATAGAATTTTTTTATATCTATTATACCATAATACAATGTGATTATGGTGAACACAAATAAAATTGACATTAAATATTAAATTTTGGTGATTACCCGTTTAGATATAATTTATTTGTCGTTCATTTATAGTCTTTTAACTCTGTGGCTTACTGACGAAGAAACAAGAAATTTGGTGATGGAGAAGAATCATATTGAATATATTTACATCTAATAAACCATAATTCAATGTGAAAATGGTAAATATAAATAGCTTGAATATATACTTTAATTATTACCTATTTTATTAAAAAATATGTCATGGATTATAGCCTTTTACCTTTGTTTTTTACACTGGAAAAACCTAAAATTATGTGGAGTAAAAAAATGAAATATAATAAATTTTTTACATCTAGTATAGTCTATTATATTTTTTGCATAGTGATAAGAAAACCTAAAACTTTGGGATGGTGAAGAAAAATATTGAATATTTTTAGATTTAGTATACCATAAGTCAATTTTAATTCGGTGAATACAAACAATATTCAGCTTGATAATTTAATTTCAATTATTATACATGTGTATAAATTATGGGACATTCATGAGTAGTCTCTTAACTTTGTTTCTCAGAGGTTAAGAAACCAAAATTTTGGTGATGAAGAAGAAGAAAAATATAGAATTTTTTTACATCTATTATACCATAATACAATGTGATTATGGTGAACACAAATAAAATTGACCTTAAATATTTAGTTTTGGTGATTACCCATTTAGATATAATTTATTTGTCATTCATTTATAGTCTTTTAACTCAAGAAATTTTGTGATGGAGAAGAATCATATTGAATATATTTACATCTAAGAAACCATAATTCAACGTGAAAATGGTAAATATGAATAAATTGTAGCTTGAATATATATTTTAATTATTTCCTATTTTATAAAAAAAATATGTCATGGATTATAGCCTTTTAACTTTGATTTTTACACTGGAAAAACCTAAAATTATGTGGAGTAGAAAAATGAAATATAATTAATTTTTTGCATCTACTATAGTCTATTATGTTTTTTACATAGTGATAAAAAAACCTAAAACTTTGGGATGATGAAGAAAAATATTGAATATTTTTAGATGTAATATACCATAAGTCAATTTTAATTCGGTGAATACAAACAATATTTAGCTTCATTATTTAATTTCAATTGTTATGCATGTGTATAAATTATGGGTCGTTCATGAGTAGTCTCTTAACCCAGTTTCTCAGAAGTTAAGAAACTAAAATTTTGGTGATGGAGAAGAAAAATATAGAATTTTTTTATATCTATTATACCATAATACAATGTGATTATGGTGAACACAAATAAAATTGACATTAAATATTAAATTTTGGTGATTACCCGTTTAGATATAATTTATTTGTCGTTCATTTATAGTCTTTTAACTCTGTGGCTTACTGACGAAGAAACAAGAAATTTGGTGATGGAGAAGAATCATATTGAATATATTTACATCTAATAAACCATAATTCAATGTGAAAATGGTAAATATAAATAGCTTGAATATATACTTTAATTATTACCTATTTTATTAAAAAATATGTC
Source organism: Lathyrus sativus (assembly GCA_963859935.3). Lineage (NCBI taxonomy): Eukaryota > Viridiplantae > Streptophyta > Magnoliopsida > Fabales > Fabaceae > Lathyrus > Lathyrus sativus. The sequence goes on from OZ012741.1 coordinate 13,358,650, forward strand.
ATGGATTATAGCCTTTTACCTTTGTTTTTTACACTGGAAAAACCTAAAATTATGTGGAGTAAAAAAATGAAATATAATAAATTTTTTACATCTAGTATACTCTATTATATTTTTTGCATAGTGATAAGAAAACCTAAAACTTTGGGATGGTGAAGAAAAATATTGAATATTTTTAGATTTAGTATACCATAAGTCAATTTTAATTCGGTGAATACAAACAATATTCAGCTTGATAATTTAATTTCAATTATTATACATGTGTATAAATTATGGGACATTCATGAGTAGTCTCTTAACTTTGTTTCTCAGAGGTTAAGAAACCAAAATTTTGGTGATGAAGAAGAAGAAAAATATAGAATTTTTTTACATCTATTATACCATAATACAATGTGATTATGGTGAACACAAATAAAATTGACCTTAAATATTTAATTTTGGTGATTACCCATTTAGATATAATTTATTTGTCATTCATTTATAGTCTTTTAACTCAAGAAATTTTGTGATGGAGAAGAATCATATTGAATATATTTACATCTAAGAAACCATAATTCAACGTGAAAATGGTAAATATGAATAAATTGTAGCTTGAATATATATTTTAATTATTTCCTATTTTATAAAAAAAAATATGTCATGGATTATAGCCTTTTAACTTTGATTTTTACCCTGGAAAAACCTAAAATTATGTGGAGTAGAAAAATGAAATATAATTAATTTTTTGCATCTACTATAGTCTATTATGTTTTTTACATAGTGATAAAAAAAACCTAAAACTTTGGGATGATGAAGACAAATATTGAATATTTTTAGATGTAATATACCATAAGTCAATTTTAATTCAGTGAATACAAACAATATTTAGCTTCATTATTTAATTTCAATTGTTATGCATGTGTATAAATTATGGGTCGTTCATGAGTAGTCTCTTAACTCAGTTTCTCAGAGGTTAAGAAACTAAAATTTTGGTGATGGAGAAGAAGAAAAATATAGAATTTTTTTATATATATTATACCATAATACAATGTGACTATGCTGAACACAAATAAAATTGACATTAAATATTAAATTTTGGTGATTACCCGTTTAGATATAATTTATTTGTCGTTCATTTATAGTCTTTTAACTCTGTGGCTTACTGACGAAGAAACAAGAAATTTGGTGTTGGAGAAGAATCATATTGAATATATTTACATCTAATAAACCATAATTCAATGTGAAAATGGTAAATATAAATAGCTTGAATATATACTTTAATTATTACCTATTTTTTAAAAAAATATTTCATGGATTATAGCCTTTTACCTTTGTTTTTTACACTGGAAAAACCTAAAATTATGTGGAGTAAAAAAATGAAATATAATAAATTTTTTACATCTAGTATAGTCTATTATATTTTTTGCATAGTGATAAAAAACCTAAAACTTTGGGATGGTGAAGAAAAATATTGAATATTTTTAGATTTAGTATACCATAAGTCAATTTTAATTCGGTGAATACAAACAATATTCAGCTTGATAATTTAATTTCAATAATTATACATGTGTATAAATTATGGGTCATTCATGAGTAGTCTCTTAACTTTGTTTCTCAGAGGTTAAGAAACCAAAATTTTGGTGATGGAGAAGAAGAAAAATATAGAATTTTTTTACATCTATTATACCATAATACAATGTGATTATGGTGAACACAAATAAAATTGACCTTAAATATTTAATTTTGGTGATTACCCATTTAGATATAATTTATTTGTCATTCATTTATAGTCTTTTAACTCAAGAAATTTTGTGATGGAGAAGAATCATATTGAATATATTTACATCTAAGAAACCATAATTCAACGTGAAAATGGTAAAAATGAATAAATTGTAGCTTGAATATATATTTTAATTATTTCCTATTTTATAAAAAAATAAGTCATGGATTATAGCCTTTTAACTTTGAATTTTACACTGGAAAAACCTAAAATTATGTGGAGTAGAAAAATGAAATATAATTAATTTTCTGCATCTACTATAGTCTATTATGTTTTTTGCATAGTGATGAAAAAACCTAAAACTTTGGGATGATGAAGAATAATATTGAATATTTTTAGATGTAATATACCATAAGTCAATTTTAATTCGGTGAATACAAACAATATTTAGCTTGATTATTTAATTTCAATTGTTATGCATGTGTATAAATTATGGGTCGTTCATGAGTAGTCTCTTAACTCAGTTTCTCAGAGGTTAAGAAACTAAAATTTTGGTGATGGAGAAGAAGAAAAATATAGAATTTTTTTATATCTATTATACCATAATACAATGTGATTATGGTGAACACAAATAAAATTGACATTAAATATTAAATTTTAGTGATTACCCGTTTAGATATAATTTATTTGTCGTTCATTTATAGTCTTTTAACTCTGTGGCTTACTGACGAAGAAACAAGAAATTTGGTGATGGAGAAGAATCATATTGAATATATTTACATCTAATAAACCATAATTCAATGTGAAAATGGTAAATATAAATAAATTCTAGCTTGAATTTATATTTTAATTATTACCTATTTTATAAAAAAATATGTCGTGTATTATAGCCTTTTAACATTGTTTTTTACACTTGAAAAACCTAAAATTATGTGGAGTAGAAAAATGAAATGTAATTAATTTTTTGCATCTACTATTGTCTATTATGTTTTTTGCATAGTCACAAAAAACCTAAAACTTGGGGATGATGAAAAAAATATTGAATATTTTTAGATGTAATTTACCATAATTCAATTTTAATTCGGTGAATACAAATATTATTGAGCTTGATTATTTAATTTCAATTGTTATGCATGTGTATAAATTATGGGTCATTCATGAGTAGTCTCTTAACTTAGTTTCTCAGAGGTTAAGAAACCAAAATTTTGGTGATGGAGAAGAAGAACAATATAGAATTTTTTTTACATCTATTATACCATAATACAATGTGATTACGGTGAACACAAATAAAATTGACCTTAAATATTTAATTTTGATGATTACCCATTTAGATATAATTAATTTGTCATTCATTTATAGTCTCTTAAGTATGTGGCTTACTGAGAAAGAAACAAGAAATTTGGTGCTGGAGAAGAATCATATTGAATAAATTTATATCTAATAAACCATAATTCAATGTGAAAATGGTAAATATAAATAAATTCTAGCTTGAATATATAATTTAATTATTACCTATTTTATTAAAAAATATGTCGTGGATTATAGCCTTTTAACTTCGTTTTTTACACTGGAAAAACCTAAAATTATGTGGAGTAGAAAAATGAAATATAATTAATTTTTTGCATCTACTATAGTCTATAATTTTTTTTGCATAGTGATAAAAATCCTAAAACTTTGGGATGGTGAAGAAAAATATTGAATATTTTTAGATCTAATATACCATAAGTCATTTTAATTCGGTGAATACAAACAATATTGAGCTTGATTATTTAATTTCAATTGTTATACATGTGTATAAATTATGGGCCATTCATGAGTAGTCTTTTAACTTAGTTTCTCAAAGGATAAAAAACCAAAATTTTGGTGATGGAGAAGAAGAAAAATATAGAATTTTTTTACATCTATCATACCATAATAAAATGTGATTATGGTGAACACAAATAAAAATTACCTTAAATATTTAATTTTGGTGATTACCCATTTAGATATAATTAATTTGTCATTCATTTATAGTCTTTTATCTCTGTGGCTTACTGACGAAGAAACAAGAAATTTGGTGATGGAGAAGAATCATACTGAATATATTCACATCTAATAAACCATAATTCAATGTGAAAATGGTAAATATAAATAAATTCTAGCTTGAATAAATATTTTAATTATTACCTATTTTATTAAAAAAATATGTCATGGATTATAGCCTTTTAACTTTGTTTTTTACACTGGAAAAACCTAAAATTAGGTGGCGTAGAAAAATGAAATATAATTAATTTTTTACATCTACGATAGTCTATTATGTTTTTTTCATAGTGACAAAAAACCTAAAACTTTGGGTTTGTGATGAAAAATATTGAATATTTTTAGATGTAATTTACCATAATTCAATTTTAATTCGGTGAATACAAACAATATTGAACTTGATTATTTAATTTCAATTGTTATGCATGTGTATAAATTATGGGTCATTCATGAGTAGTCTCTTAACTTAGTTTCTCAGAGGTTAAGAAACCAAAATTTTGGTGATGGAGAAGAAGAACAATTATAGAATTTTTTTTACATCTATTATACCATAATACAATGTGATTATGATGAACACAAATAAAATTGACCTTAAATATTTAATTTTGGTGATTACCCATTTAGATATAATTAATTTGTCATTCGTTTATAGTCTCTTAAGTATGTGGCTTACTGACGAAGAAACAAGAAATTTGGTGCTGGAGAAGAATCATATTGAATAAATTTACATCTAATAAACCATAATTCAATGTGAAAATGGTAAATATAAATAAATTCTAGCTTGAATATATAATTTAATTATTACCTATTTTATTAAAAAATATGTCATGGATTATAGCCTTTTAACTTTGTTTTTTACACTGGAAAAACCTAAAATTATGTGGAGTAGAAAAATGAAATATAATTAATTTTTTGCATCTACTATAGTCTATTATTTTTTTTGCATAGTGATAAAAAACCTAAAACTTTGGGATGGTGAAGAAAATTATTGAATATTTTTAGATCTAATATACCATAATTCAATTTTAATTCGGTGAATACAAACATTATTGAGCTTGATTATTTAATTTCAATTGTTATACATGTGTATAAATTATGGGTCATTCATGAGTAGTCTTTTAACTTAGTTTCTCAGCGTATAAGAAACCAAAATTTTGGTGATGGAGAAGAAGAAAAATATAGAATTTTTTTACATCTATTATACCATAATACAATGTGATTATGGTGAACACAAATAAAATTGACCTTAAATATTTAATTTTGGTGATAACCCATTTAGATATAATTAATTTGTCATTCATTTATAGTCTTTTATCTCTGTGGCTTACTGACGAAGAAATAAAAATTTGGTGATGGAGAAGAATCATATTGAATATATTCACATCTAATAAACCATAATTCAATGTGAAAATGGTAAATATAAATAAATTCTAGCTTGAATAAATATTTTAATTATTACCTATTTTATTAAAAAAATATGTCATGGATTATAGCCTTTTAACTTTGTTTTTTACACTAGAAAAACCTAAAATTATGTGCAGTAGAAAAATGAAATATAATTAATTTTTTACATCTACCATAGTCTATTATGTTTTTTTCATAGTGATAAAAAACCTAAAACTTTGGGATGGTGAAGAAAAATATTGAATATTTTTAGATGTAATATACCATAAGTCAATTTTAATTCGGTGAATACAAATGATATTGAGCTTGATTATTTAATTCCAATTGTTATGCATGTGTATTAATTATGGGTCATTCGTGAGTAGTCTCTTAACTTAGTTTCTCAGAGGTTAAGAAACCAATATTTTGGTGATGGAGAAGAAGAAAAATATAGAATTTTTTTACATCTATTATGCCATAATACAATGTGATTATGGTGAACACAAATAAAATTGATCTTAAATATTTAATTTTGTTGATTACCCATTTAGATATAATTAATTTGTCATTCATTTATAGTCTTTTAACTCTGTGGCTTACTGACGAAGAAACAAGAAATTTGTTGATGGAGTAGAATCATATTGAATATATTTACGTCTAATAAACCATAACTCAATGTGAAAATGGTAACTATAAATAAGTTCTAGCTTGAATATATATTTTAATTATTACCTATTTTATTAAAAAATATGTTATGGATTATAGCAGTTTAACTTTGTTTTTTACACTGGAAAAACATGAAATTATGTGGAGTAGAAAAATGAAATATAATTAATTTTTTGCATCTACTATAGTCTATTATGTTTTTTGCATAGTGATAAAAAACCTAAAACTTTGGGATGGTGAAGAAAGATATTGAACATTTTTAGATGTAATATAGCGTAAGTAAATTTTAATTCGGTGAATACAAACAATATTGAGCTTGATTATTTAATTTCATTTGTTATACATGTGTATAAATTATGGGTCAGTCATGAGTAGTCTTTTAACTCAGTTTCTCAGAGGTTAAGAAACCAAAATTTTAGTGATGGAGAAGAAGAAAAATATAGAATTGTTTTACATCTATTATACCATAATACAATGTGATTATGGTGAACACAATTAAAATTGACCTTAAATATTTAATTTTGGTGATTACCCATTTAGATATAATTTATTTGTCACTCATTTTAGTCTTTTAACTATGTGGCTTACGGACGAAGAAACAAGAAATTTGGTGATGGAGAAGAATCATATTAAATATATTTACATCTAATAAACCATAATTCAATGTGAAAATGGTAAATATAAATATCTTGAATATATACTTTAATTATTACCTATTTTATTAAAAAATATGTCATGGATTATAGCCTTTTAACTTTGTTTTTTTACACTGGAAAAACCTAAAATTATGTGGAGTAAAAAAATGAAATATAATTAATTTTTTACATCTACTATAGTCTATTATGTTTTTTGCATAGTGATAAAAAAACCTAAAACTTTGGGATGGTGAAGAAAAATATTGAATATTTTTAGATTTAGTATACCATAAGTCAATTTTAATTCGGTGAATACAAACAATATTCAGCTTGATTATTTAATTTCAATTGTTATACATGTGTATAAATTATGGGTCATTCATGAGTAGTCTCTTAACTTAGTTTCTCAGAGGTTAAGAAACCAAAATTTTGGTGATGGAGAAGAAGAAAAAGATAGAATTTTTTTACATCTATTATTCCATAGAACAATGTGATTATGGTGAACACAAATAAAATTGACCTTAAATATTTAATTTTGGTGATTACCCAGTTAGATATAATTTATTTGTCATTCATTTATAGTCTTTTAACTATGTGGCTTACTGACGAAGAAACAAGAAATTTGGTGATGGAGAAGAATCATATTTAATATATTTACATCTAATAAACCATAATTCAATGTGAAAATGGTAAATATGAATAAATTGTAGCTTGAATATATATTTTAATTATTTCCTATTTTATAAAAAAAATATGTCATGGATTATAGCCTTTTAACTTTGATTTTTACACTGGAAAAACCTAAAATTATGTGGAGTAGAAAAATGAAATATAATTAATTTTTTGCATCTACTATAGTCTATTATGTTTTTTACATAGTGACAAAAAAACCTAAAACTTTGGGATGATGAAGAAAAATATTGAATAATTTTAGATGTAATATACCATATGTCAATTTTAATTCGGTGAATATAAACAATATTGAGCTTGATTATTTAATTTCAATTGTTATGCATGTGTATAAATTATGGGTCGTTCATGAGTAGTCTCTTAACTCAGTTTCTCAGAGGTTAAGAAACTAAAATTTTGGTGATGGAGAAGAAGAAAAATATAGAATTTTCTTATATCTATTATACCATAATACAATGTGATTATGGTGAACACAAATAAAATTGACATTAAATATTAAATTTTGGTGATTACCCGTTTAGATATAATTTATTTGTCGTTCATTTGTAGTCTTTTAACTTTGTGGCTTACTGACGAAGAAACAAGAAATTTGGTGATGAAGAAGAATCATATTGAATATATTTACATCTAATAAACCATAATTCGATGTGAAAATGGTAAATATAAATAGCTTGAATATATACTTTAATTATTACCTATTTTATTAAAAAATATGTCATGGATTATAGCCTTTTACCTTTGTTTTTTACACTGGAAAAACCTAAAATTATGTGGAGTAAAAAAATGAAATATAATAAATTTTTTACATCTAGTATAGTCTATTATATTTTTTGCATAGTGATAAAAAAACCTAAAACTTTGGGATGGTGAAGAAAAATATTGAATATTTTTAGATTTAGTATACCATAAGTCAATTTTAATTCGGTGAATACAAACAATATTCAGCTTGATAATTTAATTTCAATTATTATACATGTGTATAAATTATGGGACATTCATGAGTAGTCTCTTAACTTTGTTTCTCAGAGGTTAAGAAACCAAAATTTTGGTGATGGAGAAGAAGAAAAATATAGAATTTTTTTACATCTATTATACCATAATACAATGTGATTATGGTGAACTCAAATAAAATTGACCTTAAATATTTAATTTTTGTGATTACCCATTTAGATATAATTTATTTGTCATTCATTTATAGTCTTTTAACTCAAGAAATTTTGTGATGGAGAAGAATCATATTGAATATATTTACATCTAAGAAACCATAATTCAACGTGAAAATGGTAAATATGAATAAATTGTAGCTTGAATATATATTTTAATTATTTCCTATTTTATAAAAAAAATATGTCATGGATTATAGCCTTTTAACTTTGATTTTTACACTGGAAAAACCTAAAATAATGTGGAGTAGAAAAATGAAATATAATTAATTTTTTGCATCTACTATAGTCTATTATGTTTTTTACATAGTGATAAAAAAACCTAAAACTTTGGGATGATGAAGAAAAATATTGAATATTTTTAGATGTAACATACCATAAGTCAATTTTAATTCGGTGAATACAAACAATATTTAGCTTCATTATTTAATTTCAATTGTTATGCATGTGTATAAATTATGGGTCGTTCATGAGTAGTCTCTTAACCCAGTTTCTCAGAAGTTAAGAAACTAAAATTTTGGTGATGGAGAAGAAAAATATAGAATTTTTTTATATCTATTATACCATAATACAATGTGATTATGGTGAACACAAATAAAATTGACATTAAATATTAAATTTTGGTGATTACCCGTTTAGATATAATTTATTTGTCGTTCATTTATAGTCTTTTAACTCTGTGACTTACTGACGAAGAAACAAGAAATTTGGTGATGGAGAAGAATCATATTGAATATATTTACATCTAATAAACCATAATTCAATGTGAAAATGGTAAATATAAATAGCTTGAATATATACTTTAATTATTACCTATTTTATTAAAAAATATGTCATGGATTATAGCCTTTTACCTTTGTTTTTTACACTGGAAAAACCTAAAATTATGTGGAGTAAAAAAATGAAATATAATAAATTTTTTACATCTAGTATAGTCTATTATATTTTTTGCATAGTGATAAGAAAACCTAAAACTTTGGGATGGTGAAGAAAAATATTGAATATTTTTAGATTTAGTATACCATAAGTCAATTTTAATTCGGTGAATACAAACAATATTCAGCTTGATAATTTAATTTCAATTATTATACATGTGTATAAATTATGGGACATTCATGAGTAGTCTCTTAACTTTGTTTCTCAGAGGTTAAGAAACCAAAATTTTGGTGATGAAGAAGAAGAAAAATATAGAATTTTTTTATATCTATTATACCATAATACAATGTGATTATGGTGAACACAAATAAAATTGACCTTAAATATTTAATTTTGGTGATTACCCATTTAGATATAATTTATTTGTCATTCATTTATAGTATTTTAACTCAAGAAATTTTGTGATGGAGAAGAATCATATTGAATATATTTACATCTAAGAAACCATAATTCAACGTGAAAATGGTAAATATGAATAAATTGTAGCTTGAATATATATTTTAATTATTTCCTATTTTATAAAAAAAAAATATGTCATGGATTATAGCCTTTTAACTTTGATTTTTACACTGGAAAAACCTAAAATTATGTGGAGTAGAAAAATGAAATATAATTAATTTTTTGCATCTACTATAGTCTATTATGTTTTTTACATAGTGATAAAAAAAACCTAAAACTTTGGGATGATGAAGACAAATATTGAATATTTTTAGATGTAATATACCATAAGTCAATTTTAATTCAGTGAATACAAACAATATTTAGCTTCATTATTTAATTTCAATTGTTATGCATGTGTATAATTTATGGGTCGTTCATGAGTAGTCTCTTAACTCAGTTTCTCAGAGGTTAAGAAACTAAAATTTTGGTGATGGAGAAGAAGAAAAATATAGAATTTTTTTATATATATTATACCATAATACAATGTGACTATGCTGAACACAAATAAAATTGACATTAAATATTAAATTTTGGTGATTACCCGTTTAGATATAATTTATTTGTCGTTCATTTATAGTCTTTTAACTCTGTGGCTTACTGACGAAGAAACAAGAAATTTGGTGTTGGAGAAGAATCATATTGAATATATTTACATCTAATAAACTATAATTCAATGTGAAAATGGTAAATATAAATAGCTTGAATATATACTTTAATTATTACCTATTTTTTAAAAAAATATTTCATGGATTATAGCCTTTTACCTTTGTTTTTTACACTGGAAAAACCTAAAATTATGTGGAGTAAAAAAATGAAATATAATAAATTTTTTACATCTAGTATAGTCTATTATATTTTTTGCATAGTGATAAAAAACCTAAAACTTTGGGATGGTGAAGAAAAATATTGAATATTTTTAGATTTAGTATACCATAAGTCAATTTTAATTCGGTGAATACAAACAATATTCAGCTTGATAATTTAATTTCAATAATTATACATGTGTATAAATTATGGGTCATTCATGAGTAGTCTCTTAACTTTGTTTCTCAGAGGTTAAGAAACCAAAATTTTGGTGATGGAGAAGAAGAAAAATATAGAATTTTTTTACATCTATTATACCATAATACAATGTGATTATGGTGAACACAAATAAAATTGACCTTAAATATTTAATTTTGGTGATTACCCATTTAGATATAATTTATTTGTCATTCATTTATAGTCTTTTAACTCAAGAAATTTTGTGATGGAGAAGAATCATATTGAATATATTTACATCTAAGAAACCATAATTCAACGTGAAAATGGTAAAAATGAATGAATTGTAGCTTGAATATATATTTTAATTATTTCCTATTTTATAAAAAAATAAGTCATGGATTATAGCCTTTTAACTTTGAATTTTACACTGGAAAAACCTAAAATTATGTGGAGTAGAAAAATGAAATATAATTAATTTTCTGCATCTACTATAGTCTATTATGTTTTTTGCATAGTGATGAAAAAACCTAAAACTTTGGGATGATGAAGAATAATATTGAATATTTTTAGATGTAATATACCATAAGTCAATTTTAATTCGGTGAATACAAACAATATTTAGCTTGATTATTTAATTTCAATTGTTATGCATGTGTATAAATTATGGGTCGTTCATGAGTAGTCTCTTAACTCAGTTTCTCAGAGGTTAAGAAACTAAAATTTTGGTGATGGAGAAGAAGAAAAATATAGAATTTTTTTTTATCTATTATACCATAATACAATGTGATTATGGTGAACACAAATAAAATTGACATTAAATATTAAATTTTAGTGATTACCCGTTTAGATATAATTTATTTGTCGTTCATTTATAGTCTTTTAACTCTGTGGCTTACTGACGAAGAAACAAGAAATTTGGTGATGGAGAAGAATCATATTGAATATATTTACATCTAATAAACCATAATTCAATGTGAAAATGGTAAATATAAATAAATTCTAGCTTGAATTTATATTTTAATTATTACCTATTTTATAAAAAAATATGTCGTGTATTATAGCCTTTTAACATTGTTTTTTACACTTGAAAAACCTAAAATTATGTGGAGTAGAAAAATGAAATGTAATTAATTTTTTGCATCTACTATTGTCTATTATGTTTTTTGCATAGTCACAAAAAACCTAAAACTTGGGGATGATGAAAAAAATATTGAATATTTTTAGATGTAATTTACCATAATTCAATTTTAATTCGGTGAATACAAATATTATTGAGCTTGATTATTTAATTTCAATTGTTATGCATGTGTATAAATTATGGGTCATTCATGAGTAGTCTCTTAACTTAGTTTCTCAGAGGTTAAGAAACCAAAATTTTGGTGATGGAGAAGAAGAACAATATAGAATTTTTTTTACATCTATTATACCATAATACAATGTGATTACGGTGAACACAAATAAAATTGACCTTAAATATTTAATTTTGATGATTACCCATTTAGATATAATTAATTTGTCATTCATTTATAGTCTCTTAAGTATGTGGCTTACTGAGAAAGAAACAAGAAATTTGGTGCTGGAGAAGAATCATATTGAATAAATTTATATCTAATAAACCATAATTCAATGTGAAAATGGTAAATATAAATAAATTCTAGCTTGAATATATAATTTAATTATTACCTATTTTATTAAAAAATATGTCGTGGATTATAGCCTTTTAACTTCGTTTTTTACACTGGAAAAACCTAAAATTATGTGGAGTAGAAAAATGAAATATAATTAATTTTTTGCATCTACTATAGTCTATAATTTTTTTTGCATAGTGATAAAAATCCTAAAACTTTGGGATGGTGAAGAAAAATATTGAATATTTTTAGATCTAATATACCATAAGTCATTTTAATTCGGTGAATACAAACAATATTGAGCTTGATTATTTAATTTCAATTGTTATACATGTGTATAAATTATGGGCCATTCATGAGTAGTCTTTTAACTTAGTTTCTCAAAGGATAAAAAACCAAAATTTTGGTGATGGAGAAGAAGAAAAATATAGAATTTTTTTACATCTATCATACCATAATAAAATGTGATTATGGTGAACACAAATAAAAATTACCTTAAATATTTAATTTTGGTGATTACCCATTTAGATATAATTAATTTGTCATTCATTTATAGTCTTTTATCTCTGTGGCTTACTGACGAAGAAACAAGAAATTTGGTGATGGAGAAGAATCATACTGAATATATTCACATCTAATAAACCATAATTCAATGTGAAAATGGTAAATATAAATAAATTCTAGCTTGAATAAATATTTTAATTATTACCTATTTTATTAAAAAAATATGTCATGGATTATAGCCTTTTAACTTTGTTTTTTACACTGGAAAAACCTAAAATTAGGTGGCGTAGAAAAATGAAATATAATTAATTTTTTACATCTACGATAGTCTATTATGTTTTTTTCATAGTGACAAAAAACCTAAAACTTTGGGTTTGTGATGAAAAATATTGAATATTTTTAGATGTAATTTACCATAATTCAATTTTAATTCGGTGAATACAAAAAATATTGAACTTGATTATTTAATTTCAATTGTTATGCATGTGTATAAATTATGGGTCATTCATGAGTAGTCTCTTAACTTAGTTTCTCAGAGGTTAAGAAACCAAAATTTTGGTGATGGAGAAGAAGAACAATTATAGAATTTTTTTTACATCTATTATACCATAATACAATGTGATTATGATGAACACAAATAAAATTGACCTTAAATATTTAATTTTGGTGATTACCCATTTAGATATAATTAATTTGTCATTCATTTATAGTCTCTTAAGTATGTGGCTTACTGACGAAGAAACAAGAAATTTGGTGCTGGAGAAGAATCATATTGAATAAATTTACATCTAATAAACCATAATTCAATGTGAAAATGGTAAATATAAATAAATTCTAGCTTGAATATATAATTTAATTATTACCTATTTTATTAAAAAATATGTCATGGATTATAGCCTTTTAACTTTGTTTTTTACACTGGAAAAACCTAAAATTATGTGGAGTAGAAAAATGAAATATAATTAATTTTTTGCATCTACTATAGTCTATTATTTTTTTTGCATAGTGATAAAAAACCTAAAACTTTGGGATGGTGAAGAAAAATATTGAATATTTTTAGATCTAATATACCATAAGTCAATTTTAATTCGGTGAATACAAACATTATTGAGCTTGATTATTTAATTTCAATTGTTATACATGTGTATAAATTATGGGTCATTCATGAGTAGTCTTTTAACTTAGTTTCTCAGCGTATAAGAAACCAAAATTTTGGTGATGGAGAAGAAGAAAAATATAGAATTTTTTTACATCTATTATACCATAATACAATGTGATTATGGTGAACACAAATAAAATTGACCTTAAATATTTAATTTTGGTGATAACCCATTTAGATATAATTAATTTGTCATTCATTTATAGTCTTTTATCTCTGTGGCTTACTGACGAAGAAACAAGAAATTTGGTGATGGAGAAGAATCATATTGAATATATTCACATCTAATAAACCATAATTCAATGTGAAAATGGTAAATATAAATAAATTCTAGCTTGAATAAATATTTTAATTATTACCTATTTTATTAAAAAAATATGTCATGGATTATAGCCTTTTAACTTTGTTTTTTACACTAGAAAAACCTAAAATTATGTGCAGTAGAAAAATGAAATATAATTAATTTTTTACATCTACCATAGTCTATTATATTTTTTTCATAGTGATAAAAAACCTAAAACTTTGGGATGGTGAAGAAAAATATTGAATATTTTTAGATGTAATATACCATAAGTCAATTTTAATTCGGTGAATACAAATGATATTGAGCTTGATTATTTAATTCCAATTGTTATGCATGTGTATTAATTATGGGTCATTCGTGAGTAGTCTCTTAACTTAGTTTCTCAGAGGTTAAGAAACCAATATTTTGGTGATGGAGAAGAAGAAAAATATAGAATTTTTTTACATCTATTATGCCATAATACAATGTGATTATGGTGAACACAAATAAAATTGATCTTAAATATTTAATTTTGTTGATTACCCATTTAGATATAATTAATTTGTCATTCATTTATAGTCTTTTAACTCTGTGGCTTACTGACGAAGAAACAAGAAATTTGTTGATGGAGTAGAATCATATTGAATATATTTACGTCTAATAAACCATAACTCAATGTGAAAATGGTAACTATAAATAAGTTCTAGCTTGAATATATATTTTAATTATTACCTATTTTATTAAAAAATATGTTATGGATTATAGCAGTTTAACTTTGTTTTTTACACTGGAAAAACCTGAAATTATGTGGAGTAGAAAAATGAAATATAATTAATTTTTTGCATCTACTATAGTCTATTATGTTTTTTGCATAGTGATAAAAAACCTAAAACTTTGGGATGGTGAAGAAAGATATTGAACATTTTTAGATGTAATATAGCGTAAGTAAATTTTAATTCGGTGAATACAAACAATATTGAGCTTGATTATTTAATTTCATTTGTTATACATGTGTATAAATTATGGGTCAGTCATGAGTAGTCTTTTAACTCAGTTTCTCAGAGGTTAAGAAACCAAAATTTTAGTGATGGAGAAGAAGAAAAATATAGAATTGTTTTACATCTATTATACCATAATACAATGTGATTATGGTGAACACAATTAAAATTGACCTTAAATATTTAATTTTGGTGATTACCCATTTAGATATAATTTATTTGTCACTCATTTTAGTCTTTTAACTATGTGGCTTACGGACGAAGAAACAAGAAATTTGGTGATGGAGAAGAATCATATTAAATATATTTACATCTAATAAACCATAATTCAATGTGAAAATGGTAAGTATAAATAGCTTGAATATATACTTTAATTATTACCTATTTTATTAAAAAATATGTCATGGATTATAGCCTTTTAACTTTGTTTTTTTACACTGGAAAAACCTAAAATTATGTGGAGTAAAAAAATGAAATATAATTAATTTTTTACATCTACTATAGTCTATTATGTTTTTTGCATAGTGATAAAAAAACCTAAAACTTTGGGATGGTGAAGAAAAATATTGAATATTTTTAGATTTAGTATACCACAAGTCAATTTTAATTCGGTGAATACAAACAATATTCAACTTGATTATTTAATTTCAATTGTTATACATGTGTATAAATTATGGGTCATTCATGAGTAGTCTCTTAACTTAGTTTCTCAGAGGTTAAGAAACCAAATATTTGGTGATGGAGAAGAAGAAAAAGATAGAATTTTTTTACATCTATTATACCATAGAACAATGTGATTATGGTGAACACAAATAAAATTGACCTTAAATATTTAATTTTGGTGATTACCCATTTAGATATAATTTATTTGTCATTCATTTATAGTCTTTTAACTATGTGGCTTACTGACGAAGAAACAAGAAATTTGGTGATGGAGAAGAATCATATTTAATATATTTACATCTAATAAACCATAATTCAATGTGAAAATGGTAAATATAAATAAATTCTAGCTTGAACTTATATTTTAATTATTACCTATTTTATAAAAAAAATATGTCGTGGATTATAGCCTTTTAACTTTGTTTTTTACACTGGAAAAACCTAAAATTATGTGGAGTAGAAAAATGAAATATAGTTATTTTTTTTCATTTACTATAGTCTATTATGTTTTTTGCATAGTGATAAAAAACCTAAAACTTTGGGATGGTGAAGAAAAATATTGAATAATTTTAGATGTAATATACCATATGTCAATTTTAATTCGGTGAATATAAACAATATTGAGCTTGATTATTTAATTTCAATTGTTATGCATGTGTATAAATTATGGGTCATTCATGAGTAGTCTTTTAACTTAGTTTCTCAGAGGTTAAGAAACCAAAATTTTGGCGATGGAGAAGAAGAAAAATATAGAATTTTTTTACATATATTATACCATAATACAATGTGATTATGGTGAACACAAATAAAATTGACCTTAAATATTTAATTTTGGTGATTACCCATTTAGATATAATTTATTTGTCATTCATTTATAGTCTTTTAACTCTATGGCTTACTGACGAAGAAACAATAAATTTGGTGACGGAGAAGAATCATATTGAATATATTTACATCTAATAAACCATAACTCAATGTGAAAATGGAAAATATAAATAAATTCTAGCTTGAATATATATTTTAATTATTACCTATTTTTTTTAAAAATATGTCATGGATTATAGCCTTTTAACTTTGTTTTTTACACTGGAAAAACCTAAAATTATGTGGAGTGAAAAAATAAAATATAATTAAGTTTTTAAATCTACTATAGTTTATTATGTTTTTTGCATAGTGATAAAAAACCTAAAACTTTGGGATGGTGAAGAAAAATATTGAATATTTTTAGATGTAATATACCATAAGTCAATTTTAATTCGGTGAATACAAACAATATTGAGCTTGATTATTGAATTTCAATTGTTATACATGTGTATTAATTATGGGTCATTCATGAGTAGTCTCTTAACTTAGTTTCTCAGTGGTTAAGAAACCAAAATTTTGGTGATGGAGAAGAAGAAAAATATAGAATTGTTTTACATCTATTATACCATAATACAATGTGATTATGGTGAACACAAATAAAATTGAACTTAAATATTTAATTTTGGTGATTACCCATTTAGATATAATTTTATTTGTCATTCATTTATAGTCTTTTAACTCTGAGGCTTACTGACGAAGAAACAAGAAATTTGGTGACGGAGAAGAATCATATTGAATATATTTACATCTAATAAACCATAATTCAATGTGAAAATGGAAAATATAAATAAATTCTAGCTTGAATATATATTTTAATTATTACCTATTTTATTAAAAAATATGTCATGGATTATATCGTAGTATCAATAAATATTTTAAAACAAGATCGGTTAAGCTATAATATTATTAATTAATTTGAAGCATTGTAGCACATGATGAAAATAAGCCATTATTCAAATACGAAAAAACCATGTTTTGTGCCAAATTCAAACATGGTTTTTTCGTATTTGAAGAATGGTTTATTTTCTATGTAATAAGCCATAGTTTCAAATGTAGAAGATGTAACTGAAATTATTATTATGACGAAGTATTACATAGTTTCGAAAACCTTGAGAATGCAATTAGGGTTGTGACTATAATTTGATTTAATATTGTTTCTTCTTAATTTTTTGTGTTTTGCCTTCGATTTTATGTTTGTCTTTTATAATGCATGATTATATTCTTTTTGATGATCTGTTTGTTAGAGTATTTTAAGTGTTGTTGTATTTAGTGTTGGTTGGTCTTCTTGTCTATTTCGGAAAATAACAAGTATAAGACGTGTTCATGTGACATGCATGTGTTATCAAATGTTGACTGGAATTGCAGGAGAAGGAAAGTGTAACCATCACACAAAAAATGTACTATAATTATCCAAAAGCATACAATAAATAAAATAAACAAAAACTCAAAAACATTAAAAACTATTCCTTGTGTTCTTGTTTAAGTTTTGTTTTATTTTTTTATATACCTTTTTTATTTCTTTTTAACGATCATAATCAAAATTTGAATTAGTATTAATTGCAGTTATGCCAAAATTATCTATAATTATTTATTATAAAGATAAAAAATTAGATAAATTAATAATGATGTGGTTAATGCCACTTTCATTACGGTTAATTATATGGGGAGAATTGCTCGTGCAACGCCATCAGAGAAATTTCGGTGGAGGATTTGATCACCTAAATCACTGAGCACCTCAAGTTTGAATTTAACATGGAAGAGACCATCTTGTAGAGGGTAAAGATAAGATTGACATGGATGCCCTTATGCATTAAGGCATGATTTTAATTGACGGAAACACCTACACGGTGATGATCCGCAACAAAGCTATTATTGATTTTCCTAACCCTAAAAAAGTAAGGATTGATGTTGCTGTAAAAGTTGGCTCTACACAACAGGCGCAATTGCTTTGGGTAGCTCTTCCGAAGAGGAGGGAAACTGCGATTTGTATAACCATGATGTGGGTAATGTTATGGAGGAAGACATTTTCTCACCACTTACTCGTCCTACCCAACATGAAGTCGGACCTTCAAATGTTAATCAGGATAGATGGTGTGGGTGCAATATGAGATTCAAGGCATGAAGAGGAGCAAACAAGATAAGGCATGGTATTGGATGATGTGTAGATGATGGTGCAACAACTTATGTTGCATTTCCCACCTTCCGAGTGAGGTCTTTGTGAGTTCACTCCCTCTTGCTTGTGCTAAAACATCGAGGACAATGTTTGGTGTGTGTATGTGTTGGGGGGAATTCTTTATTTTTCTTTTGCTAAAAAAATTTCTTAAATTTTTTCCCGAATTAGGACCGTAAAAATTTTTTTCTTAAAAAAGCTCTAATCATGAGAAAACTGGGAGAGTATATAGAGTTAGAGGGACGGGAGGCTAATTCTAAGGCATCGAGAAAGTTTGACAAAATAGTTATTACTCGAACACCCTAAGTTCTCCAAAGTAAGATGCGAGTCTAACGTGTAGATTTGTACCATAGCACTCGAATTTTAAAAAGTATTACCTAATTAGTTTATAATGACAATCTGGCATAACTTAGATTCACATAACATGTATGATTGGTTGACAAATAAATAACTTTAGCACCGAAATGATAAAAAGGCATTAAAAGGAAACTACACCTTCTAAGTTGGATAACCCTCACCTAGTTGTTCAGCCTAATGATGGTTGAACCCCAAATATCATCCAAAAGTGGACAAATAAATAAATACACAAAGTGTGTAATTTCATCGGTAAATAAAGAAGGCAATTGTTGCTTATATGGTGTCTAAACAAAAATTCTTGATCGGTCTTATGCATGTGATGATAATAATAATAATTCCAAAAGGTCTAAATTTGATTGCCCGAATGAAAAGATAAGGAAAAATCGGAAAAAGAGACTAAATTACAAAGCATAGTCGAACCGGTGTCTGAAAGGGAGACTTAGGCCTATAGTCTCACTATGGTTAGTGTTCTTGTAAATAGCATTGGTATTAAATGATTACCAAGAGAACTAGATCTTAGCCAATCTGAATAAAAACTCACGTATGAGTATCGATAACTTCATTTTCATAAGCTTTTTCATCACTGAACCGCTTGATCTAAACATTTTCATAAGCAAACTTTGTTGCACGAGGACAAGCAATTGTCTAAGTTTGATAGAGTTTGATGAGTGGGTTTCACATCATTTTTACCAGTCGTTTTACTTCATTATTTTTCCGTTTTGTTAGGTTTACTTTATTTTATCACATTTTATGCTTTTGTATCATGTTTTTGGTAATTTTAGGTTTTAAGAAATATCCCGAACAAAAGAGGAACCAAAATGAAGCAAAATGCGGGAAAAAGGAAAAAAGTTGGAAATTCTCAGTACATTTTCCAGAAGGCTGCTACGGGCGGTCGTAGTAGCCAAACCCTAGCTCCCCATATTTTGAGCAAGCCCAATACATATTCTAGAGGTTTGCTA
Organism: Lathyrus sativus; assembly: GCA_963859935.3. NCBI lineage: Eukaryota > Viridiplantae > Streptophyta > Magnoliopsida > Fabales > Fabaceae > Lathyrus > Lathyrus sativus. The sequence goes on from OZ012741.1 coordinate 13,378,848, forward strand.
CGGTCACCCGTAACAGCTGCTACGAGCCATAGCAGGCATGCATACTTCTCCCCGATTTGTTTCCTTTTTCGGCTCGATTGCTACTATTTTAGAACATTTTGCATCTTTGGATATTTGAATATTTCCTTATGTAATTGGCATTAATCAGTTAGATGTAGTCCACTATTAGAATTTTGATTATAAAAAATTATAGGTAGTCTTGATTTTGGGGATCCAGTATTATTCCAGCTTTTTATTTTCACGTATTTTTACTTTTTCAATCTCTGTACTCAAGTCTTCATTGGAGTACTGGATCAAGTTTGATTCAAGTTATTTTCTTGTCAGTAAGGATCTATTTATCACTTTCATTGCAATTGTTATACTATTTTAATTGTTTGTCATGATTTTAATTACGAATATTGTTCTGATTGTGATGTTCCTCACTTTGAATGAGTAGTCCATTCGGGACTACGGGTCATGAGACTTATCTCATGACTATCCGTATGTCGATTACAAGAGTTTTATTCATGTTTATTTTAATACCTAAATTATGCAATTCCAACCATTGTACGAAAGTAAAGAGTTTTTAGGTACCGATTATAGTATGAAAGGATATGTATCGGTATCCGAGAGCAGGTTTTTAAGCAATCAAGTCTAATATAATGAAAGTGCTTGGATGAGATTGAGAAACATCTCATTTTTATAGTTGCGCAAAAGTAAAGAATCCTGAAGAATAATCTGGCAATGCGAAAGAAAACAAATTATCCGTCTTAGATAGGACAACACATTGGTGAAAGCAAGTGTTGTCCATATTTATCTATTTTTTATAAGTCGTGTCAGAATTCTCGTAATAGAAGTGAATTGGATCATACGGAGATGCTAGAGTAAAAATCGTGACCCAAAGTCCTATTTGTTTCATCATATTTTAAGTGACTTCTATTTAAGCTATTTTTATGAAAAAGTGTTTTTTTAAATAAGTTGTTTTACAGAACCCCAAATTTTGGTCTCTATAGATATTCAATGATAAAACATAGTTTATTACTCAATTCATTAATCCTTTTGGTTCCTTAATCTTTTACTATTTTGAGCAGTCGTGCACTTGTGGTATGTATATATATTTAAAAAGTGTATTTAATTTTTTTTAAAATTTTTTTTTATTTTTTAAAATTAAAAAAAGTTATTATTCTGGATATCGATGTCCAAAATATGTATTTAGTTGAAACTATATTAATAAGATGTTCAAAATATGGATTTGGTTAGAGTTATATTAATAATTAACCAATTTTTAATAGTTGGTTTTGAATATTGTTATGGATAATTTATTTAACCGGTTAATTTGAGCATTCATACTGCCTATCGTTGTGGGTGAATTTGAGGAGGAACAAATTGAAGGTGCGAAAAACATAAGAAATGGGAGGTTTGAAAACAAAAACTTTTTACCAACTCAAAAACTCAACAATCAAAAGATTGAACAATGAGAGAGAGACACTTATTTTTATTCTGGTTTGCTTGAAATCAAAGCTAATCCAGTACACCCACGTAGGTGATTTCGCCTTATACACAAGGACTTAATCCACTATAATCAAAAGATTACAAATGCACTAGCAACAGCTGGTGACTAACAGATCATAAAGACAAATAATCAATGTCTTCTCAAGGCTTCTGACCTAACTGGTCTCTTAAGGATATATAAACAACAAGTTTGAATAAACAATGTGTGTTTACAAATTGCTTCTACACAAGCAGATTTACACAAATGAAATACAAACACTTAAAGAAAAGTATGCACAAAGTTGAGAGCTTTTAACATAGAAACAATCTTGTAAAATTGACAACTTTCTTCAAGTCTCAAAGTCCTCTTTATATAACATGAAAAAGGAACCATTGGAGGGAAAATTAGGAATACGAGAACTGTAGTTGTCCACTAATGGAATAGTGACATGTGTGATAAATAGTACAGTTCTTTCGCCTACAATTTTAGGTAGTGGAAGGAATATTTTCGCTTTGTACCATGTACTATTTGGATTATGTATCCTTTTATCCTTATCTTAATATTCCTATACTTCTGGTAGAAAGTTGATGAAGCATGAAAATTAAGAAACGTATAGCTGGGACTAGAATCTTCAGAATCTTTAGTCAGAACCTTTTGACTACGTCAATGTCTGGCTTGAGAATCTTCATAGTATTCAGTTTAGTAACAAAAATTTCAGAATCTTCAGTCAGAACCTTTTGACAGCGTGAGCGTCTGGCTTGAGAATCTTCAGAGTCTTCAGCTTAGCAACAGAAACTTCAGAAGCTTGCCATTCTTCAGAAGCTTGATGATTAGAGTCACATCCAGAAGCAGGAACAGAGAGAAAATTGCAGCAACAATATAGCGTCTTCTTAGGAGTAAATCAACGCAGAAATAACTTTTGGAACACAAAAGTTCAAAAACTGATAACGTTGCACGTCATATTCTCAGAACCAGAGCTGCTTGTTAAAGTTACACAATAACAAACTGTTACGGTACCAAAATTTTTCTCACACAAATATTACCTTGTTATCATCAAACCAAAATTTTGCTAACAAAATTTTTTGATTTCCTTCTAACCTTAAGAATCTTTCAGCTAGGAAGTGCGTATTATGTTGTTGTACAAAATTGTAAATCCCAGTGATAAGTTCATTCATTTCTTGTATTTCTAGGTTGGCTAAGAGTTATTGGGGGCTATGGAACATCTCTAGTTCATGAATTTGTTTTTGTAAATTGAGGTTGTTTAAAGTTTTGTTATATAAGCATCTATTAGAAATGTTGGAAAGTCGACAAAATCTCAAAAGTGCTTTCGCCGATAGGTGGAGGGATTGGAGTTAGATGAAATCAGACGGTTAGAGAAGTTACAAGGAGTATACCAACTTCTCACTTGGGAGGAGGTATGATTTTTTTGCGGGAGCAAGAAGCGATGCAACGACTTTAACTGTCGTGTTGACATTGTGATATGCAACTACCGAGCTGACTTGGATGATACCATTGACAGTGAAGAGTTAATGAAGATTGAAACGGTTGCGACACTGCAACATGTAGGATTTTGTGGATTCCATAGAAGTTCGTGAGAATCAGAAGTTAATTTCGATAGACGGTGCTACTATTCCGGTGTGGAACATGAGATTAGTGAGATAAAGGTAAAGAATTTTTCGAGTACAGTGGTACAAGTATCTGATTCGGTGGAGTGGAGATGTACCTACAAATTTAGAAAATCCAACGACCAAATTAGTGATGCTAGAGGTTGGTGATTGACAAACAAATCGGATCTGATGTATGGCCTTCTAGCGAGGGTCTACCTATTCTCATTCCATCTAAAATATACTCTTATTGAACCGTTCATATTAGATCAGTCTTATTAGGTCAGAAGGGTGGGAAACAAATACTATAGTGTTTTGGTAATGGTTTTTAGTTTTATTTTATTTAATTTATTTATCTATTCTTGGCATGTGAATAATTATTATTAAATACTTGACATTTAAAAAAAACTCTATCCTAATAACAGTAAGTATTTTAAAGCATGATCAGTTAAGTTATAGTTTTAATGAATTAATTTGAAGCATTGGGGTACATGATGAAAACAGACCATTCTTCACAAATGAAAAACCATGTTTTGTGTCAAATTCAAACATGCAATAGATCAACCAAAACGTTAACCCAACTAGCATTTACACCACTCGAAAAATTGATAGCATAACTTTGATGATTTTTTGATCATAAAGATATGTATATAAAATTTAAAATAATGAGAGCTCAAGAAAAGAGCAATTGACTCAAACTACTAAAATTGATAAAAAAAATTCAGATTCCAGAAATCTTCTGAATCTGATTTTCTACCGCTAATTTAGCTAAATATGAAAGTGCATTCGCATCTTGTACCACACTTTCTTACAACACCCTACCAACATCCATCCAATAATGTTCAAAAATCTTGTGTTATTTCGTGATCTCCTCATTTGCTTATAATATCTTCTCTTTGAATCACATCTAAGGATATCATTCGACATTGAACTCGACATCAAGCCGTTTTGGTGCAGGTGATTTCTTACAATTTTTTATTTTACAAAAATTAATTTACAGACAAATGTAGGAGATGTAACTGCAATTATAATTATGATGAAGTATTACATAGTTTCAAAAACCTTGGCGATGCAATTATTGTTGCGACTATATTCTGATTTAATTTTGTGTTCTCTACCTTCGATTATAAGTTTGTCTTATATAATGCATGATTAAATTCTTTCTAATGATCTGTTTGTTAGAGTATTCTACGTGTTGCTAAATTTAGTGTACGTGTTTGTAGAGGTTCCATTTTCTTTTATTTGGTGCTGGCTGGTCTTCTTCTCTATTTTTGGAAATAACATGTATAGGACGTGTTCATGAGAGATGCATGTTGTATCAAATGTTGACTGGATTGCTTTCAAAATAATGCTGATTGAAGTAGCAGAAAAAGGAAAGTGTACTCCATCGCAAACAAAAGTACTAAAAGTATCCAACAGCATAGAATAACTAAATTAAATTAAAACTCAAAAGACATTAAAACACTACATATGATGAATAGTTATTGATATTACATGTACAAATAATATCTTATAAGTATCCCAAGACATATAAATTTATAGTTAAGTGTGCTTGACCATTTTAATTTTAGATTTAGAATGAAACTTCTTTTTTTTATGGGTTGGTTGACAAACAAAGATCTAAAAGCTAACAGTGTTATGATCTTTTATTTTGGTATGATGGTAAGGATGTATGTGCAAATTAACACTCAACAGTCAAGTCAACAATGAATGTAAGTGTGAGGTTTTAAGTTACAATAGTGTGCATCTGATAATGATCTTCTTATACCTTTTATAGTGAATGATAAGGTTTTTAAGTAGATAGAACATTTAGTTATCTATACTTTGTCAAGTTTGATGATGGACGTGTTGGGGTTGGTTGAAAATATACATGTTAAAAATGTTCTATATCGTTTAATTTTGTGAATGAAGAGAGAGTTCAAGACTATATATAGGATAGAAGTTCTTTGAAGTCTCATATCGTTTAGTTTTGTGAAGGAAGAGGGAGTCCAAGACTCTATATATGATTCAAGTTTTTCATTATAAAATTCACCAATCAAAAGCACTTTAAATTTGTATTTGACTTTCTTTGTTTTCTTATACTCTTATATTAGAGTGTTGTGAGATGTAGTTAAACATTTTTTTTGGAGGGTGTGGGTGTACTGGGGGCCTGGGTTAGTTGAAGATATATTATGTGTTGTAACAATTTTCACATTGTGTTATTTTTTTGTTGTCTATTGACAATGACCAAGGTTTTTTCTCCGGTTTTGAAGTTTCCATGTTATGTTCTTGTCTTGTGATGGTGTTCCTCTTTTTTCTTTATACTTTGTTTGTTTTTTTTCCAATAATTGGTATCAGAGCTTGTTCTTAGTATGCTCTATTGTTGCAGTTTTGTCTGATCTTTTACATTAGAAAAGAAGGGTAGTGTTGTAAAAGAGTTGTTAAGTTGCAGTCACAAATTTTGTGCAGTTTGGGCTAGATAAATTGATGGAAGAATTTTTTACTTGTGTTAAAGATGTGTTAATATAATTAGATTACACAAGGTGCAAGAATACGCCGGTGGTTGAAGAGCTTCCTGCCAACAAGGAAGTTGCACCATAATTTTTAACCTGGTTTTCGACTTGTAAAAATTCTTGAAGTGGTTTAGCTACAAATGAAGTATACTCTTCTTTAGGTGGAGTATGATAGTTTTTTAAAATTATGATTGTCGATGAAGACAATGTGAAATTCTTAAAGTGGTTTAACTTCAAGTAAATTTATTTTTCATGATAAAATATATGATGGTTGACAATGACAATGTCAAATTCTTGAAGTGATTTAATATGATGGTTGACAATGACAATGTCAAATTCTTGAAGTGGTTTATCTTCAAGTGAAATATATTTTTCATGAAAGAGTATGATAGTTTTAAAAACTATGATTGTCGGTGAAGACAATGTGAAAATTTCTGAAGTGGCGTAGCTTCAAGTGACTATACTCTTTATGGTGGAGTATGATTATCAGTGAAGACAATGAAAGTTTATGTATTATTTTCAATAAGGTGGAGATCTTTGGGGTTGGTTGAAAATATACATGTTGAAAAAGTCTCGCATCTCTTAGTTTTGTGAATGAAGAGAGAGTCCAAGACTATATATTGAATTCAAGTTTTTCATTCAAAGATTTTTTACCTTGAGAAATAAACACATATCATAAATATCATACACATAATGGATCGCATACCTTGAGAAATAAACAGATAAAATAAATACTTACTTACAAAATAAGAAAAGGATTGAAGCGATATTACCTCACCGTACGAATTACGAAGGATGCACTAGCATTTTACAAGGAACTCTCGAACGAAAGTTAAAATGAGTGAAAAATGTGCCACAAAATACAAACGAAACCAAAACGCTCTTACCACTTTTCTCCTTGTACAAGTATTTGAAAGTGTAATTAATAATGTATAATGCGTGCAATCTGTGTAATGCGCGTTGTCGTACCCTAAATTTTGTTCACCTTCATATGCTTTTTAGTGCCACTTTATTTTGAATAAGTGAAATGATACAGTTGGCAAAAGAACATGTGTAAGGAGTTGTGAGTGTGAGAAGTCATGAGACAAAAAATTTTAATTATTGCTTTTAGCTGTTTTAGGAGATAATCAACATGATTAATGAAAAATAGTCATAAATCAAAATAAAATAAAGTTGTTTTTATTTTTGATTTAATTAAAATTTATTCATTTTTAGTTAGCCTAATATTTGTATTAATAAATCTCATTGCACTCTTTTTCTGCATTTATTTTCTTTTTTGTTATTTTTATTGTAAAAGGGTTAAAAAGTCAAATATTGACCTATTTTATAGTATTTAAATATTATTTTCTTTTTCTATTTATAAGCATTTTTAAATTTTAATATATATATATATATATATATATATATATATATATATATATATATATATATATATATATATATATATATATATATATATATATATATATATATATATATATATATATATATATATATATATATATATATATATATATATATATATATATATATATATATATATATATATATATATATATATATATATATTTTAAATCTTTGATTTTATGCACAAAAAAGTCAAAAAATACAAACAAACAAAAAACAAGAATTTTCCCAAAAGCAATTTTGTCTTGACCTAATTTTCCCCTATAATGAACCTTACTTTCTACACTAATTTTATCATCCACAGTTTACAAATTCAATCTTTAAAAATTGTTGTTGTCCACACTGAAAAACAACAACAAAAAGGAAGAAGAAATGTTGCACCGAAGGAGAAGGAAAAGAAAAGGAGTAGGAGGCAGATTGTTTTATTTTTTAAAATTGTTTGCATATTTGCTTTTTTTTTCTTCGTTTTCATAAATTTCAATCTTTGTATGATCTATGATTGTGTTAGTCGTTGTCTTTATTTGTCTTTTTCAATAGTTTTGTTTTTATATAACTCATTTAGTTCTTATTTATACCATTTAGATTTTCTTTTTTATTCTATTTAATATTTTTTTAATAATTATAATGTTATAAGAAAATTAAAAAAATAAAAATAAAAAGTGTAATCACCTAGTTCCTTTTTTTATTCACATAATCATTCCATAAAACCCTTTTATAACTAATATCATGAAACCCTTTTTTGAAGCTAATATCGTAAAACCTTTTTAGAAAAAAAACTAAATATCATAAACTCTTCAACCTAATTAAGTTAATTGTTTTCTTTGTTATATTGTAGTCTACAAATATGTATTGGGTATTTATGTTTTATTCTAAAGAGAATTAGTAACCAAATACTTACATTATCAATAAGAGAAATGGTATAGTCTCATATCAATTTTGGTATTGAAATTTCTAATTATTTTTGTTTCATCATTTCACTATAAATGATGAATATACACATGATTTTTATTTCTAAAACATTATCCCAATTTCCAATTCCCAACTATATTTTGCTTTTTCAATTTAAACATTTACAATAGGAGTGTACAGAACGCAACTCAACTTGAAGACTCATCTCAATCTAATATAGGTAGAATGGATTCGGATTGACCCTCGGGTAACCCAACCCGTTCTAATATTATTAATGGACATGTGATACTATTTATTTATTTATTTTATTGGTATATTTAGATTATTCTAAATTTTTAATAGATTTTTCCACTTTACACCTTATAATTTAATATTTAATATATGCACTAAGTAAATACTAAGTACACATATGTTCTCTTACATCATGTTTTTTATTTTACATCTTCTTACTATGTTTTAGGAAAAATAAAAAATATATAGAATTACATCATGTTTTTTATTTTAAAAATTTGACTTTAGATGTATTCATTGTTTTTCATTCATGCTAATGATTTTATTCATATTTCTTATTTAAATAAACTTTTTAAAATACTATAATAAATTTCTGAAGTCACTAAAATTTTTTTCTCCATATATTCAAATCAATCTGATATCATCTTAAATTAACCCGGTGTAAATTAACTTATATATTATCGGGATTTTTGCGGATTTAGGTACAGATTAGAGTCATTAAAATAACCCGATCAAAATTTAGGACATAGTTAGGGTTAGTCATAACTAGGGCTGGCAATGAACCGAACCAACTCGAAAATAGTTCGAAATTCGATTCGACAATTAGATCGTTGAACTAGGTTCATGAACCTAATGAGTTGAGTATGAGCGAAAAATTAAGTTCGTTAGCTAAATGAGCTGAACTTGAACTCTACATAGTTCGACTCGTTAGGTTCATGAGTCAACTCGATTACATATGAGAATAATTATACTGTCTTTAAGACTAGATTTAAATATTTAATCTAAATCTTAGACAAATTTAATCTTCAACTTAGTAGTTTTTGAATTAGACTCTCAAATGTATCTCTTGAAAGTTGTGTAAGTTTTGAATTAGTAGATTTCGAAGATAAAGTTAAATTTCAATATGATAATTTTTATTTTATTTTTAAAAAAATATATTTATTTAAAATGTCAAATATACTAAAAAATATATATATATTTAAAAAAAATAGTTTTTAAGTCTGTGAATCATGTGAGCTGATCCTAATGAGTTGAACCAAACTGTTCGTGAACTTATAACAAGTCGAGTTTGAGCTTAAAAAAAAGTTCGTGTTGAACTCGAACTCGAAACAATTCTTAACGAGTCGAGTTTGAGCTTAAAAAAAAGTTCGTGTTGAACTCGAACTCGAACTCGAACTCGAAAAATTCTTAACGAGTCGAGCCGAGCTGAGGTGAGTTCGACTCGACTCGACTCATTTCCAGCCCTAGTCATAACTCATCCTGACCCGTCTCTTGCTCACCCCTAATGTGCATGGTGCTCCCATGTTTATGCCTTGCTGTTCCATTTTTTTTCTTTTTATTTTAAATATTTTTTTAATTATTTTATTTATTTACTTTTATATATATTATTTTATGATAGATTTTTTGGCTTAGCCCTAGAAACTTGGTTTCACACATCCCTGTTTTTTTTTCTCTCATAATTACAAAAATTTCAGGAGTCTTATTTTTATGTTTTTGTTATTTTTTTTAGTTTCATTTTTGTTTTTAATTAAACTATTATTTAATTTTATATTAGGTAGACTAATTTTTTTAATTTATTTAATTAGGCTAATTTTAATAATTAAATAAATTATAAAAAACAAAAAACTTTCTTTAAAAAAAATATAAACCATAATTTATTTAGTTTAAGTTAATTATCGAAAAATACAAAAGATATATCATGTTATTTTAGGATTTTATTTTATTAGGATAATTAAACATGATTAGGCATAATTCATTCAAAATAATTTAATCATAATTAGACTATTTCCCTATATTTAACATAAATAAAAGATAAAACAATAATTAAATAGTTAATTGTTAACTAATTAGGGTTGATTAAGATTATGGCAGGATAATTAATATTAGGGTCAATTTTAGGGTACCTAGTATAAAGGTTTTGATTAGTCTAAGTAAAATTAGTGATTTTTAAAATTAACCTAATTAAAAATATTAATCTTTTTATTACTTATTCCACTTTCTTATCTTACTAAATAATTACATAAATATAACATTCAACATATTTTTATAAGTCAAAATAATCCTAACATTTTTCAATTAATCAGTCAATTAAAATCAACTCCACACATTTAAATTATAAATTCTCAGCCCTTGTGCATTGAGGCACTTTCAAATCAAACATATTTTCGTCTCCGATGCATTCAAAATTTTTTCAAGATCTAAAATTAATAAAATAAACAAACATTTTTTAGACGAACTACGGTACTCTAATTCCTCATAATGCTTGAGGATACGTAGACACGGAGTTGTAACACTCTAACGATACAATAATAAAACAAACAAAAATTTGTTCCCCTTAGTAATTAAATTTTACTTTAAAAATAAAGTTTTTCCCTTTATTAAATTAAAACACTTTCTAACAATAATAATTTAATTCTTCATAAATAAATAAGTATCAAGCAAATAATAAGTATATAAGCAAACATCCTTAGGAAAACCTAGTAACTCTAGAATAAGAGAAGGATCTTATTGAGTACAATGGAGGTGAGGGGTGCCTAATACCTTTTCCTTACTTAATCGACTCCCGAAATCTAAGCCTCACCCTTTACTATTAGGTTTTATCATTGTCTCCCTATTTCTTAGGAATAAGTAAAGGATGATGGCGACTCTAAATTTTTCCAGTTGTGACACGCGCGATATAGATGTTGAAAGATTCTCTAAACCGTTGTCATCGCGCGCGTGATGACTCCATAATGCACGCGATATGACCGTTGTAAACAGACGTTAGACAGGAGGACGTTACTATCGCGCGCATGAAGCATTTATAACGTGCACGATAAGCAACAGATGAGGGTACTATATATAGGGTCTGGTTCATTCTCTTCTTCTCACAACTTTTTCTTTGATCCTTATACTTTCTGGCATATTTCTTTGAGAAATTTAGGCAACTTTTCTTCTTTTTTCCTATGTATTTGTTGTTTCTGTATGTTTGTTATAGGTATCATGGTACAAAAAAGAGCAAGAGTTGTACGCGGATCCTCTTCAAGGGATAAGCCCACTCTAAATACTCGCACCTACCCCAACCACAAGTTCTTGTCCGAGGCTCATGCTGAGAAGTATCTCAAAATGGTGGACTACCACATTGCGAGAGAAAGGGCTTTCGCGTGTGTAGACTTGCAAGGCTTTGAGGAAGTGATCGAGGTGCTTCAGTAAAGGCGATGGGTAAGATTTAATCATTTTATTCGTGAAACCAAGAAAACTATAGGATTACAGTTATACGCTAATGGTGCTTTTGGCACAATAGGCACCTACCAATCCTACGTGCGAGGTAAGTATATTGACTACTCTCCTACTTATATTAATCTTCTTTTTAATTTAGAAACTTCTCCTTTATGCTCCCTTATGAATTATAGGCAAGAATTTAAGATGATGAATGAGGCATTAGGCTAAGAAATAGTTTAAAAAATTTGTAGGACTGGAGCGGAATGGACAGTTAAGCGTGGTTTAATGCTGCGACTTAAAACCCCCGATTTCTGCCAAATTCCTAGGTAATGGGCATGTTATTTTGTACAAACTTTATAGGCTGCATATAATCAATCACAATTCATTGTGAAGCAGTTCTTAGGCCTGTTAGCTCTTTTGAGGGGGAACCTATTGATCCGGGGCGTTTAATTACTGAAAATATCAAATATATGGCTAACATTGCACAAAGAGCTTGTGGGCATTTTTGTGTTATCAATGAACTGTGCAAGAGAGCAGGTGTACCTGAGTACCACGAAGATGAGACTATTCTTCTGAAGGCATCACTCATCACTTCAACGATAAGGAGTTCGGAAAACATGCACTTAGGAGAAGCTGCTCAAAACAGTTAAGATGAGATCCAAGCGAGAAATAATGAAGAACTCAATTAACCAGCAATGCAAAATCAACTACAGCAAATGCAAGGTCAGATGAAATCATAGTTTCAAAGAATGATGGAAGCTCATGTCGTGGGGGTTACAAGGTGGATTGAAGAAGTTTCTCCCACTTTGTACGCTGACCCTCCTAGATTCACTCCTGTGTTCATAGACTTCTACAACCAACAGGAAGACCATATGCCGGTTTGGATCAGCTGAAGACATGGAGAATTACTTTATCAACCAAGATCAAGAGAAAGCAAGAAGGAAAGACCACATGCGCGCCGAATGGACCCGACAGAACACTGACTTCAACAACATTATAAATGGCATGCATTCTCTTTTCTGCGATGATGATATGTGAAATGACATGTAGTTTATTTTCCATTATTAAAAGGATTTTTTTCATTGATACGCCTAAAACAGAGACATATTATTACAAGTGTTCTTCCCCTTCCCGTTGTATTATAAAAAAAATCTTAATAAACAAGTTTGTAGCTGTTTTTTTTCCTCCAGATTTACGAGTTCTAACTTTAACATTGAGCAAATGATCCATGAAAAAAAAGAGTGGGACTTAATCATGATGAAATCAAATAATGACTTGAAGTCAAAGGAAGAAAAAAGAATCAAATGACTTGTACTCAACTTTCAAATACTTCATCTAGTAAGGTTTGAGCCTAAATAATTTACACTATTCACTTTTCTTTCTATTGAGTGTATCCATGCAATTTTATTTTATCTGGTTTAATCTATTTCCGATTAAGTTTTCTAATTTGATTGACACATACTGAGGCAGTTCCTTATTTTTAAATTTGAGCATTTGTTGCCACCCTAAAGTAATACGAATATCCCTTGCTAGTCGCTTTGAGCCAAAACTTTTCTTTCGGTGACGTAACCTACAACTCTTAACCATATAACTTGAAAGATTCTTTCTTTCCACCCTCTCTTTGGAGTTAGATAGAATTTTAGTTCTTAAGCTCTATGAAAATATTAAGTTTTGGGTTGCTCTTGGAAGTGGGCAAAGATCTAAGTTTGGTGTTGGGGTATAATTGGTCACAAATTTTAAAAAATTTGTAAAAGAAGTGTAAAAACATGCTTCTTAATAAAAGAAGAAGAGCAAAAGCATAAAGAAGAACCAAATCTCTAGTACTGAAAAAGAAGGAACAAAGGGGTATGTGAATAAAAGGAGAACTAGGCACCTAACTCCAAAGGTTTAAACCTACTTTCCTAAAAATATCCTACCCGGACATAAGTCAAGTTACAACCTGAAATGACCTCTAATGTGTGAGTTATGATCTCTATGATGAACTGTATTAGAACATAATCAAGTTAAGTATAATTTATTTTGCATATTAATTGAGTGATAACCTTAATCATTGAGAGAGTAAAGTGAGCTGAGAGACAAGTTGAGTAATCTCCAACTCTTGAGAACGTTTTTTGAATTTGCCGCATGGAAGTTAGAAGCTGGAACGATGGTCAGGTAATGAGAAAATATATGGTGATGTTCACTTATTATTGTACAACTTGTTATCTATTGAAATATGTAGTTGTAGGCGAGTGATTAAGGATAAGTAAAAATTCAAGTTTGGGGTTGTAATGACAGTCCATTGTTGCATAGAATTAGGCGAAGAATAAGAGAAAAACAAACGAAAGATGAGACAAAAGGTAGAAGAAATACCTAAGAATGAGTGAAAATAGGTAAATATTGAAGAATGAAACTTAGTGAACATTTTGGTGAAAAAGGGTGCTTTTTGATGCAATGATAAGTGCTAAAATGTACTGATTTTGAGTGCAAATAATTAGCACTTATTGGCTTGATTCAACCAATAAACCTCAACTTTTGTGCATATGTTGTATAGTTTAACTTATAGTGTATATATTGTGTATCGTATAAATTTCATTGACTTTAATTGATTTTTTATCATTTTTTGTAGGTATATAAGCAATGATATTTTGTCATTGTCTTATAGAGCATTGAATAAGCTTTCCAACACTTCCGACCGCGCGAAAAACAGAGTTACGGTTCAGAAGTTATGGTCAAAACAAGTGTTGGTCTGCTGTCATGTTCGCCATGCGAACGGGACTCCGCCAGGCGAACCGAAAGTTATAAAACGCGTGAAAAACACTGTTTTGACAGTAGCAAAAGTGGCATAGGTTCGCCAGGCGAACGGGACTTCGCCAGGCGAATACTGGGACCTTTTTTTGTCTATTTAAGTGATTTTTCAGCATTTTTTAGGTTATGTTGTTTGGGAACTTTTTACCCCAACTTCATCAAACACATTCTTGAGTAGATTTAGCTTAGAAACAACATTGGAGGGTGCATCTTGACGATCCGGAGTCGAATCCACTTCAATCGGAGTTGACAGACCGTGAGATTTGTGTTCTTCTTCCTTCCTCTCTATGTATTTTTCATTTGTTGGGATTTTGTATGTAAGTTTATCTTGATTGTATGTGTATTTATGGATCTTTGTATAAAATCTCTTTTACAACTCTTTATCGATGGTTATCTTGATTTTTTACTTAATGAGTTTGGATTGCTATAGATATATACGGTTCAAACTCGATCTAAGATGAACATCTGTTAGATTCTAAATGCTAGAGATAGATTTAGGACTAATATTCACATGGGTATTGATTCTTAATGATCCATGTTATCGAGTTGTGTGAGAGATCAACAATGAGACAATACGGTTGATCTCTCGACTTTGCGTTAGAGATAAGCTCTGTTGTGAGCGATACGTGATGATATTGACGAGCGAATTAGGTTGCGTGCATTTGATCCATATATTTTTTAGTGCATGATGGGTAAAACGAAATACAACTCCTGACTAGTTTTCTCATTTCTTAAGAATGTACTTATTTTCTTGTTTTATGTTTTTCCTTTTGAATTTTTATCCCAAACCATTCAAACCCAAGCTTAGAGACGTAGAGATTGTCGAACGACATTCTTTCCCTCACACTGATCCCTGTGGAGACGATAAATCCCGGAGGAAATTCTTCCGAAAATAATATTTTTGCTTGCTGCTTTACCGCTTCAACAAAATGGCGCCGTTACGGTTCAGAAGTTATGGTCAAAACAAGTGTTGGTTTGCTGTCATGTTCGCCAGGGGAACGGGACTTCGTCAGGCGAATGTTCGCCAGGCGAACAAAAGTTCTCCTGGCGAACCGAAAGTTCTAAAACGCGTGAAAAACATTGTTTTGACAGTAGCAAAAGTGGCATAGGTTCGCCAGGCGAACGGGACTTCGCCAGGCGAATACTGGGACCTTTTTTTGTCTATTTAAGTGATTTTTCAGCATTTTTTAGGTTATGTTGTTTGGGAACTTTTTACCCCAACTTCATCAAACACATTCTTGAGTAGATTTAGCTTAGAAACAACATTGGAGGGTGCATCTTGATGATCCGGAGTCGAATCCACTTCAATCGGAGTTGACAGACCGTGAGATTTGTGTTCTTCTTCCTTCCTCTCTATGTATTTTTCATTTGTTGGGATTTTGTATGTAAGTTTATCTTGATTGTATGTGTATTTATGGATCTTTGTATAAAATCTCTTTTACAACTCTTTATCGATGGTTATCTTGATTTTTTACTTAATGGGTTTGGATTGCTATAGATATATACGGTTCAAACTCGATCTAAGATGAACATCTGTTAGATTCTAAATGCTAGAGATAGATTTAGGACTAATATTCACATGGGTATTGATTCTTAATGATCCATGTTATCGAGTTGTGTGAGAGATCAACAATGAGACAATACGGTTGATCTCTCGACTTTGCGTTAGAGATAAGCTCTGTTGTGAGCGATACGTGATGATATTGACGAGCGAATTAGGTTGCGTGCATTTGATCCATATATTTTTTAGTGCATGATGGGTAAAACGAAATACAACTCCTGACTAGTTTTCTCATTTCTTAAGAATGTACTTATTTTCTTGTTTTATGTTTTTCCTTTTGAATTTTTATCCCAAACCATTCAAACCCAAGCTTAGAGACGTAGAGATTGTCGAACGGCATTCTTTCCCTCACACTGATCCCTGTGGAGACGATAAATCCCGGAGGAAATTCTTCCGAAAATAATATTTTTGCTTGCTGCTTTACCGCTTCAACATGCAACTACTAGAATAATCATGCGCACCATCGTGTAGCATCGTGCGCGCGATATGTATGTATAAGTTACATTGTGCGTGTGATACATCTATAATGCGCGTGATGGACACTTTTTTGGGCTTTTTCTGACTCGTTCTAAGCTTTTTTAAAGGGAATTTTAGGCATTTTGACAGGGGTTACAAAAGTTGGATAGCAAAGCACGATTTTGAGAAGACATCAATGGGATTGCTAGATTTTCCCTGCCCTTCATTAACCATATACAACCACTCAAATATATTTTTGAGATGATAATTAGAAAAATTAAATTATTATTGAAAAACAACTTAAACGGTCCAATATTTTTCTAATTGGATGCATCTTGTAATTCATAATTTCCTAATTAACCCATATAATTTTATTCAATTCCAAATTCTTCAAAGTAATGATGACGAATGGATGTCTTCTAAGTCTCTCACACAAAATTTATTTCCTTTTTTTTCTAGTTTATTTTGCAAATACCAAATTTTTTGTGAAAGACTCAGAATAACATTCATTTATCATAATTTTTTTGAAGAATTTATGGCATTGAATTAAATTTTATTGGCTAAAGAGGAAATTATGAATTACAAGATGCTTGCAATTCAATAAACATTAGATCATCTAAGTTGATTTTCAAGAATAATTTAATTTTCCTAATTATTATCTCAAAAATATATTTAAATGAATTCAAGTTCAATGTGGGGTTAGTGAAACAAGCAATCACATATGATATAACAAACTCACTAACAATATTTATCAATAAAAATATTAATTAATTAACATAGATTGGGAGAACATGATAACTAATTGTTCCTGGAAGCTATGAAGAGGATAAAGTAGAAGGGGGAGTAGAAAACATGTAATCACTATGGGAATATTATATGAAAGACTCATATAATATTTTGACAATGAACACAAGTTCACAACTCTCTTAGATTCATGTTCACACATTCGGCTATGTGATAAGTAAAAAACTATAACCATTTGCTAGTTGGACATGAAAAAACATTTACTAAAAAACAACACAATACAACATCAACAACATACAACAACATTTACCAACAACTTACATATCATTAATTGAAAAAATTCATGGAAAATTAAGACAAACCATTATGTGAACCAAGCCCATAGTATGCAAACTTGTAAAATGAAAGAAGGATGAAACTAAGAAGAAAGCTACAAACTTGTGTAAAATTTGAATGGATTTAATTCTAGGTCTATCATACAAGTTTGAATCTTTCACTTCAGTTTCATCCTTTCTTGTATTTTTTCTTCATAGTAACACAAATCAATTGTAATCCTACAAACATCATGAAAAAAACAACATGTTAACATAAACAAGCAGTATATTATAATCCAACAAAAATTTATCAACATACATAACAATAACATCAACATGACAACAACATACACGAATAAGATAGAATATGAAAAAAGATTTGTCAATAACAACAACCAACGACAAAACATGTGAAACCGAAGTAAATAATATGAAAATCATGTAAACTAACATTTATCAACAACAAAAACAACAACAACAACAACAACAACAACAACAAAATACAACAATATACAACAACAACAACAAAAACCCATAAACTCTCAAACAAGAAGAAAATCATGTGAAAATCATGTGAAACATAACAATAACATACACGAAAAGGAGAGAATAAGGAAGAAAAAGAAGAACATCTTTATGTATGAAGGACAAGATTGAGGTTATACTGTAGAATAGGAAAGTTAATGACAAAGAAGAAGAGAGAAAATGTGTGATAGGGTTTTGCTTAGAGAGATATGATGATACTGTCAATAAGCGAGAGTTAATTCACTTAAATTTGGGTAAACAAATTCACAAAGGTTGTATTCAAAAATTGCGATGAAATTTAATGCCTTTCACAACGGTTGTGTTCTTCCCTAATTTTGTCCGGGCATTTTTAAAACTTTCATACATTTGACTTTACTTCACTTTGCATCATCTACATAGCATAACATTCCTTTCATCACGCGTAATGTCTAAAATGTCAGTCAGAATAAATTTTTGGATCTACAAACAGACCGGTTGAATCAAATTTCAAACGTACGAAAATCAGCGAGTAAAAAATTTCAAAATTGAGCATCCAGACATCAGTATTATTAATCTACGGTCCACGTAGTTTAACTTAAAGTGCTCATTTTTATTTTTCGACTACTTTTTTCAATCGTATTCTGATCAGCCTGAGCATTTTGACCGATCAAATTTTATTTTAAAATTTAATCAAAACTGTATGATTTCGAGAAGTTTATTCCGCGCTGGTCATTTAAGTGTATTCATTTTAATTTATCGAGCACTTTTGCGCCTGAATTTTATTCATACTCAGTTATTTTATTTTTATTCTCTTGTCAAAATATTCAGAAAAATTAAATAGAGTTTTCCATGTTTTTACTTTATTTTTATCATATTTATTTAAGAAGATATGAATTTTAATTGTTTTAATTGATTTAATCTCATTTAAATTAATTAAAACTTTTAGAATGGGTAACTTTGACATTTTAAATTATATGTGCTTCTTTGATTTAATCTGGATTGTCGATTCAAATTTAGTCAAAGGTTCACATACATTATCCTCATTTTTTCTTATGAATCAATCATAAATTAAGATTTTATTTTATTTGCTTAGTTAATTAAAATAAAAAAATATAAGAAAATATCTCTCTCTATTTTAACTAAAATGTGTAGACAACTAGCTGAAGAAAGGGATTTTTCTTCATTTTTGCAGGGGGGGCTCACACATGTCTTTCTCTCATGAGATCAAGGAAGAAAAAAAAATGGTTTGTCGATTGTGTGAAATCCAAACATGGCCTTAGCCACGTACTAACTCTCACTCACGAATCTTCAGGAAGGGGTATTTCACTAAAAAAACAATTCAACAAATATCTCTCTCTTTCTTTCTCTCTCTTCAAAAGGGGAAGACCCCTTTAACATTAAAATTATTTTCATGGAATAATTTTAGTTTTGTCAAGTAGTTCGTCACATTTTCAATTGATATTGCTCTCTATTCTTAAAGTAGAAGATAAAATTATATTGTTTGGGCCTTTGCATTATCTTGAAAATTCATATTTGGTTGGTACCTTCTATCAACTTGAAAATTCATAGGATTGATTTCTTTTACTATATATACAAACTTATTTACAACTCGTATAGTTGATTCGTTTTCATTTTTTTAAATGTGCGGTTTGTTGTTATTATTGTATTGATGAATTTCTAGATCACTATTGCAATGTGGTAAATAAATTATGGATATGATGCTAGTATTGCTGTTTGAATTTTATTGTGTTTTAAATTGGCTTTCTGATTGGTGGATTCAGTAATTTTATACTGTTACGTCACTAAAAATTCTATATATTAATTTGGTGTTTTTTCCGCGTTATGACATTTGTGTATGACATTCTATTTACACGCAAACCGACTTTGAGCATATTTTTATATTATGTTGAACCTATTTCTATCTTAGTTCTTTTTTTAAAATCATTAAATCATTTTTTAATCAAAATTATTTCATAAAAATAGTAATTAGCTTCAATTAACTTTATAATTAGGTAATAAATGGACTTAAAATAAACATTTTCAATAAGTAAAACCCTTGGTTCAATGTCAAGTAGATTCTATTTTCTCAATTCAATCTTAAAGAATTTTTAAACCATTTTCCACTTTCCTAATTTCAAAAAAACATTTTCTATCCAGTATTATGTAGCCTTGAATTCTCTATTGTACCTAGAGATACGTAGGAGCGAGATTCAAAGTCTCGTCAGATACCCTAATAAAAAATAAATATTTATTTCCTATTCTTTCCCCTCTTAATAACTCGAGAAACCTAATTTTTTTAAGCAAACACTAACGCGCACAACTAACAAAATGGTTCTAGTTAAGTACAATGGATGTGAGGGGTGCTAATACCTTTCTCTTGTGTAATCGACTCCTGAACCCAATATTGGTTGTGATGACCATATCATATCCTTTCATTAAAGGGTTTTATCAATATTTTTCCTTTTTCTCTTTGAGAATATATAAAGTTCGATGGCGACAGGTTGTTCTCATTTTTCAAGATACGACAGGTTGACATTACTAACCGTGGTGATAATTATATATATATATATATATATATATATATATATATATATATATATATATATATATATATATATATATATATATATATATATATATATATAGGCAAAACTTGATTTTTGGTGTAGCCTAATTTTCTACCGATTTTACCCTTATTTTAAAATGTGTAACTTACACAATAATTTCCATTGAACAACTACTATCATCTTTCATAAACTTCTTACTAATAACTTCCTACATAAATTTCATTTAAAATTAACATTAAATAAAAAAAAATATCATTTATATTTCTTTTACGTGTGCGCGTTAAAAAGCGGACAGACGGGCACGCGAATGTCCTTTTAGACGCTAGTGTGTGTGTGTGTGTGTGTGTGTGTGTGTGTGTGTGTGTGTGTGTGTGTGTGTGTGTGTGTGTGTGTGTGTGTGTGTGTGTGTGTGTGTGTGTGTGTGTGTGTGTGTGTGTGTGTGTGTGTGTGTATACATATATATAATGCGTCCAAAAAGGAGGTATTGCCACGGTTAACCGTTAGACCGATGTGATTTAGTGTTACCAAAGATATATTTTGTAGTACTGCAACACCCCAATATTGGACACCCATTTCCCCTATTGAGATACCTTCCTACATCTGATATCCCTAACTCCTAGCAAATACCTCCTCACATAAACACCATACCTGGCATAGATAACATATTTCCACAAAGTCGGCCTCTCTTTTAACACTTTCCACACCCTCTTGCTTAAAAAAGACAAATTCGGCAACCTTAAATCCTTAACTCCTAACCCACCTTTCCTCTTAGGCTTACAAACAATACCCCATTTCAACCCACCCTAAAAGAACCTCCTCTAAAGGCTAGTTAATTCTTTCCACACACTCACATGCATATTTAGAAAAGAGAGGAAAAATATTAAAATCAAATTAAGGACCGAATTTAGCAGCACCACCCTTCCTCAAAGGCTCACAAACATGTTCCTCTAAGAGGCAAGCCTGGAGGAAACCACTTTAACCAGCGGATCCCAAGCCCTCTCCTTTTAGCTCTCACTAAGAGCCCTAAATACTTAAAAGGAAACACCTATGATCTACAATGCAAATTGTCATCCGCCAGCTCCAAAAACTCCCCTCATTAACCCCAAAAACACAACTCTTAGGAAAATTAACCTTAAGACTATAAGCAAGCTCCAAAATCCTCAAAATCGCCTTAATAATCAGCAAGTTGTCCATAGAAGGGACCCCAACAATCACAATATCATTCATCTACTATAGATTAGACGTTTCTAAACCATCTAAACCAACCTTGAAACCTGCAAACACACCCAATAAACTACCTTTTTAAACGACGCTCCTAAACCCTTCATCACTAAAAGGAAAAGAAAGGGAGCCAAAGAGTCTCCTTGCTTGAGCTCTCTCTGAATACTAACATCCTCTATCAGACTACCATTAACTAGCACCGAAAGACTTATTGAAAAAACACAAGCTTTAACCTAAACTTTCCACTTATCATCAAAACCAAATATCCGCATCATATAGTCCAAAAAGGACCAACTAACAAAACCATACACCTTCTCAAAATTCACCTTAAACACACTCCTTCTTAGACACTCTCACTATATCAACCACTTCATTTAGAGCCACCACTTCTTCTAACAGCAATTTGCATTTGATAAAAGCGGATTGTTATGGAGAGATGAGAGAATCCATGTCCCTAACCAATCTAACAGCCAACACTTTATCCATTAACCTATACAGAGAATCCAAAAGTGAAATAAATATTTTTATATTAAAAAAAAATTAAAAAGGAGAGGATTGTTTTTAAGGAGAGAGGAATTTTTAATGAAAACCATTATAAATATTTATAAATTTTATAGTGCTTAATTGAAAAAATAGTCTCTATCAAAAAAAAATAAATAAAACTTTAAAAGCGTTTTTGTATGTAAGCGCAATATTTTCCAATGATAAACCAAAAAAATAAAAACTCAAGAGCAATTTTGTATTACAAACAACATTTTTCTTTTCTATATATTTCTTTTAAACACACTCTTCTTTACTAAGACCATTTAGAGCGCAAACTTCAAGATCGTGAATAATTATTATTGAATTCAATAAGTAGTGTTTGATATTTTCAAGCAAAAATAATCGTTGACCAACTAAAATATTTTATTGTCGATTTAACCAAAAATACTTGAAACAAGAATAATTAAGAAATGTTATTAAATATTTAATTAATTTGAAGCATTGGAACACATGATCAAAATGGGTCATTCTCCAAACATGCAAAAGCCATATTCTATGCCAAATTCAAACATGCATTATTTCAACCCAAACTTTATATATACAAGCATTTACAAAACCAAAAAATTGATAGCATAACTTTGGTTTTTTGAACACAAGAATATATACATTTATATACATATTTTTTTTAAATGACCAAAATCCAGAAATCTTCTTAATCTGGTTTTCTATTGCTAACTTTAACTAAACAGGCATATGCACTCTAATCTTGTACCATCCTTTCTTACAACACCCTACAAACGACCATCCACTCTTGATTAAAAATCTTAAGACTTTAGTCCTCGTTTGTTTATCATCCGTCTCCTTTGAATCGCATCTAACAATATTATTTGACATTGTCAGATCGACGCTATTTAATATATCTTATTGATGTAATTGCAGTTTGCAGACCGTAATTTGAGTCAATATTCTATCTCTAGTTATGAGTTTGTCTTTTATAATGCATGATTATGTGCATTGTAAAAAACAGGTTTGTAGTATTTTTCTTGAAGATCTGTTTTTTTGGAGTATTCTACGTGTTGTTGTTTTTAATGTACCTGTTTCTTGATGTTCTATTAGTGGTTGGTTAGTATTTTTCTCTATTTTTGGTAAATATGATGTATCATGCATGTTGTATCAAATGATTATCACAATCGAAACAGCTTTAACTATATATATCAACAACAAAAATGCTAATTAACACTTAATTTTTTTGAGGTTAGACCAATTGTAAATTCATTTATATATTTAATTTTAAAAAGAAAATTATTATTTTTTCAATATTATGTTTTTTTTAATGTCCCAACAATTCTATATTATATAGATGCAATTATTTTTCTTTCTTTAAATATACAAATATTATATTATTAAAAGAAAAGGATATAAAATCGAGGGTTAGATTTGACAAAAAAAAAGGATTAAAAAAATAAAAATAAAAAAAATCAATAATTCAACAAAGTTTTCTATAATTTTATCTGGTGTAATGTAACTGAAACCCCCTTTTAACAAAATTTTCTTTTTTATCTTACCGATCACTTCTATAAAAAGGGTTTTCTTTCTCATAAGTGTGAGTTGTATGTTTTTCTTTCATCCACAAGTGAGTCTTTCTCCATAATGATTGTATGCTTTCTTTGTAGTGACATTTTCAACCTCATAATTAGATTTTATTGGAACATAAAGGGTCCTATCGTCTTTGTTATCTTTTTCTTCTTCGATTTTGCGATATCTTTTGCACGACAATATTCTAATGAGTGGTTAATAATATGATAAAAAGAACATAGTGAAGAGAGTTTTTTCGTACTCAATATCAACATTAAAATTGTTGGAGAAATTTTGATTACTATGGAGCATTGAATATTGAACATTGTTTTAGAAAAGAAGTCTCACAATGTTCAATGCTCCCTAGTAATAAAAATCACAATCTTCCCTTTCAACAAGAAGGGAATTGAGCGAGAATTTTAGAAAATCAAAATCCACCAAAGTCCTAGCATAATATCAAATATTTTTTACTTTTAGTTGATTCATCTAAGGCTAGAGGGGCACCAATACCTCATGCGATTTGAAAAAGAACTCATGGTCACTAGTATTGAATAGAAATGCCATGTAATCTAATTTAACGTCGTACTTAATATTTTTAACTAAATCTAAATTGAAGCTCACAGTTCAGGTGAATACGAAAAGAAAAGGATACTTGAGACATAGTTCACAACCCTACTGCCAAAAACCCTCTTAAGTCCTCAATAGATAAAAAATGAAAAAAGACAAAAGAAAAAACCCTTACCAATAGGTGTGACAGATGATTTGTACATAATATTTCAAAGAGCATTTAATTTTCTATGCAATGCATCATTTGTTGGAGAAGATTATACTTCATTCAACATTACGCACCTATCAATATTATCAACATATACGTCTTATGAAATTTGTATGGTACAATACCCCTTTAAAACAAGGTGTTGGCAGATGACTTAGACTTATGTTACAAGTGTTCTTCAAAACTTGCTTAAATGTCTCCAAAACCATATCAAAAGTCTTGATAGAAATTAAAATAGAAATAGTTTATTGAGTTTGTAAGCAAGACAACAGAGGGTTGCGATTTGCACCTTGCATTAAAGCGAGATCTCACGTTACACCTCAGAGCATGTTGATTTGTAAGGCATTTGATAATGGGAAATTCCTAAAAATTTGTTGTAGTGCGATCATGATATCTCTTGGGTCAGATACTTTTTTGATGATTCGTGTAACACCCCACATGATACTATCTAGAATCATATCATGTAAAGCATTAAAAATTTGGTACAGAAACAACATCGTCTAAATGACATCCAAAATGTACTACACTCATGTACATAATACATAAGAGATAATACATCAGATGTAAAAAATAAACTAAGCAGAGAACATAACGAAAGACAACCATCAAACACCAAAGCCTTTGACCTTCAGGTCTTCTAGCAAATCCTCCAGATTCTACAACATACCTAAAAAGCAACAACATGATTGGGGTGAGTTTAGTAAATCTCAGTGGAGTTCCCTATCTTATGGACTCACTCGACTCTATAGGGATCTTATACGACATGATGCTTATGATCATTCAATCCCACTTTACGTGTATACACTCACACGGTGAATCATGAAATCAAGAATCCATAAGGTCTCGCATCATATGGGAACATAACAATACTGGGTCCAAATAACCCCAAGATCTACATAACTTGGGAAATCCACAACATAGCAGCTTTTCCCGCCCAATCCCATGCCTTAGACTATGGGCACGAGTCACAGATATCTCTGATCAATGATGAATGTCTTTCCCCGACAAACACCTCTTACATGGGTTGAGACACGAGTCACAGACGTTCATTTCGAGTGGATCATCTTTCCTCATCAAGCACCACTTACATGGGTTGTATTATAAGTCACAGACTCCTACACTATACAGAATTGTTTCCCTAGTAAGCACCTCTTACATGGGTCGAGACACGGGTCACAGACCCATCCCTGATGGATCATCCTTACCTGGAAAAACCGATTACATGGGTCAAGACACGATTCACGTAAATCCATCTTCTGGTGATTCACATTTCTCGGTTACTACTTTACATAAGCCTCGAACACGAGACAAGTATGAATAAGGATTATTCAGGATTACGTAACTACTCTCGACAACTAAATTGTCGTGTTGTTTCTTATACAAGGCCCAACTAGACTCACCATGAGTCCATCGTCCTACTTCCACACTAAATAAGGCATTATCGGAGATAGAACCATTCACTTGTAGTGACTACTTATTCATGGGTACATATTAAGGTACCATTCCATATTTGAGTACATAATCTAAGTTAACTCACATTCATTTTAGAACCCAACTAGTGTTTCTCCATCACAGCTAAATCAATCATGATTCTGCTACAATCATAACCCAATAAGGGTTTACGTTATGATTCAACCAATAATGCCAATAGGGTGTTACACACACTTTATAATATACAGTCAATCATTAGGAAAAACATATATCTTTTCATAACTCATGCCAATAACGCCAATAGAGCATAACATTTTCTTAATCTTATAGGTTAGATTAGGGAACACATTATTGTCAAGGAATATATATTTTAACAATGCTAGAAAGACATTAATGCTCCTATCAAACCATTCATAGTTTGTTTTAGTGTATGATTTATGTTTAGGGTGATGATTCTTATTTCTGCTAAAAGAAGAAAAAATATATTTCTCAAGAATAACTGTTGGCACTTCTTATTATTGAAAAAGGTACTTTTATTATAAAAAAGAAAAATAAAAGAAAGGGTACTCAAAGTTTATTTTTTATTGAATAACAATAACTTTCCCATTTCTCCGATAACTCAGATACCATTATATTCATATTGTATGGAACCTTCCTTAAACAACCGCGATGCGGTTTGGGCAAATTCTACACTAAAAGTCATCCAAACCGCAAGAGAAAAAAGTGTATGGTTCGGTTAGCTTTTATAAATAAAATCGAACTAAACTCAATCAAACCAATGTGATTTAGGTTGGTTCTGTTACTTCGGCTTTTTACAAAGTTTTTATTGAGCCATCATACACATATTTTTGTGTTTAGTCCTTCATACATTATCAAACAACAAGAAAACTCATTATATTTGGACAACAACTTTTCATTTAATATACAAAAATTAGATAAACAAAAGTTAAATGAAAAAAATAAAATAATAGCATAAAACATATCAAAAATATTATATGGAAAAAAAAGAGGAGATAGAGAGTTTAGAGAAAATGAAAAAGAAAGAATATAAGAGATGAGAGATTAGAAAGGAAGATGTGCGATAAAAATGTAATCTTAAGGCTAAAGCATAATAGGTTTGAGTTTGGGTTAGAAGTAGGTAAAATGAAGTTTGAGTTGCAACATAATGCAATTTAATTTGATTTGATTCAGTTTGTAAAATACAAACCGTATACCGAATCGAACCGCGTAGTTTTATTAAAAGATAGCTCAAACACCTAAACCACATGTAGTGTTTTGCAGTTTTGATTTGATTTAATTAGGTTATCAGTTTTCTATTAGGCCAATTCAATTTCCTTAAATATGTTTATAAACACATTGTTAAAACCAATTAGAACATGTTTAGATAAACAACTTATTAAGAGTTTATAGGACAAGTGTGTATCAAAATAAACATTTATGAAAAACTTGCATAAACTATTTTTCTAACAAGATATAATAAATTTTAAATTATTTTTATATGTGATATAAAGTGTTATCATAAGTTATATTTGAGAACTTATAAAAATAAATTCAAAAAAGTTAATGAATAATATTATAAACTGTTTTAAACTCTTTTAAATAGGATCACAAAATTTATGGTATAAGATAAGTTCAAATAAATTCATCTAAAAGACATTTAGTGAAATCTATTATCTAAAATAAGCTAAGCTCAAATGCAACATGAAAGTCCTAAGCCTATTATCTAAAATAACCTACAATTATCTAAGCTCAAAATACAACATGAAAACTATTTTTTGTTTGCTAACATATTGTTTGTTATTATTGATAACAAAGACATGTTCAAAGAAAATTCGGGCTTGTGTTAGAAGTTCAAATGACATTCTTTTTAGAGCATTATTCATTGATGACAAATAAAAAATTAAGCTTGGAGTTTAAACGATTTTCACCATCCACTATTTTAGAGTCATTTTTAAGTAGGATTCAATTTATTTTATCATTTAAAGAAGTTTTAGAGTCAAAAGTGAAGAATCTATGTTTTGAAATTCTTTAGTTATTTTTGTTTTTATAGCACTCATCCTTTTTAACTAGACAAACTATTGTGTTTTATTCCTACCTGAATGTGACAAGAATAGATATGGATGACAATAGGATTAGTAAAATCTTAAAAATTGGTATCAAATTTATTAAATAATTTAGTATTTAACATCAAATCAATAATCAAAACTTAAAATCTATGTGAAACTTGTTCTTGAGTTATTTATCATATAATCAACTCAAACTGTAAAAATAGCCTACTAGTAGCCACAAATTTTAATAATTTTAAGAGGTTTGGAGTGATAGTTAAACACTTAATGATTCTTAACAAGTTTGAGAAAATTTAGCCAGAAATGTTGGGAGTAGATTAGTTACCTAGAGAAGGTTTAGAATATACCTAATTAAGGTCTACTAACTATAGAGAAATCTCGAGATTGTACTTTTAGTGATTTGGAGAGTCTTTCAACAATACTCAACCTTAGGCAGTAGGGAGTGTTAAATACTAAGATTTTTCAACCAAATGTTAAGAGAAAATAAATATTACTATAAATAATATATTTTATGATAAAAAATGTATTTCAGTTAATTAACAATTGATGTCAAATGTTTTAGAACAGGTCATTTTAATTTATTTATTTATTAAATGAAATCTTATTTTTTGATTTTTTAGAAAATTGACAAAAGTATAGTTTAGAGTTTGAGTTTTGATTTTCAATTTATACAATTTTGTATTTTATTTAAAATCAAAATTGCATCCTTATTTTATAAACCGACATGAAATGTTGCTTAATATTTTATTTAATTAAATTGAATCCTACTTTTACCTAAGTTGTTTTCCCTCGGTTTTTTCTACCAATCGATATGAAAACTAAAAAATATTTATTCCAACATCAGAATGTTAAGTCTAATTCACTTTTACATTATTTCTCATTAATTTTTTGCGCCCTAGCAAACGAACGAAACACCATTCTTCATATTCTCCACCTAACCAATGAAACATTGTTCTTCATCTTCTCCATCTAACAAACTGAAATATTATTTTTTATCTCACTACGCCAAAAGTGCTTTCTGGCAACACTACAAAGACAACGCTTTTTACCAAAAGCGCTGCTAAAAGTTTTTAAAAAAAAAGGAAAAAAGCGCTGCTAAAGTATGCCTTTAGAAAGCGCTTCTGAAAAGCGCAACTAAAGGTCATACGTAACAATAGAAAGCGCTGCTAAAGGCCTACATTAGAAAGCACTTTAAAAAAAGCACTGCTATAGGGGGTGTCTAGGTCACACCTTAGACATCACTTTTCAAAAACGTTGCTAAAGGTCTAGCATATGAAAGCGCTTTTTAAGAAAAAGCGCTGTTATAGGTATAGGAAAAGAAAGCGCTGCTATAGGTCATTAATTTCTAAAATTAAAACAGAATTCTTATGTTTTTGCAACCATTATGTTTCTCTTACTCCAAGACGCACCTTTTTCCAACCCTACCAGACCTCCGATCGCCGTATCTTCCTTGGACCATCCGTGTTTCAGTCGCACCACTCTCTCTGTTGTAGCAACCTACGTCTACAGTTATCTCCTTCTTCCTATGTTCGCCTCCAACAGCCGCGCTCCACCATTTTTTAAGGAATTTCTTCATTTTCTTCATTTTCAAGGTTATTTTCATGGTATTTCTTTCTTCTTTTTTTGAATTTCCAAACCATGAAATACATTGTGATGTTGTTGTTATTTGAATTCAATAGAAGTTTGAATGACATTGTTGTAGTAAGGTTCAAGATGATAAATAGTGATATTTGTGGTGAATTTCTTTTGAGTTTTGGTGTTAATTTTGAAGGTTAATGTTGAATGTTAGTGATGATGAAAAATGATAATTACTTTGTTTTTATCGAAATGTTTATTGAAAATGATAATGAAATTAATTATTAATGGTTAAGGGTGAAAATGGTGAATAGTGATGGCATTGTGAATTTATTTTTTATAATCATTGGTGATGTTGTTGATTGAAACTTGAATGACATTTGTGAACTAATTGTTGAATATGGTGATGTTGTTGATTGTTTGAACTTAAGTGGTGAAGTTGTTATATTTGGTAATTTAAATGTGGATTTGATAATTTTGGTGATTAATTTATGCTTGAATTAATGATTTTTTGTGACTTACTTAAGTTAAAATATTAAGTGTGATTGAATTTACGTGTTTGCTATACTTGTTTGTTAGCTATAGTTGTGTGAATAATTAGTGTTTTATTTAGATTACTTAGTAAAAACCATAGATAAAAAATGGATGTCTTCCCATCGATTGTCAAAAGAGTACGATAATGGGGTATTATAATTCGTTAAGTTTGTTGTTGAACACGCCAAAGACCCCAGTCGGATCACATGTCCTTGTTAAGGTTGCTGTTATGGGTATCAGATTGACGTAGTTAAGTTGGAATCACATTTAAAGAGACGTGGAGTTGATCCAAGTTATACATGTTAAATATTACATGGTGAGATAAGTAACGAGAATGTTGATCTTTAGGATTGTCCCAAAATGTTTGAGAGGTCGGTAAGCGATGCAGAGAAACCGTTGTATAAAGGTTGCACTAAGTTCACAAGATTGTCTGTAGTATTAAAGTTGTACAACTTAAAGGCGGGAAATGGATGGTCGGATAAAAGTTTCGTAGAGTTATTAGCCCTTATGAAAGAGATGCTTCCAGATGATAATGTTCTTCCCAATCGAACCTATGAGGCCAAAAAAATGTTGTACTCTATTGGCATGAGCTATGATAAGATACATGCTTGTCCAAATGATTGCATTTTGTTTCGAAATGAATATGCATCATTAAATGAGTGCCCTAAATGCGTTGTCTCTCGATATAAGAAAAAATTGTCTCCAGCAAAAGTCTTATGGTATTTTCCTATAATTCTGATATTTAGACGCATGTTTCTTAGTGAAACTGATGCAAAACACTTGACTTGGCATGCAGATGAAAGAATCATAGATGGAAAGTTTTGACATCCGGCAGATTCACCACAGTGAATGAAAATTGACAATGATTATCTTGATTTTGGAGAAGAAGCAAGAAACCTTTGGTTGACATTATCTACTAATGGAATGAACCCACATGGTTTGCAAAGTATCTCACATTCACATGGTCTGTGATTATTATGATTTATAACCTACCTCCATGGCTATGTATGAAGTGTAAGTACATGATGTTATCTATGTTAACTTATGGGCCTAAACAACCAGGGAATGACTTAGACGTATACTTGATACCTTTAATTGAAGACTTGAATATTTTGTGGGAGAATGGTGTGAAGGTTTATGATGGATACAGGAAAGAAAGTTTTAATTTAAGGGCGATGTTGTTTGGCATAATTAACGATTTTCCAGCATACGGAAACCTATCAGAGTATAACATTAAAGGTCAATGTGCGTGTCTTATTTGTGAAGAAAATACAGATTGGACGCGATTGAAAATTTATCAGAAGAATGTCTTTCTCGGTCATCGTAGATTCTTAAACTCTAATCATCACTATCGTGGGTGGAGAAAAGCATTCAATGGAAATCTAGAATAAGGTAGAGCTCCACCTACATTGACAGATGACCAAATTTTTGAAAAGGTGAAAGATGTGAGTATTCAGTTTCGCAAGCCTTTTGCACATACTATTGTCACACGTGGATGGAAGAAGAGGTCAATTTTTTTTGAATTGCCATATTGGAAGTCGTTGTGTGTAAGACATTTTCTTGATGTTATGCATATTGAAAAAAAATGTATTTGAAAGTGTTATTGGTACGTTACTCAATATATAAGGAAAGTCTAAGGATGATCTTAAAGCAAGAAAGGACTTGATAGCGATGGGAATAAGAAATGAATTAGGACCTTTAAAGAAAAAAAAACGAACATATCTACCACCTGCTACTTATACTCTATCTAAAAAGGAGAAAAAGATATTGTGTAAGTTTCTAAGTGAAATTAAAGTTTCAGAAGGATACTCTTCAGATATTAGAAGACTTGTGTCTATGAAAGACCTCAAGTTAAAGAGTTTAAAGATACATGATTGTCATGTTATAATGGAACATTTCTACAGGTATACGTTCTATTTTGCCATAAAAAGTAAGAAGTGGAATATTACTTATTTTCCATTATTGTTTGTCTCTCCTAAATCATCTTCATTCGATAACGAGTCCGGACTTTCATCATAATAACTATTTTCCTACAAATTAATTATAAATTAAATACAACATCATTAAGGTTACAAACATTATTTATAGCATATGGATTATTACTTCAAACCCACCTCATAAGCCATATCAGTAAGGACAATGCATTGTGCACCCTTAAAAATGTAAAGAATCACCTCAATATCCATGGAACTTTGCAACTACCTACATATATTACACAAAATAAGTTTAACAACTAAGTTCAATATCATGTATAAAACCTAAAACCTTTCAACAAATTGGAACAAAACTAAAATTAAACAAAATCAACATCTTAAGCTCAATCAGTCAAACTTATTCTTAATTTAAAATGGAAGGAATTAATGTCATGCAAAAAAACCTAAAACCTTTCAACATATTGAACACCTTTAAAAAACAAAAACACAATTACTGTTGCATAGTAAAAATCAACTCAAAAGTTAATTATCTTGACATATTAAATGAAAAATAAGTAGATCTTGAACAAACTTGGTCTATTTTTCGTCCAACAAATCAACTCAAATCAAATACGATGACAACGATTTTTGTAAGTATGGAAAGAGGTTTTATTTCCTTCATCGGTTTCAAAGCAACAATGACTCAACAATGATGACAACGACAATAATGATGACTTAACTCAATTTGAAATGCCTTGATGAACATTAACAACCATGTTCAATTCCTTTTGGTAAAGGGGGAGCTGTAACAACAAAATAAATAAATAAAAATATACTTGTCTCTAATTTTTATATTTAAAATAAAAACTATCCACCAGGTCACTATAGATAGGTGGCAGTATTTTACCCTTTTCCCATGGTGAGAAAGGATTGACCATTTCCACCATAAACACCACCACTTCAACCATGTTCAATATAAAAGAATTGACTCACGAACTATCACATCTGCATAATTCTTCAAATTGGCATCCCTGGCATGGTTATGTTCTTAAAGTCTGTTTCTTGTCTATCGTAGTCCAACTCTAATTTTTCTTTATTTCACATTCCTAACTATTTTAGATTGCCTTAATGAAAAATTTAAAGATGAGATGGTATGTGAATATGGAACTATTATCTTGTTATATTATTCTTCTCGTGAAAATTGGAATTGATTTTATGTTGTTGTTGGTCTAGTTGAAAATGGTGCCGAATATTATATTTTTGCAGCCATGTAATTATTCATTCTTTTAAAAAAAATTGATTAAAGTTTGACAATTTTGATGATATTTATTTTTTTGGCATAATTTAAATATTTGATGAGCTTTTAAAGCTCCGAAAAAACCGCCCAAGTTTATTCGGCAAGATACTAGCTATCACTAAAAACCCTAGCATATTATTTGTGGCAACGGTATAAACGGAAGTCTTTATAATTATCGGGAAAATTTGCAAATGTTAATAACCTTCTCATTTTAGCTAGGGGTTAAACCCCTCACTAGTGCAAAAATCCCTTCAAAAAATAAAAAATTGTGTGGGGACAAGTCCACTAGCTAAATATGGCATCACAAATAATTTTCTAGGGGCCTGCCACCTCACTATTAGCTTGGGGCTTACCCCTTGCAAAATGTAATCCTTAAATTACCTTCTGCTGACATGCCAGCATAGGCGCAGACTAGGGGCGTCTTCCAGTATTTTGCTAAGGGTTAAACTCCGAGAAAAAACATATATGTTTTAGTATTTGTGAGGAGTAAAGCCCCTCACAAATAACGCTTATAAATATTTACTTTTATATTTAACTCATATTTTCTAAATACACTTATAAATATATACAAATAATACACTTATAAATAAACTTTGTAAACATTAGAAATATACTAGTCGCAAACCCGTGCGATGCACGAGTATTTTAAAATGTCATATATGTAACATTCATATTAGTATGAAACAAATAGTTAAATGAAAATAAAAAAGTTGTAAATATCACAAAATAAATTTATATATTTTTATATAAATAATCTACTAACTAACTTTGAAAATTCTAGAACACTTCTTTGTAAATCATATTTTCAGTTGCATTTGAATCTTCACCTTCATCATCAGTTATTAATATCTTTAAGTCTATCCTTGAAGCAACTCTAGATAGTGTAACATATAGTTGTCCATGAGAGAAAATTGATTGGTTTAAATACAGTCCAACATGTTTGAGTGACTGGCCTTGACTCTTATTGATAGTCATAGCGAATGAAACAATCAATGAAAATTGTCGACCCTGAAACTTGAAAGGAATTTTTTTATCTGAAGGAGTCAGGGATAACCTTGGAATAAAATTTTTCTTACCAATATTTCTACTAGATATAGTTTTTCCTTCAAACACATACCTTCCCATTTTTGTAATTATCAACCGGGTGTCATCGCACAATCTTAAAGACGAGTCTATATTTCTCAATAGCATGACAAAGACTCCAACTTTCAATCTTAATTTGTGATTTGGAAGTCCAAAAAAAAACAATGGTGTTTAGAAATTCAAAAGCTTGCATATCATCTAACATGTCAACATCAGACCTGGCATTACATGGAGAGTCATAACTCAAATATGTTTTTTCTTCTCTAGGTATTAAATCCAACATGTAGATATTTATGGCATCCACAATTGCATTCTTAAGAGCCAATATAGATCTATTTTGAAAAAAATGATGGATCACTCATGTTATGCATTAGATCTGGATACGTGCTTTGAAGAATATATGAAAGTGGACCACCAAAGCTAATAATCAACAAATCTTTTGGTATTTGGACTATGATATCTTCATCATTGGCATCTCTGATACTTCCACCACCAATTCCCAAAATTCACTCTGAAAAACTCTTCTATCTTCAACGTCTGAATTTATACCTTCGGTTAGAAGTCTCATGTTAATGGTCAATGTAAGCACTTCACAAAAACTCCATAGAATAGAAGAGTTTATAGTAGAATGAACAACTTCTTGTCTTGTTCCTTTAGGTAGGAAGAAACTGACAAAAATCTCCACCCAATATAATTACCTTTCCATTAAATGGAATATTTTTTACTCTCGATATATCCTTCAAAGTACGATCAAAAACTTCAAAACAATGTTTGTGCATCTTAGGTGTTTCACCCCCATATGATTAGCTTCGTACGACGTATTAAATCAGCTAAAGGATCTTTTAGAGTTATTTCACACGTCGAATATTCATCAACGTTTAATGGCATTCCAAACCTCGAGTGTGCAGTTCTTCCACCAGGAATTAGTAATGCAGCTGATGCTACTATTAGGACAATCTCACATTTCAACCTTAATGCTACAGACATTATTTTTCAAATGTAAGTCTTGCTAGTTCCTCCACAACCATAAATAGAAAAAAAAGACTCGACCTATTTTCTTCGACCCTTGTCATGATAGGGATAAGACTTGCTTGCTTAGTTACCTAAGCGAGCAAGTCTTACCCTTGTATGTGATTCTACATTTAAAAATCCATCTGATTATTTGTATCACTAGAAAAAACATCATATCTAGAACTTTGGTACAAACATTTTCTTAGTATAACGAAAAATAGAATTTCTAAAAAACATATATGTTCTTAATCATTTGAAGAGACATAATTATAAATGTATTTTTAAAAGACGAAAATAATTTAGAGTCAATTGATCAACTAACAAATCTGTCTATTGTAAATTGTTAGTGTAAATATTTTTAAATTTAAGAAGTATTTTAGGGTAAATTATTTTAAAGAATTTAATAAACAAATATCATAATTAATTGCAAACTTACTTATATAAGCTTTTGGCTTATAAACATTTATTTATAACAAAATTTGACAATTTAATTAGAAATAATATGAATGTCATTCATGTAAAAACTTTTGCTTTATAGATAAAAACAAATATTTAATTTATTGTGTGAGTTATTTTAAGAAGTTGTGCATGTAAGCCCTTGCATGTGATTGTGTCAGCGTAGTTAATTGAACAAGTAACTCTTACTTATATGCAAACTTGTACATTAACTACTTTTGTTACTTCTTACTTTGACTCATTGATGTAAAAACTTTTGTTGTATAGATAAAAGCAATTTTTTAACTTATCATTTGAGGTTACTTTTAAAAGTTATGCATGTAGTTTAACTACCTAAGCAAGCAAGTCTTACCTCTTGCATATGATTCTACATATAAAAATTCAACTAATTATTTGTATCACTAAAACAAAAAAAAAAAACACACACACACATACATATATATATATATATATATATATATATATATATATATATATATATATATATATATATATATATATATATATATATATATATATATATATATATATATATATATATATATATATATATATATATATATATATATATATATATATATATATATATATATATATATATATATATATATATATATATATATATATATATATATATATATATATATATAAAACTTTGGTATAAACATTTTCTTAGTCTAACAAAAAATAGAATTTCTAAAAAACTTAGATGTTCTTAATCATTAAAAGAGACATAATTATAAATGTATTTATGATAAAGTTAATACATCATAATAAATCAATAGATTGTTAAAATATATTTTTTGTTTTCTTTAAACTTTAATTATTTAAAAAAAAATGAATTTGAATTTGATATATGTGTTTATTCTTTGAGTACGAATTAATTTTAATGATTATATTAGTAAAATGTGTACTTAATTTAAGAGAGAAAAATAAGATAACTTTGATAATATTCATTTCTTAACTTTAATATTAATATATAATATGATTAATTAACAAAATAACCATTATAATTAATTATTAAATATTCAAAAGAGAACAAAGAAAGAAATTAAGTAGTTGGTAAAGATTTATAGGCGTTTAATTGGATTTATAGCTAAAATTGAAAAAATATTACATGAATGACAAAAAGCAGGAAATAAATATTAAAAAAATGCAAAACAAAATACAACAAGTGATACCACCGACCACACGAGTAAACTCAAACATAGAAATCAAGATCATGAATTTGGTTTAAAAAGTCGTTGGTGCATATAAATAGGAACGAAGTTGTCATCCTTCAAAGGGTGAATCATAGTTGTTCTCGCTTTAAAAATTGGTATGATCTGGATATACATGATTATGTTATTGCTGCTCTAAGTGATACTAAATTTTGTTTTCACCCCTCCAGATAAACGATGCAACTTGCAAAAATCAAACCAACATTTAGATATCTTGCATGACATTTCTGGTTCGATCTCAAAATTCAAAATACAATTAAATTCATTGCCATCATAATCAACCAAAAGCAATTAAAAAACAACAGACACTAAAGTTACTTGACATAATTCACGCTAAGGTAAACTCTGTGGTCAATACAACATGAAAAAATATATTAAAAACAAAGAAAAAATAGATTTTTAATAAGTTTCAATAAAAAATATAAGATCAAGGATAAAAAAAAATATACCAACATTCTAGAATTGACATCAAAGGACGTCAACGCTTTCGTAAAATTAAAAGTAAACACTTTTGGTACAGGATAGCCAAAAAGGGAAGCAGTCAAATAAATAGTACTTGATGAGTTAGCTTCAAGAGGTTTTTTAAACAGACGTTGTTTAATTGGAGGAATAGAGGTATGATACTCAATTTTTTCACTAAACCTATTTGTAACTATTATAGTTAAAAGGTCTTTATCTATATATCTAAAGATAACCCAAACACCAAACTTTATGTCATAAACATCTCTTAATTCGATCCAACCATCATTAAGATATAACTTTTTTTTTATGACTTGTACCTTAAACTCATTATCTTTTGGATCTCAAAGAGTCGCATATGGTGCAATTTCGCCTCCAAATTCTTTAGCAAAATATAAAGAAAGTTTTTGCGTTATTTGTGTTTTATAAAATACAATTAGTTAGCAAATAATGCAACCAAACAGATTAGGAAAACATTATGAGGAAAAAAAATGCAAATAAATTGTATTTGCAAACAGAATGGATTCATTGGAGAAGATACAGACATCACTTACACTATGGTCATAAAACTCCATATGATATGTATGCATTCTTGTAAGAAAATTCGTTATCTGAGTGTTGTACTCATCGCCAATAGCATTACAACTTTCATATCGAGAAACTTTTCAATAACTTTCAGTTGGAGAAATTTTTTATATTTTTTAAAGAAGTTGTTTGAATTCATTGGATTTCTTCAAGTAATATATGTTTGTCTGTTAAAAGACGTAGGTAATAGAGAGGTAATGGTAAGTCATTAATTTTTTTCTCTTTTCATTTTTTTTTTTAATATTATATGAATTAATGTATTATTTTAACTATTAAATAATAAAAAAAAATTAATAAGAAAAAAGAGAAAAAATTAATAACTTTGAAAACAAATATTTTTTAATTAAAAATATTATTTTATAAATTAAAATAATTATTTCAAATACTATATTAATTAAAATAATTATTTATAATTATTAAATAAATTAAAAAGCTCGGCCATCTAGTGTTTACTATACTAATCTAGAGAAAAATATAGGTTTCCAATCTCAAAAACACACAGCAATTTACTTTTACCATCCTTTGCAAAAATCATACTCACCTTTTACTAACAATTCTTCACTTACAAAAAAAAAACAGTCCTCCGAATTTTCTTTCAGGTTCGCTCTCACTGCCAAACGCATCAAATTCAAACCAGTTGTTTTTCTTAGTTTATCATTTTTTCTAATCTTATTTTTCTCTTACCAATATAGTAGAACAGAGTTGAGGCTGCTCAAATATGAAGGCACATACATTTTTAAAGAAGCGTTAGGTACGAGTGGAATTGGAAAATAGGTAACTAAAACTATGTTCTATCTTATTTTGTTCATTTATATATTTATTGTTAAAAATGTTCTTCATGTTTTATTGTTTATATTCAAGATAGAGTATACTAATATACAATTTATTTAAGAGTATTAAGATATCAGGAGATTACTTACTAAATATTCTAATATTGATATTTACTTATTTAGGAAATATATTATCAATAATATCAAAAGAATATAAGAGTTTGTACAGAAATATGGATATGAATCAATTTATAAATATACTCATCCAAACTCAATTTTTTTTTTAATATAACCAACTAATTCAAAAAAAATGCTAAACAAATCAAAATTTCAAATAAATTTTCAAACTGAGCATATTTAAACCTTGTGTTGCCAAACAAAATGGCGACTTAAGCAATGGTTAACCAAATAAAAATTGATTAACCATTGAATTTTAAAGCATATAAATTGATTTAAATTATAAATTTTAAAACATAAAATTTGATTAACTATTGTATTTTAAAGTATATAAAGTTTGTAAGGGTATTTAAGAAATATCATATAGGACGCGTACTATTTTATTTTTCTATAAATACGACTGCAAACACATATATGTTTTCACAACATTGTATACCAAAAGACTGAAGTGTAAGTGCATTTTGAGTAGAGTGGAGTCTAGAAGTTGTCATCAGCATCGGAGGAACCCTTTCCAACATTCGATCTAATGAAAAGAAATGCTTTAGTTTTTTTTTTCTGCAACAAAGCCTCCGATGAAGGTGCTCCTGTGGAATACGCAGACGTTAGAGCACTTGCATATGGAACTGAACCGCTGGCTAAAAAGAGATATTGCTCCAGGAGAAAAAAATTAGGAACAATTGAGAGGTTGGTCGAGGGGGCTGGGAGAAACAGAGTTACTCGTGAATGGAGAAAAGTGGAAAATGATGTTTTGTGATGATGTTAACACCAAAGAAGATAATGTTGATGGTCGTGATATCGTAGACGCCTGGATGCAGTGTTCTGTTTCATGTCTTTATGTTGTTGTTATTTTCGAAATGTTGTTGTGATATTAAGTTATGTTTGTTTAATTTCAGTTGCTTGCTAATTGTAATCGATTAAATATGCTTTAAATGGAATGAAATTTGCTATTGATTTAAAAGACACAGTTACATATGAAACTATGATCTTCTGCTTGGATCTACATTAGGACATTTTGTACGATTGTGTCCTGGTTTTAGACATGAATTACATAATCTTACCATCTTGTCTGCGGTATCCATCTTCTTTCGAATGCGCGTGCTGTTAGGGCGACCCTTTTTCTTTTTGTGCATCAAGTCATTATGCCAGACAATTTTGCCTTTGTATTGAGGCCAATAGTCCTCCTTTGCCACCACCTAAAAGCTACATGTGTAGACATTCCATAAATTTATCACTTAGTGAACTGCAGAAAGAAGGTTGGTTGGTTTCTGTCGCCCCTTCGAACATGCTGCTATAACATGAGAGCAACGCATACGAAATGCCTGAAACTTCCCACAATCACACCAAGTCCTATTTAGTTCAACACGGTAACATCCCCTAGGCCTTCCTTCGTTGTAATAAATCGACTCGGCAACACTGAACCAACCTTTATTACGGTCAAAGATTGTGACCACATGTGTGTTGGCTTTGGCAGCTTCGTCTTTCATGAATTTCATTGAAGTATCACTATACAACTAACCCGATTGTAATACTGAACCCCACTTCGTACGTATGCTATCAAAGAGTGCACCTAGCCTAAAATATGTTGCCTTTACCAAGATAGTTATTGATAGGTTTCAGATTCCCTTGAAAACATAATTCATTGATTCGACGAGGTTAGTTGTCATATGGCCCCATCGCACCCCATTGTTGTATGCCCGTGTCCATTTCTCCTTATCAATGTTATCTATCTATCTTAATGAATCTGTGTTTGTTAGTCTGATCTCGTCACGGTAGAACTTCAATGTCAGTTCTGTTAGTGCATATCCTGTGTTCACAACTTTCTTCCGTAGCGTTTTGTCTTTGATTTCCCGCATGAAATTTTGGGCGATATGTCTTACGCAATAGACGTGGGTCGAAGGAGGATCCTGTCAACCGTTATCAAGGTTGTTGTATGCACTCTCGATTGATGGATGTCTATTAGAGATCAAACATAAGTTAGGTTGGGAGAAACGTAAAAGCGGAGATTTTCTAAGAAAAAACTCAAACCCTTAGCAGTTTCTCCCTCAACTATAGTGAATGCTATTGGAAAAATGTTATTGTTCCCGTCCTGTGCCACAGCCATAAGTAGGGTGCCCTTATATTTCCCGTATAACCAAGTGCCGTCAATTTGAATTATAGGTTTACAATATGCAAACCCTTTGATGCATGGTTCAAACGCCCAAAAGAGTTTGTGAAAGATTTCATTTCCACCAATGCAAGTCCCGTCTGGTGTACACGCTGGCATTGTCTCCAATATGAAAATAGTCCCTAGAAAGTAGTGTTTAAGAGCCACCAGGAATTTTGGAAGATTCTTGTAAGACTCCTCCCAATTTTCAAACACTTTTTCAACCGCTTTAGTCCTAGCAATTCAGGCTTTTCGGTATGAAGGAGTGTAATTGTACATTTGAACCATATGTGCAA
Source organism: Lathyrus sativus (assembly GCA_963859935.3). Lineage (NCBI taxonomy): Eukaryota > Viridiplantae > Streptophyta > Magnoliopsida > Fabales > Fabaceae > Lathyrus > Lathyrus sativus. Next base: position 13,420,166 of record OZ012741.1, read on the forward strand.
TTATGGTACTCACCTTCAAAGACGGGTTGTCGCTAACGAGTGACAAAATCTCATCGCAAATCAATCGAGAGCTGAGTTTGCGATGGTCCTGCATCGGATTCGAGATTATACAATTGTGGGTCGGTCCCATTGGCCCTATCTTTTAAGAATCGCTTCTCTTCCTGAAAGACGTTGTTAATCGGAACAGACACTCCTCGTTACGACAATAGATCGTATACCGTGTCGAATTTGTCCGATCGACTTTATAATCGGCTGACAACTCCATGTGAAATTGTTTAATTGCCCGAACACAATCTTCTTTGGTACGAAACTCGTCACCCTCTTTTAGTTGCCCTTCTGTTGCAAAGTTGGGGTTGTAGAAAATATCCGTTGGGGGTTCATCGTCACCTAAGTCGAGAGTTGTCATGTCCTGAGTTGGACAATAAACATGGTTGGGTGGAACCCCATCTTCCTCGTTGGTCACCATCTCTTCAACAGTGACTTCAACTGCTTCTTCTTCGTCAATGACATTGACTTCAGCGTGTTCCTCATCAAAATCGCAAAAAACTTCAGAATACTCAAGTTTTTGAGACAGTTGTTGTTGTTGTAACGTAACATATAACACGATATCTAAGAAACCAGAATACTCATGACTGCGAAACACGTTACGCACATCTTCATCGTCTCGTACCTTTAACGGGAAAAATTTGCTTTCAACATGTCCGCCAAAAAACATTGGATTTTTGTATATTATTTGGTCAACTGGATCACATTGCAGTTTTTTTCTATTCTTGACTTCAAGTGTATAAAATTAGATCTTTTGTCAATTAAAAATCTCGTAACATCCGTGTTTCTGAAATTGTAACCAGATTCATCACATTCGATAACTTCACCGTTAAGATGTGCGGAAATCATATATTGTGGTTTTTGAGACAACGAAAATTGTGTTTGGAAAGACTGGGTGAGTAGAGTTTGAGAGTTTGAGAGTTGAGAGTGTGGGAGTTTGAGAGTTGTAATATTATGTTTGTGACTAAAAATATATTAATGTTGAAATATATTCTTGAGAGTTGAAATATTATTAAGCCAATATTATTGTTACATTCTTACTAATTAAAAATATGTTAAACCTAATAACGAGTAAGTCTTATTAAAAGACACAACTCAATTTCTTTGACAAGACAACGCATTGCTTAACAACTGCAACCTGTCTAGTGAACTAATTCCCTGCATGCCTACGATGACCCTACCTCCAGGCCTACGAGATTCTTACTCTGCATGCAGCATACTTGACAAGACATGACATGGCAACACTATGCAGTTCACATGTGACCCTGCATGTCTACAATGACTATGCAGGCCTACGAGATTCTTACTCTGCATGCAGCATACTTGACAAGACATGACATGGCAACACTATGCAGTTCACATGTGATCCTGCATGTCTACAATGACTATGCATGCTTACGATATTCTTACTCTGCATGCAACATGCTTGACAAAACAGGACATGACAACACTATACGGTTCACATGTGACCCTGCATCCCTACAATGACGATACAGCATGCTTGACAAGACACTTGTCATACATGCATTTACAAGACACATGCATCAAGACACTTGTCATGCATGCATTTACGAGACACATGCATCAAAACACTTGTCATGCATGCATTTACAAGACATATGCATCAAGACACTTGTCCTGCATGCATTTACAAGACACATGTATCTGTGGAATATAGATAGAGGTTATTTACCCACCAAAATCTGCTTACACTTAAACTCTCAAACTCTCAAATTCTCAAACTAGCAAACTCTCAAACTCTCAAAGTCTGAAACTATCAAACTCTCAAACTCTCAAGATCATAAACATAGACAAAAACTTACAAACTCAGCAATGTTTTCAATCGTGCCTCTCTGAGAGTTGCCCATTGTGAGTAGAAACATTGTGGTTTACGAATTTATTTAATGGGTGAGTAGAGTTTCATAGTTTCAGACTTTGCGAGTTTGAGAGTTTAAGTGTGAGCAGATTTTGCTGGGTAAATAACCTCTATTTATATTCCACGGATGCATGTGTCTTGTAAATGCATGCAGGGCAAGTGTCTTGATACATGTGTCTTGTAAATGCATGCAGGGCAAGTGTCTTGTCAAGCATGATGCATGGTCATTGTAGGCATGCAGGGTCACATGTGAACCGCATAATGTTGTTATGACCTGTCTTGTCAAGCATGTTGCATGCAGAGTAAGAATCGCGTGGGTCTGCATGGTCATTGTAGGCATGCAGGGTCACATGTGAACCGCATAGTGTTGCCATATCTTGTCTTGTCAAGCATGTTGTATGCAGAGTAAGAATCTCGTAGGCTTGGAGGCAGGGTCATCGTAGGCATGCAGGGAATTAGTTCACTAGAGAGGTTGCAGCTGTTAAGCAATGTGTTGTCTTGTCAAAGAAACTGAGTTACGTCTTTTAATAAGACTTACTCGCTATTAGGTTTAAGATATTTTTAATTAGTAAGAGTGTAATAATAATATTGGCTTAATATTATTTCTACTCTCAAGAATATATTTCAACATAATATATTTCAACATTAATATATTTATATTGGCAAACATAATATTACAAACCTCAACTCTCAAACTCTTAAACTCTCAAACTCTACTCACCCAGTCTATCCAAATACAATTTTCGTTATGTCTCAAACACCATAATATATGATTTCCGCACATCTTAATGGTGAAGTTATCGAATGTGATGAATCTGGTTACAATTTCAGAAACACGGATGATACGAAATTTTTAATTGACAAAAGATCTAATTTTATACACCTGAAGTCAAGAATAAAAAAAACTGCAATGTGGTTCAGTTGGCCAAATAATATACAAAAATCCAGTGTTTTTTGGCGGGCATGTTGAATGCAAAATTTTCCTGTTAAAGGTGCGAGACGATGAAGATGTGCGTAACATGTTCCGCAGTCACGAGTATTCTGGTTTCTCAGATATCGTGTTACATGTTACGTTACAACAACAACTGTCTCAACAACTTGATTCAGTTTTTTGCGATTCTGATGAGTCACACGCTGAAGTTAACGTCATTTATGAAGAAGAAAAAGCAGTCGAAGCCACTGTTGAAGAGATGGTGAACAACGAGGAAGATGGGGTTCCACCCGACCATGTTTATTGACCAATGGATATTTTTTACAACCCTAACTATGCAACAGAAGGGAAACTAAAAGAGGGTAACGAGTTTCGTACCAAAGAAGATTGTGTTCGGGCAATTAAACAATTTCACATGGAGTTGTCATCCGATTATAAAGTCGATTGGACAAATTCGACACGGTATAAGATCTATTGTCTTAACGAGGAGTGCCCATTCCAATAAACAACGTCTTTCAGGAAGAGAAGCGATTCCTGGAAGATAAGGTCAATGGTTCCGGCCTGCACTTGTATAATCTCGAATCCGATGCAAGACCATCGCAAACCCAGCTGTCGATTGATTTGCGATGAGATTTTGTTAGTCGTTAGCGACAATCCGTCTTTGAAGGTGAGTACCATAATTGCACATATGGTTCAAAGGTACAATTACACTCCTTCATACCGAAAAGCCTGAATTGCTAGGACCAAAGCGGTTGAAAGGGTGTTTGGAAATTGGGAGGAGTCTTATACAAGGATCTTCCATAATTCCTGGTGGCTCTTAAACACTACTCTCCAAGGACTATTGTCATATTGGAGACAATGACAGCGTGTACACCAGACGGAACTTGCGTTGGTGGAAATGGAATCTTTCATAGACTCTTTTGGGCGTTTGAACCATGCATCAAAGGGTTTGCATATTGTAAACCTATAATTCAAATTGACGACACTTGGTTATACGGGAAATATAAGGGCACCCTACTCATGGCTATGGCACAGGACAGGAACAATAATATTTTTCCAATAGCCTTTCACTATAGTTGAGGCGGAAACTGCTGGGGGTTGGAGTTTTTTCTTAGAAAATCTCCGGTTTTATGTTTCTCCCCAACCTAACTTATGTTTGATCTCTAATAGACATTCATCAATCGACAACCTTAATAACGGTTGGCAGGATCCTCCTTCGACCCACGTCTATTGCATAAGACATATCGTCCAAAATTTCATGCGGGAAATCAAAGACAAAACGCTACGGAAGAAGGTTGTGAACGCAAAATATGCATTAACAGAATCGATATTCAAACACTACCGTGACGAGATCAGACTAACAAACACGTGTGTATTAAGATGGATTAATAACATTGATAAGGAGAAATGGACACGGGCATACAACAATGGGGTGCAATGGGGCCACATGACAACTAACCTCGTCGAATCAATGAATTCTGTTTTCAAGGGAATCCGAAACCTACTAATAATTGTCGTGGTAAAGGCATCATATTTTAGGCTAGGCGCACTCTTTGATAGCAGACGTACGGAGTGGAGTTCAGTATTACAATCGGGTCAGCTGTATAGTGATACTTTAATGAAATTCATGAAAGACGAAGCTGCCAAAGCCAACACACGTGGTCACAATCTTTGACCTTAATAAAAGTTGGTTCAGTGTTGCCGAGTCGATTGATCACAAAGAAAGTCTAGGGGATGTTACCGTGTTGAACTGGATATGAGCTGGTGTGATCGTGGGAAGTTTCAAGCATTTCGTATGCCTTGCTCTCATGTTATAGCACCATGTTCGAAGGCGCGACAAGACCCAACCAACCTTCTTTTTGCAGTTCACCAAGTGAAAATCTATGCAATGTCTACACATGTAGCTTTCAGGTGGTGGCAAAGGAGGACTATTGGCCTTAATACGAAGGCGAAATTGTCTGGCATAATGACTTGATCCGCAGAAAGAAAAAGGGTCGCCCTAATAGTATGCGCATTTGAACGGAGATGGATACCGCAGACAAGATGGTAAGATTATGTAGTTCGTGTCGGCAACCAGGACACAATCGTACAAAATGTTCTTACGTAGGATCAAGCAGCAGATCATAGTTTCATATGTAACCGTGTCCTTTAAATCAATAGCAAATTTCATTCCATTTAAAGCATACTTAATCGATTACAATTAACAAGAGACTTACTTGTTGGCATACGGGAATGTAAACGAATTTCGACCCACGCTTGTAGGAGATAGGCAAAGCCATAAAAAGTACAAGAATTGTTTTGAAATTTTTACAAAGTGCACTATATAGATGGGCGAGGACAGCTGATCCCCAAATATATTCGCACATTTTATTTATATTTTGTAGTAATGGTAAATACATAATATTTACGTTATTCCCAGTGCCCTCTGGAAATAAAAAGTGACCAAACAAAATCATAATATAGCACCGTGTTTTGACTATTTTCTCATAGTCGGTGCTATCCTCACTTGAAACAATATTGTTGTATTGTTCTCTGAGGTATTTAAGATTTATTCCCTGACCCCTCGGGCGACCCTCGCGTTCCGCCTGAGTTGCGTCCACACAAAGAGGGGTGCCCAATAAATCTTCGCAAAGTTGGTCGTTACCATTGATGTGTAGGTCGAGCAACATGTATACATCTTAAAAAGTCACAGTGCACTCACCAAAAGGTAGGTGAAATTTATGTGTCTCCGGCCTCCAGCGTTCTAACAACGCTAGAATGAACTTCGCATCGAGCGAGTATAATTTGATTTTAATCACATCACCAAACCCACACTGACGAAGGTATCCCTCTATGAGGGGGTCGTGTGGTATGTAATCATGCACACGACATCAAAATCTTGATGCATCCTGCAAAATAATTAATGTTTCGTTAGTTTTATAGGAGAACTAAAGATCGTAAACATAGACAAAAACTAGAAACCTCTGTGAGAGTTGCCCATTGTGAGTAGAGACATTGTGGTTTACGAATTTATTCACTGGGTAAATAACCTCTATTTATATTCCACGAATGCATGTGTCTTGTAAATGCATGCAGGACAAATGTCTTGTAAATGCATGTAGGGAAAATGTCTTGTCAAGCATGCTGCATAGTCATTGTAGGCATGCAGGGTCACATGTGAACCACATAGTATTGCCATGTCCTGTCTTGTCAAGCAAGTTGCATGCAGAGTAAGAATCTCGTGGGCCTGCATGGTCATTGTAGGTATGCAGGGTCACATGTGAACCGCATAGTGTTGCCTTTGAAGGTGAGAAAATACTTATAGGGGGTTGAATAAGGGTTTTCAAATAAATATGGCAATAAAAACACAATGATTGTTATCCTGGTTCGTTGAACTCAACTAATCCAGTCCACCCTATCAAGAGTGATTTGTCTTTCTCCACAAGGAGTTAATCCACTAAATCAAACAGATTACAATGTCAACCACTAAGAACAATTGTCTTAGTCTTCTCAAGAACTATTGACCACAACTTGGTCTTCTTAAGGAACTTTTACAATCAAATGTAAACTAAACAAGTGTTTAAAATGCTTCTATTAAAGCTATATCACAACTGTGATTTATACACTTAAGATTAAAAACATATGAAACTATTCAACTAAGAAATATAATTTGTATGAGAGCTTTGACAGAGTTTTCAATAGTTTAGTCAATTTTTGTCAAAATACGTCAACTGTAGAAAGTTGTTGAAGGCTTGCTTTTATAGACAAAGAAGTCCAAGACGTTGCAAGCTTGAAGACTGTGTACTGCAAAGTAGTTGTAGCCTTTTGTCTTCACATGACTTGGCCTTTCCTAGAAGTAGAACATTCAGAGAAATCCTTTTTGCCTGAGTTTTTGTGTCTAGGATAAAAGAGGAAAGAGACGTTTGGAATATGCCAACGGATATATCTTTGAATAATCTTCTTCAACAAGCTTCTATTTCGCAGCAATCAACATCAAAGACCTGAGTGATTAGAGTCTTGATGTCATCAGAGTTTGTTGTATCAGAGTGTTGCAGCAAGAGTGCTTCAGCGTGAGTAACAATCAGAGCAGAGTTTGAAGATCAGATCCTCAGTACTTGCAGAGAACAGTACTATTAGAGTCTTCTAAAAAACAATGCTTGAAACTCTTCATACAAAGTCTTCAGCTACGCTTCAGATGCTTCTGTAGCTTCTGCTTCACATTCTTCTGTAGACAGCAATCAGAGTTTTCTAACGAGATGCTTCTGACGCTCAGAGCCTTGCGTAGTTCAATGTTCAGATTCATTTTTGCTTTCAGAAGAATGAATCATATAAATAAAAGATGTAATCATATAAAGAAAACATTCATAGATTCATTCATTAAAATATTCAGATAGAAAAGACATCAGATGAGAAATGCAAACAACTGCTCAAACATCAGATGACAAAATAAAGCTAAGATTGTTTGGAGAGAAGCATCTTCATAAGGTTGGTAATTTCAGATGAAAATTGTTTTTGCTTGGATATCCATTTTTCAATGTTGTTAGTCTTCTGATCTTGCCTTGCCATCCAGGATTTTATCTCAGATTGACCAGCTTCCAGCACATCAATCTTGTCTTCTAAGTCTGGATTCTCTTTCTTAACTTCAGAAGAAGTAGAGGGAGCAGATTCAGAAGTAGGAGTAGGAGTAGAGTCAATATCCATTGCAGTTGTAGATTCTGAAGGCACAGATATAGATGGTTTGTCAACAATCGTTAGAGCTAAAGGATTTTCTTCTAGAATGACCTTAGAAGCAGATCCTTCAATAGTCTCAGAAGTTTAGCAGACACTCCAGAAGTTGAGGGTGCATCTTTGAGATCTTTTCATATTCCATAGCATGGTTCTGGCAATGTTGGAGATCTTCGCATGATCAGAGCAAACACTCTTCAGATTTGAAGCAACAGTGTTGAATCTAGAAATGAAGTTATTCCAAATAACATCAGAGTTATCTGAATTCATGCGTGAGAGGCATCTCTTTTTCACAGAGTCTAAACTCATCCGTATTTCTTTCTTGAAAGTAGCAAATAAAACATCAACATTTAGCCTAGGTATGGGTTTAAGAAAGGCTTCCAGAGTTGATAGTTTGGATTGAACTGTTGGCGGTGGTATGGTAAAGGTTGAGATAATGAACAGAGGACGAGGATATGGTGGTTTTTATTGAGCAGGCATGAGGCGAAAGAATGGTTTTATTCTGCGTATGGATGGAATAATAGTGTTAGAACACAGATTGGTTCTTAGTTATATCTCTATGTTTTGATGATAACTCTTACGAAATTTTGTATTAAGAAATTATATACTCTAAAATTTGTTCAAGTATTTTTGCTGTAGATATTAAAGTTAATATACTTCTGAAAGCAAATTGGATCTGAACGTTAAACCATGCAAGGCTCTAAAGCGTCAGAAGCATCTCTTAGAAGAATCTGAACGCTACCTACAGAAGACTTTGAGCGCTGCCTACAGAAGGATCTGAAGCAGAAGCTACTGAAGCAGAATGAAGACTTTGTATGAAGAGTTTCAAGCACATTTTCTCAGAAGACTCTGATAGTACTACGCTGCAAGTACTGAGGATCTGATTCTTAAAACTCTGATTTAATGAAATTACACGCTGAAGCACACTTGCTGCAATGCTCTGATACAACAAACTCTGATGAACTTCAAAGACTCTGATCACTCAAGGCTCTGATGTTAATTGCTGAGAATTAGAAACTTGTTGAAGAAGACTTCAAAGTTATGTCCGTTGGTTACGCCAAACGACTCTTTCCTCATTTATGCTAGACACAAGAACTCAGGCAAAAAGGATTTTTCTGAACGTTCTACTTCTAGGAAAGGTCAAGTGATGTGAAGACAAAAAGGTTACAGCTACTTTGCAGACACGGTCTTCAAAGCATGCAACGTCTTGGACTTCTTAGCCTATAAAAGCAAGTCTCCAACACTCTTCTTCAGTTGACGAATTATTGAAAGAAATTCATTGAAAAGCTCTCATACAATTTATTCTCTTTGCTGAATTTATTTCATACGTTCTTAAAACTTAAGTGTAAATCCCAGTTGTGATATAACTTTCTTAGAAGCATTCAAACACTTGTTTTAGTTTTGCATTTGATTGTAAAAGTTCCTTGAGAAGACACAGTTGTGGTAAGTAGTTCTTGAGAAGACTAAGAACAATTGCTCTTAGTGTTAGCTATCGTAATCAGTTTGATTAATAGTGGATTAAGTCCTTGTGGAGAAAGGAAAATCACTCTTGATAGGGTGGACTGGAGTAGTTGAGTTCAATGAACCAGGATAAAAATCTTTGAGTTTTTATTGCCATAATTTTATTTGTATACTTATTCAACCCCCCCCCCCCCTTCTAAGTATTTTCTCACATTCAGTTGGCATCAGAGCTCTGGTTCTGTGTGTGATATCACTTCACTGTGACAGAAAAGATCCAGTGAGAAAACTTTGATATATATTCTTGGTTATTATTATGGCTGAAACTTCAGCATCTAACAACAACATATATGAAGAAAGGGATAGAATCAGCATAAAAACCCCCTATGTTTGATGGGGAGAAGTTTGACTATTGGAAGGACAGAATAGAGAGTTTCTTCCTTGGTTATGATGCTGATCTATGGGACTTAGTCATTGATGGGTATGTTCACCCCACTGATGGGGATGACAAGAAAATTGATAGAAAATCTATGACTGAAGCCCAAAAGAATGAGTTCAGAAATCATCACAAAGCTAGAACAATCTTATTAAATGCAATATCTCATACTGAGTATGAGAAGATCACCAACAGAGAAACTGCATTTGATTTGTTTGAGTCTTTGAAGATGACACACGAAGGGAACTCACAAGTTAAAGAGACCAAGGCTCTGACACTGATCCAGAAGTATGAAGCGTTTAAAAGGGAAGAATCTGAATCTATAGAAACTATGTTCTCTAGATTCCAATTCCTCACAGCTGGATTAAAAGTGTTGGACAAAGGCTACTCAACTGCTGATCATGTGAAGAAGATCATCAGAAGCTTGCCTATTAGATAGAGACCTATGGTCACTGCTCTGAAGCTAGCAAGGATCTGAACAAGATCACATTGGAGGAACTAATCAGCTTACTGAGGAGCCATGAAATTGAACTTGAGGAAGATGAGCCTCAAAAGAAAGGTAAGTCAATTGCCTTAAAATCTAACAAATCTGTGAAAGCTTTGCAGGTGTTATAAGAAAGTTTTGAAGAGTCCTTCTGAAGAAGATGAATTGTCCTTGCTGTCCAGAAGAATCAACAGACTCTGGAAGCACAAACAGAGGAAGTTCAAGAACTTAAAGAAGCCTGATCAACGCAAGGAGTCCTCTGGACCAAAAAGATCTGGAAAGAAGGAAGTTGTTTGCTTTGAATGCAAAGAACCTGACCATTACAAGAATGAATGTCCAAAGCTTCTAAAAGAAAAGCCAAAAAGGAAGATTGAGAAAAAGAAGAAAGTTCTAATGGCAACATGAGATGATTCAGATAAATCAGGATCTTCATCAGAATTTGAAGATGAATGCGCCAACATGGCTCTGATGGCAGGCGTGGAAGATCAGAATGAAGGATCATTTGGATCTGAATCTGATTCTGAATCTGACTCAAAAGAGGTACTTTCTGATCTCTCCAAGGAATAGCTTATTAAAGTTTTATCAGAAGTCTTGAAAAACTATAACCAGATTAAGCTCAAATGTAAGAAGCTTAAATGCAATCTTGAACGTTCCTGTGTTTAAACCAAAAGTGAGTCAGAACAAAACTGTTGTAAAAAGACAGAAGTTCAGACAATCTTTTAAGGTAACTAACCCAAAAGGACCCAAAAAGATCTGGGTACCTAAGGATAAGATAATCCCTGTTGCAGATGTATTTAGCAGAAAAGTCAAGACGCCAGTCATGGTACCTAGACTCTGGCTGCTCACGTCACATGACGGGAGAAAGGTTTATGTTCCAAAGCCTGGAGCTTAAATCTGGAGGAGAAGTGAAGTTTGGAGGGAATCAGAAGGGCAAGATTATTGCCTCTGGTACTTTTGGCAATGGTAACCTTCCCTCTATATCTAATGTTTTACTTGTAGAAGGATTAAAGCATAATCTATTGTCCATAAGTCAATTAAGTGACAATGGTTATGACATAATCTTTAATCAACAATGTTGCAAAGCTGTTAGTTAGAACGATGACTCAATCCTATTTAATGGAAAGAGGAAGAACAACATTTACAAAATTAATCTTTCAGAACTTAAGGTTCAAAATGTTGAATGCCATTATGTCTGTTAATGATGAGCAATGGGTCTGACACAAAAGATTTGGGCATATTAATATGAGATGTATATCTCAGATTAATAAACTCAATCTGGTCAGAGGACTTCCTAAGTTGAAGTTCAACTCTGATGCTCTTTGTGAATCATGTCAAAAAGGAAAATTTTCAAAATCTTCTTTTAAAACTAAAAATGTTGTTTCACTTCAAGACCATTAGAATTACTTCACATTGATCTGTTTGGACCAGTGAAAACTACATCCATCAGAGGCAAGAAGTATGGATTAGTCATTGTTGATGACTATAGCAGATGGACATGGGTAAAATTCCTAAAACACAAGGATGAGTCACATTCTGTGTTCTTTGACTTCTGCAAACAAGTCCAGAATGAAAAAGATTTTAAAATTGTTAAAGTCAGAAGTGATCATGGTGGCGAATTTGAAAACAAATATTTTGAAAAATATTTTAATGAAAATGACATTGCTAATGATTTCTCCTGCCCTAGAACTCCACAACAGAATGGAGTTGTAGAGAGGAAAAATAGAACTCTGCAAGAAATGGCCAGAACCATGATCAACGAGACTAATCTGGCAAAGCATTTTTGGGCAAAAGCAATAAACACAACGTGTTATATTCAGAACAGAGTGTCTGTAAGACCTTTTCTGGAAAAGACTCCCTATGAATTGTGGAGGAACAGAAAACCCAACATTTCTTATTTTCATCCTTTTGGATGTATATGTTATATGTTGAACACTAAAGAGAATCTTAACAAGTTTAATTCTAAAGCACAGAAGTGTTTTATGCTTGGGTATTTTGAACGCTCTAAAGGCTACAGAGTATACAATACTGAAACACAGATTGTGGAAGAATCTATACATGTTAGATTTGATGATAAGCTTGGCATTGAAAAGTCAGAGCAGTTTGAAAGTTCTGCAGATAGAGAAGTAATTCTCACAGACTCTGAAGGCTTAGAGGCAGAAAAAGTTCAAGTGAAGGAATCAGAAGCAACGCCAGATGCAATTTCTTTAGCTTCTCAAATGAAAACTTGAATATTTCTGAAGAATCAACTGTTAGAGGATCATCTTCCAGAATCAAGGCCTCTCACCTAGAGGATGTGATCATTGGAAAGAAAGATGACCCCATAAGAACAAGATCCTTCCTCAGTTCATCTGAAGCGTCATTATTTGGGTTGGTGTCAGTTATTGAACTAACTTCTGTGGATGAAACTCTGCAAGACAATGACTGGATAATTGTCATGCAAGAAGAGCTCAATCAGTTCATAGGAAATGACGTTTGGGATTTGGTTCCAAGACCAAAAGGATTCAACATAATTGGAACTAAATGGGTCTTCTGAAATAAGTTGAATGAAAAAGGAGAAGTTGAAAGAAACAAAGCAAGGCTTGTTGCTCAAGGTTATAGTCAGCAAGAAGGAATTGATTATACAGAGACTTATGCTCCTGTAGCCAGGTTAGAGTCTATTCGTTTAATCATTTCTTTTGCTGCACAAAATAACATCACTCTATATCAGATGGATGTTAAGAGTGCCTTCTTAAATGGAATTATAGAAGAAGAAATTTATTTTCACCAACCTCCTGGTTTTGAAAGTGAAAAATTTCCAGAACATGTTTTTAAACTAAAGAAATCTCTTTATGGTTTAAAACAAGCTCCTAGAGCTTGGTATGAGAGATTAAGCAAGAGAAAATTTTTATCAAAGGCAAAGTGGACACAACACTCTTTTGTAAAACATTTAAGAAAGATCTGTTAATTTGTCAAATATATGTGGATGGTATTATATTTGGATCTACCAATATTATGCTGGGAAAGGAGTTTGCTCAATGTATGCAGGCTGAATTTGAGATGAGCAAGATGGGAGAATTGGGATTCTTCCTGGGAATTCAAGTCAACCAGACTCTAGATTGCACTTACATTCATCAGACCAAATACGTAAAAGAGCTTCTGAAGAAGTTCAACATGACTGATAGTAAGATGACAAATACTCCTATGCATCCAACAAGCACACTTGGTAAGGAAGAAGTAAGTAAGAAAGTAGATCAGAAACTCTACAGAGGTATGATAGGATCTCTTCTCTACTTAACTATTTCTAGACCTGACATTTTATTCAGTGTATGGTTGTGTGCAAGATTCCAATTAGATCCTAGATAATCACACTTAACAGCTGTTAAGAGGATTGTAAGATATCTGAAAGGTACTTCTAATGTGGGTTTGTGTTACAGAAGATCTAATGAATTTAAACTAGTTGGAATCTGTGATGCTGATTACGCTGGAGACAGAGTGGAAAGAAAAAGTACTTCTGGAAGTTGTCAATTTATGGGAAGAAATTTAATCTCATAGTACAGCAAGAAGCAACCTACAATTGCGCTATCAACTACAGAGGCAGAATATATTGCTGCTGCTCGATGTAGCACGCAAATGCTCTGGATGAAAATTCAGCTAGAAGACTATCAGATCTTTGAGAGTAATGTTTCTATATTCTGTGATAATACTTCTGCTATGTTTGTCTAAAAACCCCATTTTACACTCTAAGGCAAAACATATAGAAATTAAACATCACTTCATCAGAGACTATGTTCAGAAGGGTATTATAAACTTAGCCTTTGTTGATACAGATCATTAATGGGCTGATATTTTCACAAAACCCCTTGCTGAAGATAGGTTCAAGTTTATTCTGAAAAATATTGGTATGGAATTTTGTCCAGAATAATATTTATCAGAAGCAAACTTCTCATATGCAAAATGTTTAAAACTCTGAAGTATTTCATCTCTCTTTTATTTGATTTCTTGAATTATTATTTGTGCGTGTATCTGAACTAACAAGTCTCTGAGGATCTGCACGATGGCTAACGTTTCATTTCTAAAAGAGAATTCAGAAGCACATGCAAGCAAACATGTGTCACTCAGAATCTGAAAAGATGGCGTCCACAATACTGAAGAGACATTTGAGGTATTGTTTGAATAGTTAATTTCTTGGTTTTCCCCCCCAAATTGTCATAATCAATTAATGTTTTGAAATGATTATTATTCTTTTCATTAAATGTCATTAATTGATAATTGAGAACGTGTTGATTGTGTGTCTGTTTGTGTGCCCTAATTTCTCTTTATAAATACCACAAGTCTCACCATTTCACACTTTTCACTCTCACAAACACGTATATGCATTTTTGTTTGCTCTTTGGTCTTCATCAAAACCCTAAACCTTCATCATCTTCAACAATGGCAACATCATCTTCAACCTCAGCTCAGTTCCAATCATCAATGGTTGCAGTTGCCTCATCAAACATGGGTGCTACTCCGTTTAAGGAACCTGAGAGAACCTTGTTAACCCCTATTGATAAGCTTGAAGTTCTTTGTGAATCTATGGGGGAATTTGATTCTTTGGCTGACAATGGATTTGATTTGCGTTCTATTATTGATGCTCAAGGCTGGGTAAAGTATTTTGATAGATTATTTGTGTAACACCCCACTTCCCAAATTAAATAAAATATAAACATTATAAATAAACATCAGAGTTTTCCCCAAAATAGTGGGATATCACATCACCAAATTTTTATAAAAATACTTTATTAATTATTCTCAAAAATAATACAGCGGAAAACATTATTCCAACATTCTCGGCCATCCGCCAAATTTCGTAAAATCTTTATTATTATAATTCATAAAAAAAAAGTGATACGTCACAGGATTACAACAAGTTTGACATAAAACAATTAGAACACCCATATCCCGTGTTACGTATCAGAGCATCCTAGACTCGACTGGCACACCACCATCCAAGCTATCTAAGTACCTGGATTATTTGTACTTCCGGAGAAGCACAGACACAACAACAACCAAGGGGTGAGAAAACATGATCAAAAATATATTGGTAATGTAATACATGTAAACAAGGTAGTAAAACACACCAACACACCAATATTCACCCCAACAACTCCATATAACGAACCTACTGTTCAAATTACAATATAACATATTATAATGCAAATATGCAACTCAACACCATGCATGCGGTACCGACTCATTGGTTCATTCAATCGAACCTGGATAGATCACTTACGCTCCTCCTGAGACATGATCTATCCCCCACCATTCTCCACCAAGGAGTACGGATGAATCACTTACGCTCCTCCTGAGACATGATTCATCCCACCAAAACACCATGATATGCACACACCAATGCATAACTATCATATTTAGGCACACTAAGTGCACACGATCCTCCTGATCATATCATCATACATCAATGCATATATGTGTAGATATATTACACCAACACCATATAAATCAATCAGATAGTAAATAAATTCATACTATAACACCATATATAACCACATCCCAACACCCGGGAACACACGATCCTACTGATCACTACATACATATACGTTAACCAATTGTTCACCAACAATATCAAGGAAAACGAGTACCATCACCAAGTAAACAAGTTCATACTTTATCACCAAGATATAAACACGTCCCACCACTCGGGAATACACGATCCTACTGATCACTACACCATGCTCCGCATGATTCATACACCAACTAATTATCCATTTAAATAATTAGTAACGGAAATCACATACTATCACCGAGTACTCACTCTATAACACTCAATCATCTCCCCTATAATCAACAAAGTCCAAGGGCACTACACTCTTAGCGCACACAGTATAACAGCATAGAAAAACCCCATTCTGCTACGCTCGCTACACCCTCGCTAGGCGAGCTCCCAGCGAATGCTCGCTACCTGTTCGCTTAGCGAACCTCCTCGCGAAGGCAAACAGAACCTACTAGACTCACTCGCTACCTCACTCGCTAGGCGAGCACCTAGCGAACGCTCGCTGCCTTCTCGCTAAGCGAAGTGCTAGCGAGTTGCCTGCGACTTCTCAAGTTCTCACAGTTCAGAATTCTCACTCTTCTCTGATTCAAGCCTATTCTATAACATCCACTTCCTATACTATCCGTATTACGACCAATGCATATTAGGCTTATCAATCTTCCTATAATTCTACTCCAGATCAACATTACGGCACACTACCGACACTTTAGAGTTACTCTGAACCTTACTCAAACCAAACCAACACCAACAGTCAATCAACAATGGCAACATCAAACATCCGTACATCATCATATACATATTATTCCAAAGTCATCACTTAAACAATCTATCGACACATCAAAAAGGTCACACAGAACTTCCCTAAAACCGTAAACCCAACCTATACGCCAAATTAACCAAAAACAACAATTCACCAACACTCAACATATTTCAATCCATCAACATCAACATAACTCAACAATCAATAGCATGTCAATATAAAACTTCATCAACGATACATTCCTACGGGGTTAAGGAATCCCCACTACCCTATACATGTATATACCATTCCCAATCAAGTTTCTCCCCCCTTACCTTGTTAATCGGTTGATCGATGAAATTCTTCCTGGATTTGGTCTCTTGGCCTCCTCTTTTCTTTCCGTTCTTCGTTCCCTTTTTCCTTCGTTCTTCTCACTTCTCTCGTTCTTTCCTCTTCTCTCTTTCTATCGCTCTTTCTCTCTTCCATCTTTCTATCGTGTTATTTTCTCTAATACTTCCCCCATCCCTTCATATTCTATTTTCCTTTTTATTTCATATCCCAATAATAATAATAACTAATAAAAATAATATAATAATAATAATAATAATAATAATAACTAATAAAAATAACATAATAATAATAATAATAATAATAATAATAATAATAATAATAATAATAATAATAATAATAATAATAATAATAATAATAATAATAATATTATTATTATTATTATTATTATTATTATTATTATCACACCAATTTCCCACGATCTATGGTAATCTCTTTTCTCTCTATTCCAACTTTTCTAATATCTCCTTGCTACCCCTTCATATTTCCTTCCTCACGGTTTCTATCATGACTTTTCATATTTCCATTCTAACTTCCCAATAACCCTTCCACCTCTTATTTTACTTATTTCAACCACTAATATTCCCAATAATAATTCTAATATAATAATTATAATAATCATTATAATAATAATAATAATATAATATAATACTATTATAATATTATAGTAATATTCAACATAATAATAATAATAGTAATACACCCAACAATAATTATAATTATAATAATAATAATACTAATGATAATAATAACAATTATATTAATACTAATAATAAAATAATATGAATAATAAGAATCTTAATATTAATAATACTAATATAATATTACTAATATTAATAATACTAATCATAATAATACTATTAATAATAATAATAATAATATTATTATTATTATCTCACCAAAATAATAATAATAATAATAATAATAGTAATAATATTATTATCTCACCAAAATAATAATAATATTAATAATACTAATAAATATAATAATATATAATAATAATACCCCCACCAATATTACTATTATTCATTATATTATCATATTCACACCAAAAATCATAATAATATAATAACTATATTAATAATAATATTATATTCTCCATATTAATAATATTACTACAAATATTAATAATAATCATAAATATAATAATAATAATAATAATAATATTAATACCACCACCAATATTACTATTATTTCTTATATTATTATAAACTCACCAAATTACCACCAATGATCTCCCATCTCAGGGACACCCACCAAACATCATCAAATACACCCTACCAAAGGGCACATCAACATATAATATTTAAAATAATAATAAAATGACTAAATAATTAAAATGGGTGTTACAACTCTCCCCCACTTTAATTATTTTCGTCCTCGAAAATTATCTGATGGAAATAATTCCGGATACGCTCCCCGCATCTTTTATTCCAATTCTCAGGTCACACTGCCTTCTGCAGCACCTCCCCATACTACTTTCACCAAAGATATCTCCTCCCTTCGGAGTTGTTCCTCGCTCGCCAAAACGAACTAGCAATGCCTCAACAATCGGAATATTTTTCACTTGTACATCATCCACCTGGTTCAATGTACTTTCTCGACTAAGACACATGAAACATATCATGCCAATTCACAGCGACAACAGAAAAACAGTCTAACATGTTACTCCTCCCATGCGTCCGCTGCGCCACTCTGATACAACTACAGAACACGTGCGAACTTCTGAGATTTCGAAGCTCGACCAACACCAGTCACCGGCGTGACCCTCAAAATACATATTGCCTCGGATCCTCTCGATCTTCTCAGCCATCTCAAGCATAATCTTCAAGTCTGAGTACAACACTCTCACTCGATTTATTTCAACACAGGAGAGTCTTACACTCCCTATCTCACCAAGCCACATATAGTGTCATTCCGACACTAGGATGGTAACCGTTATTATAGGTAACTCAATCAACGATAATTAATCATCCCACGCTCCACCTTGATCCGACACCCAAGCTCTCACCAATTCTGTACAGACTCAATAGTCCTCTCTGACTGACCATCAGTTTGCGGATGATAGGTCGAACTCAGCTTCAACTTAGTACCCGAAGCTTCCTGTAAGCCCCTCCAAAATCTCAATATAAACCTCAAATTTCCATCTGACACAATATTCGTCAGTATCTCATCCAACTTCACCACTTTCTCAATATGCATCTCGTATATCCTCAACACGGAATAGTTAATCCACTCCTAACAATTCAAATTAAAATTATGTCTTTACAAATTCTTTGGAAATCTCAACACCAATTTCGTGAAAATACTACCTGATTTCCACTCTAGAATATTTAACGACTACATCAGACTCAACAGTCTCTGATGTTCACTCTTCGAATTCCGACAATTCTAACTAGCATATTCCACCTCTCCTTATCCATGGTCTCAAAAACAATCTACTCAAGTTCGGTTACTTCTTCATAGCACCGAGATGGATACTCCATCTACCTCAATGTATTTCTTCACGAATACTCCTACTCCCTTCAACAACATCTGATATACATACTCTATCATAACACCTCGTGGTATTATTTCCACAAACCCGACAATCCACTCTTCGACTCTAATTTATCAATTTCAACTAATTCACTATTCAACCCAGATTTCTGACTTTCTCGATTCTTCTCAAGGATATCACTAGTCAGATCTTAATAATAAAAGCTTAACTCCATAAGAAGTATCCTTACTCACAAAACGCATATTATGAAATTTCTCAATCAGTTCTAACTCTTTTCACCATCATCTTCGGTATATGCAAATATTTCTAACTCACTGCATCATCTACCATGTCCGCTTTACTCGAATGGTAATTCAACTCGAAGTCGTACTCTTTTCGAAGTCCCAATTATTTCCTATGCCTCATATTTGTCTTATTCAAATTAAACAAACACCTTAAACTCTTAAGATCACCAAACATCTCCGATCTCAGTCTGAACTTTTGAAGACTCCGACTCCAGTACAATCACAATAGTAACCAACTCTAAATCACTGGTCGGATGATTTCTCTTATACACTTCAAGTTGCCTTTTGCATAATTGAAACTCGCTGAAGTTGTCTTTAGCAAATCCCCTAATTATATCAACAAGCATCACAAACACCACAATTAGTTCTATCGGATTCGACAGAACTTTCCTTACGGAAGTATATCACCGCTCTTTTTCCAACACTGATAACTTCAGTTCCTTATGCTCAACATAATCCTCTATACGCTTCGAATACCTTAAAATATCATTTATTAACACAACCATTGCCTTATATAAATAATTAAAGAAGATCCCATGCCAAGTGGACAAACAAGTTGTGAGTTATAGCGGGAACACATACCGTACCGCCCGTCCTTACCAAAAAATTCAAACACACTTCATCAATAAATAGCTTAAATCTATGTCAATACTTCACCATCTCATAGATAATTTGAATAGCTTTCCAACGCTTCGAACCGCGCGTCATTCCGAGTTACGGTTCTCCCGTTACGGCAAAAACACCAGAATAACATTTTCTGCCCAGGACCCCTTCGCCAGGCGAACACCGCAGCGAATATGGACGTTCGCCAGTATGCTCGCCAGGCGAACATGACAGTCCCAAAATCCTCTTTTCGACCGTTACCCGACTTCCGAGTGTCCGATTTCGATTCCGTAAAAAGCTGCGATCTCGGAATTTAACGTACAACAACAATTTTATACTTAGGAAGCCATCCAACACATTTTAAATCTATGAATAATTTAAAACTCAATTACTTCCAATCTCAACAGCAGATCTTTGAGCCTCCTAATACGATAGAACTTTTGACCTTCGTCCCATCCACCACAAGAACTCTACTCGAGATCACATGACCAAGGGACTCACATCCCTCGATCAATTGTTCCATCAAATCATTAACTCTTGGAAGCGAACAACTATCCTTGACAGTCACCCTGTTCACTTATCTATAGTTCACCCAAAGCTTCACAAAACCTTCTATCTGTCTAACCAACAAAATTTGGTGCACATTACGGTAGCACACTCAAACAAAAGAACCTCTCTCCTAGAAGGTCTTCAAGTTGACTCTTCAACTTCTCCAATCCCAACGAAAACACACCATATGGAGTCACTAATATCAGACTCGTTCTAACAACAAAGTCAACGTGTGAGCTTTACTTCACACTCCGATAGTAAATCACCTACCTCATCCGGAAACCTCCGACAATCGCAATTAATTGACAAATCCCAATTTTTCTCACTTTCCTTCTCATTCCAAGTTTCAGTAAAAATAGACACTTCAACACCGTCTTACGCCAAATTCCTCAAAATAATCCCTTAAGCACTTAGCTTAACTCAAGACTATACACTGCTCACGCCACCCAAACTTGCAAGATACGTCTATCCCATCCAACACAATCCCGTCCACTATTAACAAGAGATTAAGGGTGATCAGTTCCTCAATTTGTTAATAGACAGCCGAAATCATGATGGGGTACAAACCATCTTTACCAAACTATAATATCACTCCTCAACACACTAAGCCACCACACTGTAGCTTTTCGGAGAAATACAACTTCTCCCCCACTGGAATCATTCCACTTCTACCAATGAAGTTAACCAACAACATGTACCGACAGTGTTTTTACACACATGTCGCATACCAGGAAACAATAACACTAGACAACATTGGCCGGACGGACCGACCTGCTCTGATACCAATTGTAACACCCCACTTCCCAAATTAAATAAAATATAAACATTATAAATAAACATCAGAGTTTTCCCCAAAATAGTGGGATATCACATCACCAAATTTTTATAAAAATACTTTATTAATTATTCTCAAAAATAATACAGCGGAAAACATTATTCCAACATTCTCGGCCATCCGCCAAATTTCGTAAAATCTTTATTATTATAATTCATAAAAAAAAAGTGATACGTCACAGGATTACAACAAGTTTGACATAAAACAATTAAAACACCCATATCCCGTGTTACGTATCAGAGCATCCTAGACTCGACTGGCACACCACCATCCAAGCTATCTAAGTACCTGGATTATCTGTACTTCCGGAGAAGCACAGACACAACAACAACCAAGGGGTGAGAAAACATGATCAAAAATATATTGGTAATGTAATACATGTAAACAAGGTAGTAAAACACACCAACACACCAATATTCACCCCAACAACTCCATATAACGAACCTACTGTTCAAATTACAATATAACATATTATAATGCAAATATGCAACTCAACACCATGCATGCGGTACCGACTCATTGGTTCATTCAATCAAACCTGGATAGATCACTTACGCTCCTCCTGAGACATGATCTATCCCCCACCATTCTCCACCAAGGAGTACGGATGAATCACTTACGCTCCTCCTGAGACATGATTCATCCCACCAAAACACCATGATATGCACACACCAATGCATAACTATCATATTTAGGCACACTAAGTGCACACGATCCTCCTGATCATATCATCATACATCAATGCATATATGTGTAGATATATTACACCAACACCATATAAATCAATCAGATAGTAAATAAATTCATACTATAACACCATATATAACCACATCCCAACACCCGGGAACACACGATCCTACTGATCACTACATACATATACGTTAACCAATTGTTCACCAACAATATCAAGGAAAACGAGTACCATCACCAAGTAAACAAGTTCATACTTTATCACCAAGATATAAACACGTCCCACCACTCGGGAATACACGATCCTACTGATCACTACACCATGCTCCGCATGATTCATACACCAACTAATTATCCATTTAAATAATTAGTAACGGAAATCACATACTATCACCGAGTACTCACTCTATAACACTCAATCATCTCCCCTATAATCAACAAAGTCCAAGGGCACTACACTCTTAGCGCACACAGTATAACAGCATAGAAAAACCCCATTCTGCTACGCTCGCTACACCCTCGCTAGGCGAGCTCCCAGCGAATGCTCGCTACCTGTTCGCTTAGCGAACCTCCTCGCGAAGGCAAACAGAACCTACTAGACTCACTCGCTACCTCACTCGCTAGGCGAGCACCTAGCGAACGCTCGCTGCCTTCTCGCTAAGCGAAGTGCTAGCGAGTTGCCTGCGACTTCTCAAGTTCTCACAGTTCAGAATTCTCACTCTTCTCTGATTCAAGCCTATTCTATAACATCCACTTCCTATACTATCCGTATTACGACCAATGCATATTAGGCTTATCAATCTTCCTATAATTCTACTCCAGATCAACATTACGGCACACTACCGACACTTTAGAGTTACTCTGAACCTTACTCAAACCAAACCAACACCAACAGTCAATCAACAATGGCAACATCAAACATCCGTACATCATCATATACATATTATTCCAAAGTCATCACTTAAACAATCTATCGACACATCAAAAAGGTCACACAGAACTTCCCTAAAACCGTAAACCCAACCTATACGCCAAATTAACCAAAAACAACAATTCACCAACACTCAACATATTTCAATCCATCAACATCAACATAACTCAACAATCAATAGCATGTCAATATAAAACTTCATCAACGATACATTCCTACGGGGTTAAGGAATCCCCACTACCCTATACATGTATATACCATTCCCAATCAAGTTTCTCCCCCCTTACCTTGTTAATCGGTTGATCGATGAAATTCTTCCTGGATTTGGTCTCTTGGCCTCCTCTTTTCTTTCCGTTCTTCGTTCCCTTTTTCCTTCGTTCTTCTCACTTCTCTCGTTCTTTCCTCTTCTCTCTTTCTATCGCTCTTTCTCTCTTCCATCTTTCTATCGTGTTATTTTCTCTAATACTTCCCCCATCCCTTCATATTCTATTTTCCTTTTTATTTCATATCCCAATAATAATAATAACTAATAAAAATAATATAATAATAATAATAATAATAATAATAACTAATAAAAATAACATAATAATAATAATAATAATAATAATAATAATAATAATAATAATAATAATAATAATAATAATAATATTATTATTATTATTATTATTATTATTATTATTATTATTATTATTATCACACCAATTTCCCACGATCTATGGTAATCTCTTTTCTCTCTATTCCAACTTTTCTAATATCTCCTTGCTACCCCTTCATATTTCCTTCCTCACGGTTTCTATCATGACTTTTCATATTTCCATTCTAACTTCCCAATAACCCTTCCACCTCTTATTTTACTTATTTCAACCACTAATATTCCCAATAATAATTCTAATATAATAATTATAATAATCATTATAATAATAATAATAATATAATATAATACTATTATAATATTATAGTAATATTCAACATAATAATAATAATAGTAATACACCCAACAATAATTATAATTATAATAATAATAATACTAATGATAATAATAACAATTATATTAATACTAATAATAAAATAATATGAATAATAAGAATCTTAATATTAATAATACTAATATAATATTACTAATATTAATAATACTAATCATAATAATACTATTAATAATAATAATAATATTATTATTATTATTATCTCACCAAAATAATAATAATAATAATAATAGTAATAATATTATTATCTCACCAAAATAATAATAATATTAATAATACTAATAAATATAATAATATATAATAATAATACCCCCACCAATATTACTATTATTCATTATATTATCATATTCACACCAAAAATCATAATAATATAATAACTATATTAATAATAATATTATATTCTCCATATTAATAATATTACTACAAATATTAATAATAATCATAAATATAATAATAATAATAATAATAATAATATTAATACCACCACCAATATTACTATTATTTCTTATATTATTATAAACTCACCAAATTACCACCAATGATCTCCCATCTCAGGGACACCCACCAAACATCATCAAATACACCCTACCAAAGGGCACATCAACATATAATATTTAAAATAATAATAAAATGACTAAATAATTAAAATGGGTGTTACAATTTGGACCTGTTTATCCACACTTAGTGAAGGAATTTTGGATTCACGCATCTGTTTACCCAAAGTTCATCATCTCTTCTATTCTGGGAAAAGAGATTATAATCACTGAAGATCTTATCAGAAAACTCGTTGGGTATGAGGAAACTGATGGAGTTTCTCATCTGCCAGCTGAGCGTGTTGATATGGAAGAAGTTTATGATGAAGTTATTTCATCTGGACAAGCCTCTAACAAGTTCAAGGATCTGAAACCTGATTACAAAATCCGAGCAAAGATTTTTCTGGGCTGCATCAACCACAAAAAAATCCACAAATTCTCCAGATTATGTGAACAATGAACAACTTTATTTCATGTACTGTTTAAGTCAGAGCACTAAAGTGGATCTGCCACACATTCTCTTCATGCATCTGTGGAATCACATTAATGCATCCAGAGAATCTGTCAAGACTAAGGGTCAAAAGATCAGAACATGGATACCTTCTGGAAGATTAATCTCAGATATTCTGACAGAGAATGGTCTGGTAGCTGCTCTACAAGAAGTTGGAGTCAAAGAAGAACTTGATTCAACAGTTGGACAACCCTTAAATGGAAAGAGTCTCCAAAGGCTAAAAGTTGTGGATGAACTCACAACTGCTCCTAAAAAGCTGAATGTTGTTGAAGTAAGTCAGAGAAGGATTCCATTTCAAGACTTTCCTATCTTTGGTGCTGAGGAACCTAGAGATATTATTCTTAGGTACATTGAGTTGTGCAAGGCAGATGGAACACCTATACCTGCAGATATTCTGATACGTGCAAGAGAACCTATTCCAGATGTTTATGAGGAGAACATGAGGAAAAGAAGACAGTTAGAGGCAGAAGAAGTTGTTGCTCAGAAGAAATAGAAAGTTGTTGAAAAACCACAGAAACAGATTAAGAGAAAAGCTTCTGGAGAAGTTCCCTCTGTTCCTACGAAACACATCAAGATAAAAGGTACTAAAACGTCTTTACCTTCTATTTCTGAAATTGTAGTAGATCCTTCGGTTCCTTCTACTAGTGGTTCATCTGTCTTTCAAGCGGAAGAAGAGAATGATAAAGAATTAGAAGTCCCAGAAGAGTTGAAGAGAATGACTAAGTACGAAGATGTGTATCTCCAGCCATACAAAGAGCAGACTGGGGTCATTAACATGGGATCAGAAGAAGAAAAAAGAGAAGTCAAGATTGGGGCATCACTAGGGCCCGAGATCAAAAACAAGCGGATAACACTCCTCCGAGATTATGTCGACATATTTGTTTGGTCTTACCAAGACATGCCAGGGTTGGATACAAACATTGTTATGCACAAGCTCCCCCTGAAGCCAGAGTGTCCTCCGGTCAAACAAAAACTTTGCAGATCAAGACCAGACATGGCTCTTAAAATCCAAGACGAAGTCAAGAAACAGATTGATGCAGGTTTTTTAGCGGTATCTAAATATCCAGAATGGGTGGCAAACATCGTAACAGTACCAAAGAAGGATGGCAAGGTCATAATGTGTGTCGATTACAGGGATTTAAAAAATCAAGTCCGAAGGACGATTTTCCTCTAGCACATATTGACACTTTGGTGGATAATACAGCCAGCTACGCAGTATTCTCATTCATGGATGGATTTTCTGGTTATAATCAGATAAAAATGGATCCAGCCGACATGGAGAAGACAACCTTCATCACACCCTGGGACACCTATTGTTATAAGGTCGTTCCTTTAAGTTTGAAGAATGCAGGGGCAACGTATCAAAGGGCTATGGTCACACTCTTCCACGATATGTTGCACAAAGAAATTGAAGTATATGTGGACGACATGATCGCAAAGTCTCAAAGAGAAGAATACCATTTGGATCATCTGTTGAAGCTATTTGAGAGACTCCGAAAGTATCAACTAAGGTTGAATCCAGCAAAATGCACCTTCGGGGTTCGCTCAGGCAAATTACTAGGCTTCATCATTAGTCAACGAGGAATTGAGGTATACCCCGACAAAGTTAAAGCAATCCAAGAGATGCCCACTCCTAAAACAGAGAAACAAGTCAGAGGTTTCCTCGGGCGTCTGAATTACATCTCCAGATTCATCTTCAATATAACTCCTACTTGCACGCCGATCTTTAAGTTGTTACGAAAAGATCAGACAGTAGTATGGAACGAAAACTGTCAGGCCGCATTTGAGAAAATCAAGCAGTATTTACAAGAACCTCCGGTGTTGATTCCTCCTGTACAGGGAAGACCTTTGTTCATGTACATGACAATACTAGAAGACTCAATGGGCTGTGTCTTGGGTCAGACTGATGAGTCAGGAAAGAAAGAGCATGCAATATACTATCTGAGCAAGAAGTTCACCGATTGCGAGAGTCGTTACTCTCCCCTAGAAAAAGCCTATTGTGCCCTAGCATGGGCCGCCAAGCGTCTGAGACAGTACATGATTTGCCACACCACAATGCTGATTTCTAAGATGGACCCCATCAAGTACATCTTTGAAAAGCCAACTCAAACAGGAAGATTGGCCAGATGGCATATGCTCTTGTCAGAGTACGACATTCAGTATGTTGCTCAAAAGTCTATCAAGGGAAGTGTCTTTTCAGAACACCTCACAGAGCATCCCATGGAGGATTATCAACCACTCAAGTTTTAGTTTCTTGATGAAGATGTGATGTACATTCAACGCACAAAGCCAGAGCCTGGTCCGGAAGAAGGTCCCGAGCCTAGATCCCGCAGGGAAATGATGTTCGATGAAGCGTCAAACAAGAATGGACATGGTGTCGGAGCTGTTTTGAAAAATCCAACGGAGGGTATACTGCCGTCACAGCCCGACTTTGTTTCTCGTGTACGAACAACATAGCCGAGTATGAAGCCTGCATCTTAGGGTTGGAAGCTGCTATCGATCTTCGCATCAAAATTTTGGAAGTAATCAGTGATTCTGCTTTGGTGATCTACCAGCTCAAAGGAGAATGGGAAACCAGGTGTTGCGGTGAAATTTGGATGTCAAGCTATTGATTAACTTGAATCTTAATTCATTTACAACCGGACTTTAATTTATCCAAAAGGAAAGGTTTAAAGAAAGAAAAACCTAATAAAAATGCAAAGCAACAGTCAAGGCCTAAAGCTTAAGCAATGAGATCTAAAGGTTCGGGGGTTAGTTATACTTAGGAAATGTGTTAGCATCCTAAGTATCTGTAGTACTCTACAGGAACCTCTTGTTAATATTTGTGTTTGCTAAAGTTTGCTTGCTAAAGGGAAAATTGCTAAAGTATAAAAAGGTATGTACAAAAGTTTGCTCACGAAGACATCGCATCTCGTGTCTACGTATCCGGACGGGAATGGAATCAGAGCAATCGTAGTTCCCCTTGCTAGGGATGAGGAATTCTTGACTGTGGTCAAGATTCCAAAGGGAAGTAAGCATTCATAGTGAAGTACTTACATGGAGTGCGGCGACTCCAAGTCTACGTTTAAAATTGTTGTAATAAGGGACGTCCACGGCGGGATGCTAAAAGTGAGTACGGCGACTCAAGCCCTAAGGTGTAAATGAAAGAAAAATGTCTGCGGCGGGACGGGAAAAGTGAGTACGGCGACTCAAATCCTAAGGCTAGGATAGAAAGAGAAGACGTCCACGGCGGGACGGTAAACATGAGTACGACGACTCAAATCCTAAGGCTAGGATAAAAGGGTAAAGGTTGAAGGGTGTCCACGGCGGGACGTTAATCATGAGTACGACGACTCAAATCCTAAGACTAGGATAAAGGGTGTCCACGGCGGGACGGTTAAAAGTGAGTATGGAGACTCGAGACTAAGGTGTAAATGTAAAAGGGAGTTTAGCAGTTATGTACAAGCAAATTAGTTTAACCTCATAATTTAGGAGGAAGGCAACAAGAAAATTAACAACATAATAAAGGCATATTCATGGTGACAACCAATTTAAACAATAAGAAAAGATGAGGATGAAACATGGTGATAACAATTAACAGATGAAAAAGATCGATATTGTGACGACAGTTTGCACTTAATGAAAATAAACAGATGAAATGGTAACAACCAAAAAACAAATCCTAGCATGTTAACTAACATGTATGGATTCAAACAAATTTCAAGAAAAATATTGAAAGGAACTACTTAGAAATTCATCTGCAATTACGCAAACAATCGCGAAACGCGCATAACTTACATATAGTCAAACTAAGTGATAAAAAATTCAAACATGAAAAATAAAAACATGGCATGAAAATAGACATAAATATGAACACAATAGAAAAAGAACAGACGAAAAACGATAAAAAACGAATGACATACGAATTTTCAAAGTTTTGACAAAAAAAATAGAAAAAAAGAATAAAAGAGTTACCCTCCTCAGGGGTCAAACTCAAGATCAAGGCATGAAAGGCGTATGGTCTTACCACTGGGGTGGCTATACATCCGTTTGTATAAGCCACCCCTTAAAATAATAAGGGTAAATGAGTTCCTGGCTGGGCAAAAAACACACAACAAAACCAAATACGTTTTGTATCGTAACTTTCTTGTCGCTTATCCAAACGAGACAAAATTTATATGTATCTTGACTAGAAAAACACGAGGAACATGATGGTGGTATTAATTTTCTGAAATTCTCATCCTTTAAAAAAAATGATAGCTGTTGTAGGTTGATGAAATGAGGTGCATTTTGAGATTTTCCAAACAATTCAAACACTCTTAAACCATGCTAAGCACATACACAACATTCAAACATGATTCTCAAGGATATTATCAACTCAAATTAACTTGGTTCATGCAGAAATGGCAAGTGGCATGTTGAAATGCAAGAATGAGGAAAGAATGCACTTTCAAATGGACAGTTTGTTTCACATAGTTTCAAAGCAAACCAAACATATAAACATGATATAATGATGTTATGGAGGGAGTTTGTGTAGTGAAAGGTGCATAAATCAAGTTTTGTGATGATATGGTATATGAGATGCAAAATTGGCAAAGAATGATGAGCAAGCATGATGACAGTTGGTGTTAAAACACATAAACAATGCAAATACGTTTTGTGCCGTAACTTCCTAACCGTTTATCGAAACGAGACAAAATTTATATGCATCTGGGGTAGAATCAAACAAGGAAGATGATGGTGGTGGTAGTTTTTGAAAATTCCCACTGTAACGAAAAATTCGACAGCTGCTGTATGTTGATGTTATGTTATGCATTTTGACATTTTTCAATTAATCCAAATGTTT
Source organism: Lathyrus sativus (assembly GCA_963859935.3). Taxonomy (NCBI): domain Eukaryota; kingdom Viridiplantae; phylum Streptophyta; class Magnoliopsida; order Fabales; family Fabaceae; genus Lathyrus; species Lathyrus sativus. The sequence goes on from OZ012741.1 coordinate 13,449,961, forward strand.
TTTAAACCATGTCAAGCATACATATAGAATTCAAACATGATATGCAATGATGCCAACACCTCAAATCAACTTAATTCCAACAGAATATGATAATGGATGATGAAATGCAAGAATGAGAACAAAAATGCATTTTCAAGTGGACAGTTTGATGCAAACAGTTTCAAAGCAAATCAATTATACAAACATGATACAATAATGATTTATGGATGATCCATGCAAGGTGTGGTGCTCAGATTCTGTTGTGTAGTGATATGGTATGTGATGTGCAAAATTGGCATAAATGGTGAGCATACATGATGAAAGTTTGGTTCTAAGCAATTTCAAGTCAAACAAATCATTCATACATCCTATAAACATGCCAATAAGTGAATCCAAGCCACAAATTTGATGCAAAAAAGAAACTGTCACAAAATGTGAAAACAGAATTGCAAGTTGTCATGAAAATGATGCATATTGAAATCCAAAACACAAACCACTTGTTGTTTTAATCAAGTAAGAACATGGAAATGTTACAAATGACATATATGATGAATTCCAACAGTTTTTTCAAGCAAAGCACAAACAGAATGAGAAGTGGCATGGTAGTTGCAAGTGTAATGTTAAAAATGCATTTTTGAGAGTGAAACTCATGACAGTTTGTTTTAAGCATCTTCAATTCAAATTAAATGATCACACACCTCACATAAGTCATATAAAAGGATTTTAAAACTTCAAACATGGCCAAAACCAACAACTTATGAAAATGACATGTTAAGTGGCCAAAATGACTTGAAAAATGCATAATGAACTCCAAAACACAAACCAATGGTTGTAATACTCAAATGAGGGTTTGAACATTTTAAAAATAATGTATTTGAGGTATTCCAACAATTGATTTGAATCAAAACACAACAGAATTCTAAACTGGTATGGAAATGCTTCATTTTGTTAAAAAATGCATTTTAAAAATGAGTGACATGATGCAAACAAGTTCTGTCCAAACTAAAAGCACACACACATCACATAAATCATATGGAATAATTTTAATGCATCAAAGTTGTTCAATACCAACAGGTTATGAAAATGACATGATAAATGCTATGTTTTGGTGAAAATGCAAGACAAATATCTACAAGTAGCAGCAGCAGCAGGGCATCTTGTCAAACATTGATGTTTTATGGAAACAAAACATATACACACACTTCATACATCATATTAAGTGAAATCAAACACAACTTGAGGTAAAAAAAGTGTCTGTCATGGAATATGGTAATGCTTATGTCCATGCTTTCATCACTTTTCTCAAAATTGCAAAAACATGGAAAATGATGTAGAGTGCAAAGTTTATAGACTACATACCTCTTGTAGACTATGTTGAGCAAGCTAGAATAGCCAAAAAAACCAGAGATGCCTCCTTTCACCTAGCTTTGAGCTTTTTGTTCCTTTGGAAGCAAAATACCACTTTTATGACCGTGGAAGAAATAAACTTCCCCTATCACTTCCAATGCTTTGAACACTTGAGGAGCAATATATAAGAGGTGTTAGGATGTTTAGGATGCTCAGAAAGTAATGTGATATGGCAAGTTTGATGGCTTTTGGCTAAAGTAATGTGGTAAGGAAAGTGATTTTTCGATTGGTGAGGTTTTGGAGTGGTTCAATGGTTTAGACACCTTCTATACCATGTTTATGGAGTGTATGGATGATTGTTGGGGTGTGGGAAGGTGTAGAACTGATTTTGGCAGCATATGTGCCAAAACAGAATTTTGGAGTTTTTTGTGAACTTGGTGATTTTGTGGTTTTTTGAAGCAAGGATGAAAAGCAGCAAGAGATGTGTGTTTCTCTGGTGTTTAGTAGATTGTGAATGTGTTTTTTAATGAAGTGAAGACACCCTCCTTTTATAGGCAAATGGGGTGAGGAGCTTGTTTGGTGAGATTGCTTCATCATGAAGTAAGGTTTGGAGATATTTTGAGAAAACCTCCCTTGGAGGGTTTTCTATTGGCTCTGTCCAAGGCTTCATTTGTCAATGGTTCTACTGAGTTTTCTGATGTTGTTAGCAGGCTAGAAGCACTAGGGGAGGGGCTGGTGCAGTTCACTTTCCACCTCATGCTTTGAAATTTCAACTTGGAATGCAACTTGCCCACTTGCAAGGCAATGAGCTACACTCTTGATTTTTGCTATCTTCTGCATAATTCTCTATTCTCTCATGCCACACACATCTAATATGTTAAACATGACAAGTTGGATCAACCAAAATTGGCAGTTTTGAGGAAGGAAGTCATTCTTGAAAATTGGCCAATGTGGGACTTATTATGTGAAACCCTTAACTTTAAACACATGTAACTCTCTGCTCACAACTCCTCTTGAGATGTGCTAGTACTTTTTAGAAATCCCTCACATAGCTATAAAACATTCGTGTTTTCATGAGTTTCAATTTCTCAAAGTAACTTGGCCAAAAAGCCCTCCAAAATTGCTAAAACTGAGCTTAAAAAATGGAATTTTCTCAAGTCTTTTTCCCCTCTTGAAGTGAATTTGACCATAACTCAAAATCTATGCATTTTATGATCATGGACCACTTAGGGACTTTTGTAGGACTTTTCAAGAGCTTCCAAATGAGCTTTGAACCAACTCAATTGGATGTGTGGTTAAGGAGTTATAATTTAGTCCTTTTCAAAACCCTAATTTCCCGATTTTCCGATTACTCCTTCATCCTTGATCCAATAGTCATGAAAATTGATATGCAGGTCCAATATGACATAAGGAACAACTTTGTTTCACAACTTGAAGTCCAATTCACAAAATTTGAAGAGTTGACTTTTCGGTCAACCGTACGACCGATCGGTGATTACCGAGTCGCCTGTTGACATTCTGGGCCTCCTGAGACCTTGAAACTTCTTGGATGAACCTTATTAGGCTATATGAACTTCATGAATCACAATCCCATCATTTAAACACCTTCCAACATCAAAGTCAAACTACGGTTGACTTTTACTGCTCCAAAACCCTAATCGGGTGCTCTGAAATGTATTGCTCTGAATTCTGGGGCAACAACCTCACATTGGCTTCTCAATTGACATTACGTAATATCCTTGACCTTGCTTCCTATTTGAATGAGCCCAAAACATTGACTAATCACAAACCCTGAAGTTTCGATTTGGACTGCACGAAACTCTGATTCATTTGCAATTTGACAAAGACAGACTTGCGCTGGGTTAAGGTTAGAAAATTCATGAGTATGATTCTAAAATGATAATGAGGATCTAAGGGGTCAAATTTTGGGGTATGACACCAGGGATGAATAGTTGATCCCTTACAAAACTCATATCTTAGAGATGGCTGAATATTTTGATGAAATTACCTTCAAGCATGTACCGAGAGCGGAAAATCACATTGCTGATGCATTAGCCATGATGGCATCAATGTGGAAGGTCCAGTTTTTTAACGAGGCGCCTCTGATTCGCATTGAAAGAAGGACAATACCTGCATATGTCATGACAATAGATGAAGAAACTGATGAGAAACCGTGGTTCCACGACATCAAAAACTTTCTTCAAAATCAAGAATATCCAGCTGACGCATCCAGAATTGACAAAAGAGCCATACGAAGATTATCGGCTAAATTCTTCATCAACAATGGTACCTTGTACAAAAGAAACCACAACATGGTTTTACTCCGATTTGTCGATGAAAGAGAGGCGAATCTCATAATGATTGAAGTGCACGAGGGGACATTCGGTACCCATACCAATATTTATCTCTGATTTGGTCGTCACCAATAATCTTTGAAGGTCTAGTAATCACTAACATTTTGTTCATAACCAATTAGGTTTGGTGTCTCGTTTTGGTCGTCACCAACAATTTTTCCAAACCCAGTTGTCACTGATTCGGTTATAAGGCCAACCAATCGTTATTGGAGTCCATTTGATTCAGTTTTCACCAATCTTTGCTAAAATCTAGTGGTTACTAGTATTGCCTTCTAAAACCAATGGTCATTGGTACTTGAGTTGGTCGTCACCAAAACCCTTTAAAAGTCCAATATTTATTGGTGCTGCCTCCAAATCCAGTTGTTATTGGTACTTGTTTGATTCGATTATTACCAATCATCCTAAACCTAGTAGTTACTAGTATTTCCTTCAGATCCAATTGTCATTGGTACCTCTTGATTCGGTTATTACCAATCTTTCTAAGTCTAGTGGTCACTAGCATCGTTTGGAAAGTCTAGTGTTTACTAGCATTATCTTGAACCAATTGTTATTGGTGTGCTTTGATCTGGTAGTCACCAATTAGCCTAAGTCCAATAATCATTGGCATCGCTTAAATCAGATTGTTATCATCACCTTGGTCTGGTCGTTACCAAACTCTTTGAAAATTCAATAGTTATTGGTCCCCTTGGACTCGGTCGTTACCAATTTCTCCAGTTAAATCTAGTGGTTACTAGCATTATCCATTACCAATTGTTATTGGTATATCCTGATTTGGTCATCACCAGTTTCCTCTAAGTCTAGTAGTTATTGGCATTGCTTGAAAACTAATCGTTATTAGTCGGTTGTTACCAATTCCCCCAGCCGAAGTCCTGTTATTTTATCAATATGGTTTGGAATTCCCCAATTGTAATGGAAACTTTGATTTGGTCGTCACCATATCCCCAGGAAGTCTAGTGGTATTTAGCACTTCTTGGGAACCAAACTTTGATTTGGTCGTCACCATATCCCCAGGAAGTCTAGTGGTATTTAGCACTTTTTGGGAACTAAATTTCGATTTGGTTGTCGCCATATGCCTAGTAAGTCTAGTTGAAGCTAGCACCACTTGGAACTGTTTGTTGTTCTGGTCGTCACCAATTTCCCCAGTTGAAGCCTTTGCTTTCCCAGTCGAGTCTCGGAGAATTAGTGGATACTAACCTCCCCGGCGCGTCCGGTCTTGTTTCTAACATTTTCCTGAAGATCCCGTTTGAACTCTTCGTTCTAGGAAATTTCTCATCTGGTTATCCCCAGTGAGGTTCGTGTCTCCGTTCCGTCTTTTTCCCGGTGAAGTTGTGCTTCCCCAGTGGATTCATTCCCCAGCAAAAGTTCTCCCCAGTGAGGTTTACGCTTCTTTTCTGTCGTTTCCCCAGTGAAGAATCATCTTCTTCCCTGGTGGGCTTCCTCATCTGGTTATCCCCAGTGAGATTTGTGTCTCCTTTCCCCAATGAAGATGTGTCTTCCCTGGTGGAATTTGTGTCCCCTGTGTGAAAGATTTTCTTGAGCAGCATCTTTAGTCATGTTTGAACTATCTTGCTTACTTTGCCTTGAATCTTTCCCCAGTGTGTTGGATCCTTCGTGAGTGGTTACTCGTTGTCCTGTCGTTCTTTTATTCTTGCTCGTGTGTCTGCATTCGTCTTGCATTCAAGCATCATTAAAACACCATTTAGAAATCATTGCATTTCGCACTTGTCCTTTGCATACCATTGGATCTAAGGGACAAAATTTCTGGTTTGCTATATTTAAATACCTTTCACTACGATTATATGAGCATTGTCATCTCTCATTGCCATCTAGTGAAGATATTTAAATAGGGGCATCTGTTGCACCCCAAATTTTGACCCCTTATATCCTCGTCATCATTTTAGGATCATATTCATTTGACTAACTAACCTTAACCCATTTCAAGTTTATCTTTGTCAAGATACAGATGAATCAGGGTTCCGTACCGTCAAAATCGAGGCTTCGATGGTCTAATCAATCAATGTTTTGGACTGGTTCAACTATAAACAAGATCAAGAATACTACATTGGGTCAAGTATGATTTTAATTTGAGGTGGTCACCCAAGAATTGAGAACAATGCAGTTCAAGATACCCGATTAGGGTTTTCGATCAAGAAAAGTCAATTGTAGTTTGACTTTTGATTTAAAAAGTGTTTCAATGGTGGGATCATGGTCCATTAAGTTACTATGGCTTAGTAAAGTCTATCCAAAGAGTTTCAAGTCTTCAGAATACCCGGAGCCCCAACAGTCGACTCGGTAGTCACCGATTGATCGAACGGTTGACCGAAAAGTCAACTCTTCAACAATAAGGAATTTGACTTCAAGATGTGAATAAAAAATGTTCCTTATGTCATATTACACCTTCCCATAAAATTTAATGACCATTGGATCAAAGGTTAGGAAGTAATTGCAAAAGTCGGGAATTAGGGTTTTGAAAGGGGCAAGACCATAACTCCTCAACCACACATCCAAATGAAGTGGTTCAAAACTCATTGGAAAGCTCTTAACAAGCCCTACAAAAGTCTCAAAGTGGTCCATGATCAAAAAATGTATAGATTTGGAGTTATGACAAAGTTCATTTAGAATTTGGAAGGGTTGTTCAACCTAGTTCCATCTAGAATTTGGAAATATCAAAAACATGAAAGTTATAGAGCTACTTGAGGGCTTTCTAAATTGTGGTAGAACTCCTCAATAGTATGTGTGAGCAGAAAGTTATGGATCATGAAAGTTAGGGCTGCCACACTTGAGATTACCAATTCAACACTTTTCAAAATTCAGAATTCATCAACTTGGGCTATCCTCAGCCATTGGATCTTGTTCTTTTCTGATATTATGAAGCTTGGATGATGCAAACACCAGAAAAAAATGAAGAATTGGAGGGTTTGTGCAACTTGGAGCAAGTGGACATTATAATAATGATTAAAAGCCATGAAAGAGAAACTTTTGGGCAGCTGCAGTCCCCTACCTTCCTAGCCTCACTTCAGCCATCCCATCCTTCCCATCTCACTTGATTTTTGCTCAGCACTTGCCCATAGAGCTGATATGTAGAGCTGCCTCAAAGATCTTGGCAAGATTCACTTCAAAACTTCATAATCTCCCTCCAAAAGTGGCAAAATCCAAATCTGCCCTCACCTTCATTTTCACTATAAATAAAGGCACTCTCTATGATGTTAGACACACCATAGCACTCTTAAAAACCAATAGAAATCACAGCTCTGAACTCTCCACCATTTTCTCAAAAGTTTCATTTTTTCAAAAACTTCAAGTTTACACCAAAAAACTGTCTTGAGCAAAACTCTGCTCAAACTCAGTTCCACCACTTCCAAGCCACTTAAAACCATTTACAAAATCCATAAACATTGTGTAGAAGGTGCTCATACACTCAAACCACCCAAAAGCATCAGTCTCCCAAAAGTCAACCTTCATACCTTAGTATGTTGACTTTCATGCACTTTGGAAGCCAAATCTTTACTTGCGGCATTTCCCACCATTCCAACACTCCCAACACCTCATATATATCATACCTCAATTGTCCAAAGTCTCAAAAACCAGCTGGGAGGTATTTCATTCATGAATGATATATTGATGATATGTTGCCAATATTGGACTTTGATGTTGTGTACAATTTGTTTTGAGAACTTTATCCAAGATTAGCCTTAGAGATCCAAACATTGAAATGTTGGTGTGCTTGCCCTAGATTTGTCAATCTTTGTTTATTGGTCATGTTTGAATAACTTGTAAGTTATTTCGTGAGATCCCCCTGCCCTAGATCATGTTTGAATCTAGTTTGGCTCTTGTTTTCACACTTGTGTTATTTTGTGTCATTTTGCTTTACCATTACCATGAGTTTTGTGTTAAGAGGCTTGTGCTTGCCATTTTGTGTCTCAAATGTTCTAAACTTTTGGTTTGAGTTTATATGATCTTGTTGCCTAGTTGAACTTGTTGAAAATATTGAAAACATGAGATTTGTTCATTGAGGCCTGCTGTGAGATTTTGTTGTTTTGCTGTCAAAAGTTTGGATCAGCATCTCAGTTCTGGTTTGGAGTAGTCTGTGCTTGATTTTAGGTTGTAGAATCACTTGTTAGCATGATTAGAGGATGTATGTTGTACTTGTATGTTCAAACTCCCCTTACTTGTTCAAAACTGTTTTTCATTCTCAATCTTGCATTTTCAAAACTCCATAATACCAATCACATGTCATATTCTGTTTCAACCTGTTTTTACTTGATCCATGTGTATAGAATCTTCATTCTACATGTTTAAAACTTGTATGTGATGCCTAATTGCCTCAACTGTCTTAACAGATCATACTTGCTTTTCAAATGTTGACAATTTTGCATTTTTTACAACCAGTATGCCATAGTTTGTTTGGTGATGATTTGATCTGTTTCTCGAGCATAATCTCATCTATTAGCATATTGTTGATGTGTGTATGTATTAGTTTAGCATGAATATCATTGCCTTGACAATAGCCCTGCTGTACCACTAAGTTATCTCAACAGTTTTTGCATTTTTAGCCATCAACATGCCAAGTTCATTTCTGTTTGCATAAGCCTGATTTTCTCAACATAAACTCATCCATTTTCATGATTTTGATGTGTGTATATTGCTTGTTTGATCTATTCTTGGTTCATCATCTCACCTTCAAATTGCTTTTTCAAGCCAAAACATGCCATGACTATACCAGATTTTGTTCCAAATGCACAATGCTTGATTTCTGAGTTGAAACTCCTTCTTTTTTATATTTATGATGTGTATTTGCTATGTTTGACCAGCTAAGACCAGCTTGTAACCACACTACTGTCAAAACTGTTTTGAACCACAGCTGCACACACTTCTTTTTTTTCTGTTTGAATTGTTTTAGGTTACCTCATGAGCAGATGACCTCTAGACAGTGTGTTTTGTATGTGTACATGAATCAAACAGCTTTGTGAATGATATGCTTTTTTCTGCTTGACAGCCTGCCTTCCATATGTGTTATACTTACAACTTGATAAGTCAGTTGGTGTTGTGTGCATTCCATAATCAATCTTAAATGTTAGAATCATTCTTTGATGCATTTGGATCTTGTGTATGATGGTTGCTTTGTCTCAATCCTGTCCAATCATGATATGTCTCCAATCATGCATTTTTATGCTTAAATGAGCAGCTGGCATATGATTTCCTTTTCTATTGGGTTTGTGATGAATTTTGAAGTGTATACACACTTTATATCATGATTTGAGTTTGTATGTGAGGCTTGTTCAAACTGATTATGCTTATTCCATGATTTAGCCTTCAACTTGCATTTTTCTTCAAATTTCACTTGGTATGGCATGACAGTTGTTGCTTTGTGTTAGGTCTTGGCATTATGACTGTTATCCTTTTGTTCCTCATTGTGTTTTGGTTGAGATTCCATGATTATATTGGTTCTGTTCTGATCAAGTTGGATTTTCATCCATGTTTGCCTTGTATTTAAATTATGGGCAGCAGGGCCACTTTGGCCCTGGCCTACAGCTTGGCTGTTACGTTCATCATTCTTGCCCCTTCCATTTTCACATTTGATTTAGCCATAGGTGTACATGATGTAGTTGTTTGCCTGTGTTAATTTTCAACAACTTGGTTTTGATTTGAGGTCATGTTTTGTTGTGTTTTTGAAAGCAAGTTCACAATTTTGCAAAGTTTCATCCAATATGCTGTCATGCTGCATCCTATCTTCTTTTTTTTGCCTGAGCTTTGGTATTTGATTTATAAGTATGTGAGAGCATCATCAATAACATGCTTAGAACTCATAGGTCATATGTTTGATTTGAACATTTTTCCATCTGTTTTGACAGTTTGCTTCATTATCATGCTTCATTTGCAATTCATGTGCCACTTTTCATTCTATTGATTTATGCTTGAGCCCTAAATGTATAATACATCTATTATCCTATTCATGACTTGTGTGCAATACCTTTTTGATGTATATGAACTCAGAATTGGTGTATTTCTTCAAAATGTAACTCATTTGCTCAACTTGCATTTTCAATCATGTTTTTCATTTAAGGCATCATTTAAAAATTTTGTTGATACCATCATAATCCTTGTTAAAAAACAGTCATGTTTGACTAAAATTTTACAAAAAAAGATTGAGTTTTGACCAAGTTTGGATGCTTCACGTTTTTGGTTTGTTTGGTTTGTATTTTGCCCAGAAATCTCATCATATGTAGTGTTATCTATTTATGGGGGTGGCTAAATACACGGATGTATAGCCACCCCAGTGGTAAGCAACTTGCGCGCCTTGTACCAATTCACATGCCTAACCTGATTTCGATCCTTGGTGATCAACTCTTTTGTTTTTTATTTTTCATATTGCCTTGTTGATTTATTTTGTTACTTTCTTTCCATTTCCTCATGTGCGCGCGCATTGTGGCTGAGTGGTTTGTGTGTTGTGTTTGTGAATACAAGGGTGTGGGTTCAATCCCTACCCATGCCATTTTTTTATGTGCTTGTTTCACTTGTTTATTTTATTAAAATCATTGAAACTTCGGAAATTCATAACTTTCCCGTGCCTTATCTTTTTTAATCCGTTCTTTTTGTAACTTTTTCATTGTAATGTCTATTTTCATGTGATGGATTAAAATATTAACTTGTTTGTTTTTACAATGCCTTTTGGCCTGCTTGTTAGTTGATTCGTTCTTAGGTCGTTACCTTACGTTTCGATTAAATTTCCCTTATACCATGCTTGACTTATCTTGTGAGATTTATTGATATTGGATTTCTTTATGTTTGTTAACATGTTGAGACTTTATTTCTTGTTGGTGGTTACCATAAAATTGTTGTTCTCTTCCCGAGTCTTAAGATTTAACTGTTATGATTTGTCCTTGCGTATTTGATTGTCATCAATGCCTAATTGTTGTTACATTTGAGCTTATAACATGATTACTTTAAGTTGTGACTTATTTGTATGATTGTTGTTTTCATATATGTTAATATGTCTCTTGGGTTGTTACCTTCATCTTTGTTAAGATATATGATTTTTGGTTGTAACCATTTGTTTTAATTTAATCATTGCCTATTGTAATAGGCATGCTTGTTTGGTTGTAACCATATATCTTGTTTCTCTTGCTTATTGTTTATTGTTTTGTTAAATATTTCTTCCCCAAGTAATGGAACTTTTTAGTTCTCATCCAAGTTGCCTCTCCCTCTCCTTCCAAAGGAAAAGTCTCTCCATTGACCCTTGCGTCATGGATAGCTCATTACCCGCTCCCTTGACTTTGTGAAGTTATCTTAAACCCTAGCTTAGTTAAGTTAGAGCATACGAGCCATTAGACTTTGCTTTAAAGTTTAGAAAACCCACCTTTATTAGGAGTGTTCTCCAACTAGAATCCAGGATAAAGTTTGTAAACTCTATGTAAGAACCATAGTAATGATTACTTACTCCCCTCTTGAGTGTTATAACATAGATCTAGAGATTTTTTTTAAACTCTACACAAACATTGTTATGTTTATTCCCTTTTGAACCTTGATCATAATCAAGTGTTCTTCAACCCTAGTGAGGTGAACTACGATTGCTCTGATTCTATCCTAGTTAGGATACGTAGGCAGAGGACGCGATGTCTTTGCGAGAAAACTTAGAAACTATCTTTAGGTTTTAACCTTCACCCTTTACCCAACCCCAAACCTTAGCAAACATTTAGCAAACTTAGCATGCAAGCAAACAAAAGGTTCATGTAGAGTACTACAGATGTTTAGGATGTGAGATACCTACCCTACACATAACCAACCCCGATCCCCAAATCTCTTAGCGTTGTTGTAACATCGTGCAAAAGGTTCTTTCTTTCTTTAGACCTTTCCTTTATATAAATTAAAGTCTGGTTGTGAATTTAAGAATTAAAGGTTCAAGTTAATCAATAGTTTGGTATCACGATTCTCACCGCAACAGCTAACACTAAGAGCAACTGTTCTTAGTTTTCTCAAGAACTACTCACCACAACTGGGTCTTCTCAAAGAACTTTTACAATCAAATGCAAAACTAAAACAAGTGTTTTAATGCTTCTAAGAAAGTTATATCACAACTGGGATTTACACTTAAGTTTTAAGAACGTATGAAATAAATTCAGCAAAGAGAATAAATTGTATGAGAGCTTTTCAATGAATTTCTTTCAATAATTCGTCAACTGAAGAAGAGTGTTGGATACTTGCTTTTATAGGCTAAGAAGTCCAAGACGTTGCATGCTTTAAAGACCGTGTCTGCAAAGTAGTTGTAACCTTTTTGTCTTCACATCACTTGACCTTTCCTAGAAGTAGAACGTTCAGAGAAATCCTTTTTGCCTGAGTTCTTGTGTCTAGCATAAATGAGGAAAGAGTCGTTTGGCCTAACCAACGGACATAACTTTGAATTCTTCTTCAACAAGTTTCTAATTTTCAGCAATTAACATCAGAGCCTTGAGTGATCAGAGTCTTTGATGTTCATCAGAGTTTGTTGTATCAGAGCATTGCAGCAAGTGTGCTTCAGCGTGTAATTTCATTAGAGCAGAGTTTTAGGAATCAGATCCTTAGTATTTGCAGCGTAGTACTATCAGAGTCTTCTGAAAAACTGTGCTTGAAACTCTTCATACAAAGTCTTCATTCTGCTTCAGATCCTTCTGTAGGCAGCGCTCAGAGTCTTCTGTAAGCAGTGTTCAGATTCTTCTAAGAGATGCTTCTGACGCTTTAGAGCCTTGCATGGTTTAACGTTCAGATCCAATTTGCTTTCAGAAGTATATTAACTTTAATATCTGCAGCAAAAATACTTGAACAAATTTTAGAGTATATAATTTCTTAATACAAAATTTCGTAAGAGTTATCATCAAAACATAGAGATATAACTAAGAACCAATCTGTATTATCATCAAAATTTCGTAAGAGTTATCATCAAAACATAGAGATATAACTAAGAACCAAAATTTTGGATGAACGTTTCAGAATCAGAGCCTGATTGGTTAAAACTTGATCTGGGAATCTCAGAATTACTTTAAAGAATTTTATCAGATTTTTCATAAGTTCTGAAATACTAAGAGTTCACATTAGTTATAATTTGATATGTCTGAATTCCATTCAGGTAAAGTTTATTTGAACAGTCAGAATTTCATTTTCTCCCCCTTTTTGTCATAATCAAAAAGAAAACTTTAAAGACAAAATAAAAGGAAATAGAGAAAAGATACATCCATGTAGAGAAAACATCAGAGTCATTCATTCAAATAAGTACTCAGACAGAACAGACAAAGACATCAAATAAGAAATTTAAGTACAAGTGCACAAACATTAGAAACAGAAAACATAAAGCTAGGTTTGTTTAGAAAGAATCATCTTCAGAAGTTGAGTGATCTCAGATGAAGATTCTTCTTGCTTTGACATCCATTTCTCTATGTTCTCATTCTTCTGATCATGTTTAGCCATCCAGGACTTGATCTCAGATTGCCCAACTTCTAGCACATCAATCTTATCTTCTAAGTCTGGGTTCTCTTTCTTGATCTCAGATGAAGTAGATGGAGCAGATTCTGATGCAGGAGCAGAGTCAATAACCATTGGGGTTGCAGAGTCTAGAGCCACAGATGTAGAGGGTTTGTCCACGATTGTCAGAGCCAAATGATTTTCTTCAGAAGCAGATCCTGCAATAGCTTCTGTAGCAGATACTTCAGAAGATGAAGGTACATCCTTAAGAAGCAAAGGTGCAGATCTTTTCATATTCCATATCATGGTTCCGGCAGTCTCAGAAAACCTGATCTTCGCATCATCAGAACAGACATTCTTCATATTTGAAGCAACTGTATTGAATCTGGAGATGAAGTTATTCCAGATAGCATCAGATTCTTCTGCATTCATGGTTGACAAACATTTCTTCTGTACAGAGCCTAAAGTCATCTTTATTTCTTTCATAAAATTAGCAAATAGAATATCAACGTTTAGCCTAAGTTTTGGTTTGAGAAGGGCTTCAAGAGTTGATGGTTTGGGTGGAGTTGGTATGGTGAAATGTGGGATGATGAACAGAGGACGAGGGTAGGAAGGAAAAGATGGATGTTCAGATGATGAAGTAGCAGTGTTGGATCTGGATAAGGTATGAATCAGAAACGGTTTTACACGTGATGCAGAGGGAATGACATTAAATGTAGTGGATGTGTAGGGAATGAAAACAAATTTATCAGACAACAGAGGTTCTGATGAAGTGATATCTAGCAGTTCTTTTAAGTAGGTTTGAAGTACAGATGGTAAAATAGTTGAAGACTTAGGTTTATATGGAGTGGTAGAGTCAAATGGTTCTATTCTGGTATAAAAGTTTTTAATCTTTAGACCAGAAGGAAGGGGATCAAAGAGATGTGGTTTAAAGGATGCAACTTAAAAAAACTCAGATGTCCTGGGTTTAGGTTTTGGAGTGAGTTCAGGAATGATAGCTTCAGATGAAATAGGTGGATCTGATAGTTTAGATTCATATTCTCTGAGAGAGGGAGGTGAGCTAACATCTGGATGAACATCAGATTCAAATGAATCAGATGAGATGGTTGAGGTACAAGATGTGGAAGATACTTCAAACACAGTCTTGAGGGGTTGGACATCCAGAATTTCAGAATCAGGTATGTTTGATTCAATAGGTTTGGATTGTTCTGGTTGAGGATTAGAAGGTTTGGATGTTGGTGGTTCAGATACTGTTGGATCAGGCACAGAGGTTTGTTGAATTTCAGGTTGTTGTTGTGTTGAAATTTGTTTTGCTGGTTTTGTTGTTTTTGGTTCAGATTGAGGAATGTCAGATGAATGTAATGATGTTGTGGGAACATGATAAGATGTTGTAGGTGGTTCAGAGGTTTGAGATAGACAAGAAGTGGTTTGAGTTTTAGAAGGAGGGGGTTTTGGAACATAACTAATAGTTGATATATCTACTGCAATTTCAGAAATAAAAGGTAAAGACGTTTTAATACCTTTTATCTTGATGTGTTTGGTAGGAACATAGGGAACTTCTCTAGAAGCTTTTCTCTTAATCTGCTTCTGTGGTTTTTCAACAACTTTCTGTTTCTTCTGAGCAACAACTTCTTCTGCCTCTAACTGTCTTCTTTTCCTCATGTTCTCCTCATAAACATCTGGAATGGGTTCTCTTGCACATATCAGAATATCTGCAGGTACAGGTGTTCCATCTTCGTTGCACAACTCAATGTACCTAAGAATAATATCTCTAGGTTCCTCAGCACCAAAGATATGAAAGTCTTGGACTGGAATCCTTCTCTGACTTACTTCAGCAACATTCAGCTTTTTGGGAGCAGTTGTGAGTTCATCCACAACTTTTAGCCTTTGGAGACTCTTTCCATTCAAGGGTTTTCCAACTATTGAATCAAGTTCTTCTTTGACTCCAGCTTCATGTAGAGCAGCTACCAGACCATTCTCTGTCAGAATGTCTGAGATTAATCTTCCAAAAGGTATCCATGTTCTGATCTTTTGACCCTTAGTCTTGACAGATTCTCTGGATGCATTAATGTGATTCCACAGATGCATGAAGAGAATGTGTGGCAGATCCACTTTAGTGCTCTGACTTAAGCAGTACATGAAATAAAGTTGTTCATTGTTCACGTAATCTGGAGAATTTGTGGATTTTCTGTGGTTGATGCAGCCCAGAAAAATCTGTGCCCATATTTTGTAATTAGGTTTCAGATCCTTGAACTTGTTGGAGGCTTGTCCAGATGAAATAACTTCATCGTAAACTTCTTCCATATCAACATGCCCAGCTGGCAGATGAGAAACTCCATCAGTTTCCTCATACCCAATGAGTTTTCTGATAAGATCTTCAGTGATTATAATCTCTTTTCCCAGAATAGAAGAGATGATGAACTTTGGGTAAACAGATGCGTGAATCCAAAATTCCTTCACTAAGTGTGGATAAACAGGTCCAAATAATCTATCAAAATACTTTACCCAACCTTGAGCATCAATAATAGAACGCAAATCAAATCCATTGTCAGCCAAAGAATCAAATTCCACCATAGATTCACAAAGAACTTCAAGCTTATCAACAGGGGTTTACAAGGTTCTTTCAGGTTCCTTAAACGGAGTAGCACCCATGTTTGATGACGCAACTGCAACCATTGATGATTGGAACTGAGCTGAGGTTGAAGATGATGTTGCCATTGTTGAAGATGATGAAGGTTTAGGGTTTTGATGAAGACCAAAGAGCAAACAAAAATGCATATACGTGTTTGTGAGAGTGAAAAGTGTGAAATGGTGAGACTTGTGGTATTTATAAAGAGAAATTAGGGCACACAAACAGACACACAATCAACACGTTCTCAATTATCAATTAATGACATTTAATGAAAAGAATAATAATCATTTCAAAGCATTAATTGATTCTGACAATTTAGGGGGGAGAACCAAGAAATTAACTATTCAAACAATACCTCAAATGTCTCTTCAGTATTGTGCACGCCATCTTTTCAGATTCTGAGTGACACGTGTTTGCTTGCATGTGCTTCTGAATTCTCTTTGAGAAATGAAACGTTAGCCAACGTTCAGATCCTCTGAGACTTGTTAGTTCAGATACACACAGAAATAATAATTCAAGAAATCAAATAAAAGAGAGATTAAATACTTCAGAATTTTAAACGTTTTGCATCTGAGAAGTTTGCTTCTGATAAATATTATTCTGGACAAAATTGCATACCAATATTTTTCAGAATAAACTTGAACCTATCTTCAGCAAGAGGTTTTGTGAAAATATCAGCACATTGATGATCTGTATCAACAAAGGCTAAGTTTATAATACCCTTTTGAACATAGTCTTTGATGAAGTGATGTTTAATTTCTATGTGTTTTGCCTTAGAGTGTAAAATGGGTTTTTAGACAAACATATAGCAGAAGTATTATCACAGAATATAGAAACATTACTCTCAAAGATCTGATAGTCTTCTAGCTGACTTTTCATCCAGAGCATCTGCGTGCTACATCCAGCAGCAACAATATATTCTGCCTCTGTAGTTGATAGCGCAATTGTAGGTTGTTTCTTGCTGTACCAGGAGATTAAATTTCTTCCCAGAAATTGACAACTTCCAGAAGTACTTTTTCTTTCCACTCTGTCTCCAGCGTAATCAGCATCACAGAATCCAACTAGTTTAAATTCATTAGATCTTCTGTAACACAAACCCACATTAGAAGTACCTTTCAGATACCTTACAATCCTCTTAACAGCTGTTAAGTGTGATTCTCTAGGATCTGATTGGAATCTTGCACACAAGCATACACTAAATAAAATGTCAGGTCTAGAAGCAGTTAAGTAGAGAAGAGATTCTATCATATCTTTGTAGAGTTTCTGATCTACTTTCTTACTTACCTCTTCCTTACTAAGTGTGCTTGTTGGATGCATAGGAGTCTTTGCCATCTTACTATCAGTCATGTTGAACTTCTTCCGAAGCTCTTTTACGTATTTGATCTGATGAATGTAAGTGCAATCTAGAGTCTGGTTGACTTGAATTCCCAGAAAGAATCACAATTCTCCCATCATGCTCATCTCAAATTCAGCCTGCATACATTGAGCAAACTCCTTTCCCAGCATAACATTGGTAGATCCAAATATAATATCATCCACATATATTTGACAAATTAACAGATCTTTCTTAAATGTTTTACAAAAGAGTGTTGTGTCCACTTTGCCTCTGATAAAAATTTTCTCCAGAAAAAAATTGCTTAATCTCTCATACCGAGCTCTGGGAGCTTGTTTTAAACCATAAAGAGATTTCTTTAGTTTAAAAACATGTTCTGGAAATTTTTCACTTTCAAAACCAGGAGGTTGGTGAACATAAACTTCTTCTTCTATAATTCCATTTAAGAATGCACTCTTAACATCCATCTGATATAGAGTGATGTTATTTTGTGCAGCTAAAGAAATGAGTAAACGAATAGACTCTAACCTGGCTACAGGAGCATAAGTCTCTGTATAATCAATTCCTTCTTGCTGACTATAACCTTGAGCAACAAGTCTTGCTTTGTTTCTTTCAACTTATCCTTTTTCATTCAACTTATTTTTGAAGACCCATTTAATTCCAATTATGTTGAATCCTTTTGGTCTTGGAACCAAATCTCAAACGTCATTTCTTGTGAACTGATTGAGCTCTTCTTGCATGGCAATTATCCAGTCATTGTCTTGCAGAGCTTCATCCACAGAAGTTGGTTCAATAACTGACACCAACCCAAATAATGACGCTTCAGATGATCTGAGGAAGGATCTTGTTCTTATGGGGTCATCGTTCTTTCCAATGATCACATCCTCTGGGTGAGAGGCCTTGATTCTAGAAGATGATCCTCTAACAGTTGATTCTTCAGAAATATTCAAGTTATTCATTTTAGAAGCTAAAGGAATTGCATCTGGCGTTGCTTCTGGTTCCTTCACTTGAACTTTTTCTGCCTCTGAGCCTTCAGAGTCTGTGAGAATTACTTCTCTATCTGCAGAACTTTCAAACTGCTTTGGCTTTTCAATGCCAAGCTTATCATCAAATCTAACATGTATAGATTCTTCCACAATCTGTGTTTCAGTATTTTATACTTTGTAGCCTTTAGAGCGTTCAGAATACCCAAGCATGAAACACTTCTGTGCTTTAGAATCAAACTTGTTAAGATTCTCTTTAGTGTTCAACATATAACATATAACTTGTTAAGATTCTCTTTAGTGTTCAACATATAACATATGCATCCCTCTTCATCAAACACACAACAACAATCCAATGCCCAACATCAGCCTTACCATAACCCATATATGCCACCAAATGGCCAACATCAACAACAACATCCTTACCATGACCCGTACATGCCACCCACCCAATCACAATATCAACCACCATACCAATATAGCTCTGACAAGTCTTTTGACCCTACCCCCTCCACCTATAGCCCAGATAACTCATTTGACCATACCCCCTCCAACTATCCACTATTTGACTACCAAACCCCACAACAACCAACACACCGTTTCCAACCTGATTCTATGTACGAATTCGGACAACCATACCGTCCATACCCCCCCAACCTCCCCGACAATCCTACGAAAACATGGGCATTGGACTTAACTACGGAAGCGCCGTTGATAGTAGACCTCCCGGCTATTGGGGTCAAACGCTTCAAAATTTATCTGATACCCCGGGGTCGTCCCAACAAATCCCTCTTCCATAACTCAACACACAAAGACCGGACACACCTCAGCAACTTCGTGGTAGATCTCGTCGCAACGCGCATCTTTCACAATGTGGCACTGGTGGTCGTTTGGATAGAGCCGACCATTAGTTTTTTTTTATCAATTGTAATTTTTTTTTGTTGTAAATTAATATATTTTAATATTTATTACATTTCTATAATTTTAAGGTTATTTAAATTTCAATTAATTACGAAAAACATTAATTATAATTTACTATTTATTCTATTTTTTTTCATTATTTACATTTTAATTAATTATGAAAAACAAAAAACATAATTTAATATCTATTCCATTTCTTTTTTGTATATTATTTAAAATTTAATTAATTATGAAAAACAAAAAACATAATTTAATATTTATTTTATTTTTTTTATATTATTTAAAATTCAACTAATTATGAAAAATAAAAAACATAATTTAATATTTATTCTATTTCCTTTTTTTTAATAAAAATTAATTATTAAAACATAATTTAATATTTTTATAAAAACATAATTAAAATTAATTATTAAAAAATAAAATAAAACTTAAATGTCTTCGCAAACCCTAAAAAAAAAAAAAAAAAAAAAAGTCCCATTTCATTTCCAATACTAAGTAGTGGATATTTTAAAACAATTAGTAATCAAAGGCAAGTCGTACATCTAGAACATAATCATGGAATAGAAGTCGTGCTGGCGATGTGCAGCTTACTTTTTAATGTTACATGTTATCGCAAGTTTATAAAATAAAATAAACATGTGAAAGTCTTACCTACCTATGATACTCGCCTTCTATTTTTTTTATCAACAATGCCTCATTTTATACGCCGGGTGCCCTTTAACAGTTAAGGACTTCTGCTGATAAAATTTCAAACTGTCCAAGGTTGCTCAATATTAAGGTTCAGCAGAGCTCTAGTTTTGTAGACACGAGTGCTCTTCAATGGAACTATCTTATGGCTGCATGGACATGAGTAAATTGCGACGGCACCGTGGCCAATGAAGGGCATACATGATAGTGCTTGAGGGGGAGTAGTTTGAAACTTTTATGGTGAGTCTTTGTTGGGCTTTGCTGCGAATATTGGTACCTGTACAATTACATCAACTTAGTTGTGGGCGATCAAATGAGGGTTTCTTTTAGCTGTCTCAATAGGCTACCTATAAACTAATTGCCATTGAATCTGATTCTTTAGTGGCTATTAACCTCTTGAAGAGTGGCTGTTCATCTTTCGGTAAGATAGCTATTAACCAATAATTGGCAGTTTCACATCAAAAAATAGGACAAGTTCCTTTCTTCTAGATAGCTACTATTATGTTGAATTACAGTTTCAATACAAAATAATGAGAAGAGAACACAAAAACTAAGAGATATGATCATAGTATGTAATACAACAAGAACCCTACTATCCCAACAGCTACAAGTATTAACCATATAATTTAACTTGTCTACTGCATTTTGAAGAGAAAATACTGCAACAGTTTAAACAACTTCCATAACTTACTGACCACTAACAAGAAACAAACCTATTGTGTTAAGCATTTACAAACACATAATTCAACGATAAACTTTCACGTATAGGATAACCCAAGCATGAATAAACTTTTATTACATTTTTGTTGCTCCTTCATTATTAACTATCTCGAGAGAAGATAGAGATTTGTATGAACAAAAACTAAATCTTCAACCCTCTTTAGATTGAATCTATTCATTTTCAATGAGTGAATAAATTCATATGCACTCCAATTTCTCTTAGCCGAAGATAAAGAACTTTGGTTGCGAAAGAATTTTCAATGCAATGGATTGGAGTTTAGGGATTGAAGATTTGGTTTTTCTTTCACTTTTTATTTATAAATAGAATAATTAACCTAATTTATACTAAGTAAAAAAAACCCAAATTATACCATCTAAAATTTTTTTTAAAAGGTTGGGTACGTGGTACCAAATGTGTACCGGTTGGTGTACCAACTTAAAAAAAAATAGAAAAAATTGGTACGGCTTCGGTGCGTATCCGATACCAGTACTTTACCTAAAATGGAGTACTCATACTTCACAGACGACAACACATTTTCGATTCTTCACTGTGTAAATACTCAATTTGGTTGCTAAAATTGTGTGATCTCCAGCCTAGTTCTCTATATTATCTGTGAGATGTTGGATCGAACTCTAGTATGGCCAAAGGGTAGCTTTTGGTTCGACAGGAATTAAGCATGAGGTCGAAGTCTGTTCGCATGCTGCTGCCGAAGATAATGCATGTTCTAGTCGAAGTTTGTTCTAACATTCATTAGTCAATATTGCTAGGCTTTTAGCATATTGGATTGGGCCTTGCTGGTAAGCCCAAGTGTTTAAATTAGTTTGTACCCTAAGTTAGCTTGTAATGGATAATTGTTAAAAAAAAAACCCATTAGGTTAATGTGCTATTTTTCTTATAATAGGATGTTAGTTTCTCAATCTTGGCATAAGGAAAAATAGAAAGATAAAATCATAACTTCAAAAGAGAGAAGTTATTTTGTTATTCATGTATACTTGTAATCTTGTTTTAAGAGTAAGGAAAGAATAACACTTTATAACCAATCCTTGTTGTTCCTTGTTGTTTTACCTTGTACTCTTTGTTAACCCTTGTGTGTTTCTTGATCATAAAGAAATCATTTATACTTTGTTTCAAGATATCCGATTCACAACAAATTGGTGCGGTGAGCGTGGAAAAAATGTCTTCAACAAAGTATGAGATTGAAAATTTCACCGGACTGAACGACTTCGGCCTGTGGCGCTTGAAGATGAAAGTCATATTGATTCAGCAGGGTTGTTTGAAAGCATTGAAGGGAGAGGCAGCCATGGATGCTACGTTAACGTCAAAATAAAAGACGAAGATGATTGAGAAAGCCTACAGTGCAATATTATTGAGCCTTGGTGATAAGGTTCTTCGACAAGTATCAAAAGAGACTACAACATCGAGATTATGGGTGAAACTTGAAAGTTTGTACATGACCAAATCTCTGGTGAATCGATTCTACCTGAAGCAAGATTTGTATTCATTCAAGATGAGTGAAGACAAAGTGTTGGCTGAGCAGTTGGATATGTTCAACAAGCTGATTCTTGATCTTGAAAATATTGATGTGAAGATCGATGGTGAAGATCAAGCACTGTTGCTACTGTGTGCTTTGCCCAGAACACATGCTCACTTCAAAGAAACTCTCTTGTATGGAAGGGAGTCTCTGACCTTTGAAAAAGTTCAATCAACCTTGTATTCTAAGGACTTGGACGAATGAAAGAAGCATAAACCTTCAACGGTGGGCGAAGGTTTGGGCGTTAAGGGAAAAATCTTGCGAAAGGATGGTAAGTTCGACAAGAAGAAAGGTAAAAATCAACAGAAATCTTATAGTGGCAAAATATCTGGTATTCGATGTTATCATTGTAAGAAGGAGGGTCATACAAAAAAGGTGTGTCCTGAACACCTGAAAGATCATAAAGGTAATGGCAACGCAACCATTGTTCAAGATGATTTCGACTCATCTGCTGTTCTTGTTGTTTCAAGTGGCGACTCGAGAAAAGAGTGGATTATGGATTCAGGTTGCACTTGGCACATGACTCCAAACAGAGAATTGTTCGAGGAGCTATGTGATCAAGATGGTGGATCTGTGCTACTAGGAAACAACAAATCTTGCAAAATTGCAAGTATTAGATCTGTGAGATTCAAGCTCCGTGATGAGTCAATAAGGTTATTGACTGAAGTCAAGTATGTACCTGACTTGAAGAGAAATTTGATTTCTCTTGGTGAATTTGACAGAAAGGAATGTGTTTTTCAAGGAGAGAAAAATATCCTAAGAGTCATGAAGGGGTCGAAGGAAGTCTTAAGAGGCGTGAAGAAATAAGGCTTGTATACCCTTGAGGCTGAGGTTGTAAGAGGTTCGACAAATGTTGCATCCATAAAACCTGTGTCGAAGACAGAATTATGGCAAATGAGATTGGACCATGTCAGCGAAAGAGGCCTGGTCGAATTGGGGAAGCAGAACCTGCTAGAAGGTGACAAAGTCGAAAAGTTGGAGTTTTGTGAATCTTGTGTATTTGGTAAATCCTGTAGGGCGAAGTTTAACAAAGACAAGCAAATAACACGTGGATCCCTGGATTACATTTATGCTGATCTTTGGGAGCCTGCAAGGAATCCTTCACACTCAGGCGCAAGGTATTTTATATCCATCGTTGATGACTATACCAGAAAGTTATAGGTATTCATTCAGAAGATGAAGGATGAAACTTTTGAGAATTTCAAGAGTTGGAAGATTCCGGTCGAACCTCAAACTGGAAGAAAGGTTAAGAGGTTGAGAACCGACAATGACCTTGAATTCTACAATGAAGCATTCGACAATTACTGTGTTGAGTTTGGGATTGCAAGGCATAAAACTGTAGCAGGTAATCCTCAACAAAATGGCTTAGCTGAGAGATTCAATCGAACAATCCTTGAAAGGGTTAAATGTATGTGGTTAGTGCAGGATTGAAGGTGTTTTGGGCGGAAGCTGTTTCAGCAGCAGCTTACCTAATAAACAGATGTCCCTCGACTGCCTTAAGAATAAAGACACCTGAAGAAGTTTGGTCGGGACATCCACCTAGTCTCGACAGACTGAGAGTATTTGCCTGTGTGGCCTATGCTCATATTAGGCAAGACAAGGTCGAACCTAGAGCTCTGAAATGAATGTTCATGGGATACCCTGAAGGAGTCAAAGCTTATAGGCTATGGTGCCTAAAGCCAGGTCACAGGAGGTGTATCACCAGTCGAGATGTAGTTTTCAATGAAGCAGAGATGGCTTTCAAGAAAACTGATGATGCTGACGAAGAGCTGAAACATAGAGAGATTCCTGTTGAGGTGGAGCATGTTGATGCTGAATTGCGTATCCAAGATGAAGTCGAAGAAGACGCAGAAGATGTTGTCGAAGATGAGGAGACTAATAATGACTACCTACTAGCAAGAGACAGGTCGAGGAGAGTCATCAAGCCACCTCAGAGACTTAGGTATGCAGATCTTATAGCTTATGCCTTAATTTCTGTAAGTGAGATTCTAGACGAAGAACTTAGAGACTATAAGGAAGTTATGAGGAGCCGAAAGAAGACTGAATGGCTGAAAGCCATGGATGATAAGATGAAATCTCTTCATGATAACAATACTTGGGAACTGATCAAGAAACTTGCTGGAGCCAGGTTAGTCAACTGTAAATGGATTTTCAAAGTTAAGGAAGGAATCGAAGGAGTGACGTCGAAGAGATACAAGGCAAGATTGGTTGCTAGGGGGTTCACTCAGAAAGAAAGTGTTGACTTCAATGATGTGTTCTCTCCTGTTGTAAAACATAGATCCATTTGAATGTTGCTTGCCATAGTGGCACAGTTCAAACTTGAACTGGAACAGATGGATGTGAAGACTGCGTTCTTGTATGGTGATTTAGATGAAACAATCCTGATGAGGCAACCTGAAGGGTATGTCGAAAAAGGGAAGGAAGATTATGTGTGCAAACTGAATAAATATTTATATGGACTGAAACAATCTCCTCGACAGTGGAATAGGAGATTCAACAAGTTCATGGCGTGCATAAGTTTTAATAGAAGTCAGTTCGACCACTTTGTTTACTTTAGATTTTGACCAGGTAATTCATTTGTTATTTTGTTGCTCTATGTGGATGATATTCTAATAACAAGCAATAATGTCGAAAAAGTGATGAGGGTGAAGGCTGAACTCAATAAGGAGTTCGACATGAAGGATTTGGAGCTGCGTCCAGGATTTTTGGGATTGACATCTGAAGAAATAGAAAGCAGTCAAAATTATGTTTATCTCAATAGTCATACCTACGGAAGATTCTCGAAAAGTATGGTATGTTGAACTCAAAGTCTATCGTGACTCCGACAAACCTTCAATCTAAGCTGAGTATACATCAGTGTCCCAACATTGATGTTGAAAGGACATATATGAATAGCATTCCATATGCTAATATGGTGGGTTCTTTGATGTATGTTATGGTTTGTACTAGACCCGACATAACATATGCATTAAGTTTTGTAAGCAGGTACATGACGAATTCTTGAAAGATTTACTGGCAAGCATTGAAGTGAGTTCTAAGTACATAAATGAGTCTCTGAATAGAGTCCTAATTTATGGTGGAGCCTTGGGTTAAGATAGTAAAGCAGCAATCGAAGTCTGTTCACATGCAGCTGATATGATCACCAAGACATTGCCCAGTTGCAAGTTTTTTCACTATATGCAATTGATAAAGTTGTATGAAGAAAGCTAGCTTCTTGATGTTATAGAGTTAGATCCAATGTGGATATTTGTAAGATGTTGGATCGAACTCTAGTATGGTCGAAGGGTAGCTTCTGGTTCGACAGGAATTAAGCATAAGGTCGAAGTCTGTTCGCATGCTGCTGTCGAGAATAATGCGTGTTGTAGTCGAAGTTTGTTCTAACATGCATTAGTCAATATTGCTAGATTGTTAGCATATTGGATTGGATCTTCCTTGTAAGCCCAAGTATTTAAGTTAACTTGTACTCTAAGTTAGCTTGTAATTGGTAATTGTTAAAAAGTCTATTAGGTTAGTGTGTTATTTTTCTTATAAATAGGATGCTAGTTTCTCAATCTTGACATAAGGAAAAATAGGAAGATAAAATTATAACTGAAAAGAGAAATGTTATTTTGTTATTATTGTATATTTGTAATCTTGTTCAAATAATAAGAAAAGAATAGCAGTTTATAACCAATTCTTATTGTTCATTATTGTTTTATCTTATTTTCTTTATTAACCTTAACCCTTGTTTGTTTTTTATCATTAAAAAACCGTTTATACTTTTTTTCAAGATATCTGATTCAAAACCTTATCCATATTCCAAAATGATTCTTGAAACTACAAAATATTAATCAAATTCATTTCTTTGTTGATATTTACATCAACTATAATGACGTTAAGTTACTTGTGATTGTAAGTTATACATTTGAATATAAGTCATCAATGTGAATTTCAAATATTGATAATACGAATGATTAACTTTTATATATTTCCAAAAATATCATTGGGCAATTAATTTAAATTGATTTTTTCAAGAATAAAATAAAGCATACAATATTAAAATACCTCAATAAAACCAATTGTCTTGATACGAGAGTGAGAATAGGTTAAGAAAGTGTGAAGAAGACAATTGGTTTTATTGAGGTATTTTAATATTTTTAATTAATAAAAAAGCTATTTGGAATTTCTAGTTCGCGTCGAGTTTGCCTCACGATGATCTTTGTGTTTTCTTTGCAAGACTAGACTGCCGATTTGGAATTTCTGTTTTATGACTTTGGCATCATGTCTTAAGGTTATCTTTTGTTTCAACGAGGTTTCTCAGAAGGGTGCCCCTGACTGATTCTCTTCGACCAGGTCGAGCCCTCTCTTAGCGACTCGTCATTCATCTCCTCTTCGATGGAAGATTCAGTTTGTCTATAGGGTTCTCGGATCTGCACTGGGATGCTTTGAAGCTCTGGCATTTTCTTATTGTTGTGAGTCTCGAGCATTGTTGGCGGTTTCCTTCTCTTTGTACTGAATATACGCTTGGGCTTTAAGGAAGAGGGCATCCAGTAAGTGAGGCATTTCAATGCCAACTGCTTTGGTGATGTAACGGCGGAGGCGTAATCCTCGCCCGAGTAGGTACTTCTTCATATCGTTGGTCGTGGAGACCTGGGCGACTTCTCGATTGAACCTCTCGATGTATGCTTGGAGAGGTTCGACCTTCCCCTGTATGATCGCTTCGAGCGTCGCCTCGGACTTCGGGTGGCGACGAGAAGCGTTGAAGTGTCTCGTGAACTGTTTTATGAGGTCCTTCCAAGAAGTGAGGGATTCTAGGGCAATGCTTTTGTACCATGTCATGGCACCCTTCCTCATGGTGGTGGGGAACAACCTGCATTTGATGACGACTCTGACGCTGCGATAATCGATGATAGTATCGATGTTTTCGATATGCTCGTCAAAATTTGTTGTTCTGTTGTAAGTTCCCAAGCTTGGTTGTTTCTCTAGCCCGACAGGGAGGGGAGCATCCATAACCGCTCGAGATAACGGACTGCGGGGGTCATCTTCGTCGCTTCGGATCTTCGGGCATGATGGGGAGCGGACGTACCAGGGGTTGTCGTCGCGACATGGTGAGTACCTTGGTCGACTCTTCAATTTATGCAGAGGAGAACGACGGTCGTCTGGTCGTTTACCGGCTTTGTTCTTCTTGGCACCCGGGGAGCGACGCTCCTTGCGGGAAGGAGTATGGTCGTGCTTCTTGGTCACCACAGGTTGCAGCCTCTCCAGTCGAGGGCGGAGGTCGGGTTGTCGAGAGATGGGCTTCAGGACTCAGACCGTTGTTGTCTATACGGGGGAGTGCGTGAATTGCGGTCTTTCTTCAGCATTCTGATTCTTTCATTTTGCTAGAAGATCAGCAAGTAGGTCTGGTTCATCACAGCGAATAGGGCCACCAGGGTCGGATCAGCATTGGGTGGCACTGGAATTGGTTGAAAAACCTCCAGAACTTTAGGGTGTTGGGCGACATTCTCGGTCGCACCGTTATAGGAGGGGGAGACAGTGAGTCTGTCTCTAGGGATGCCTTCTTCAGTAAATGGCATTTCATCGTTGTTTTCGTGGTTACCGATGAAATGGAGGGCAGTTCCGTGAACGTTGTTAATGTCATCATGTTGGTTGGCTATGATTTGTAGGTTTTGAGAATTTTGTTTTGATCTTTGGTTTCAAGGTGATGAGTCCAAGCCTTTGAAGCTGGCATCAATTTTGGTAAAACTAACTTAACATCTTGATGTTGGACAAGATGTCTTAACATGAAGATCTAACTGTAGAACAATATATTTTTACAAGATGTCCTAAAAGGGTTATTCAACATCTGTGTCTGTTATAGTTTTTAAATCTGGTTTGAATTTGTTAATTTAGATTTCGATTGCAGAAGATTATTTGTTTTCCTTAGGTGGCAT
The DNA here is from genome assembly GCA_963859935.3 of Lathyrus sativus. Classification (NCBI taxonomy): domain Eukaryota; kingdom Viridiplantae; phylum Streptophyta; class Magnoliopsida; order Fabales; family Fabaceae; genus Lathyrus; species Lathyrus sativus. Next base: position 13,477,793 of record OZ012741.1, read on the forward strand.
CCAAGATAGAGGAATCAGAGATTCTGATTTGAAGATGCTGTTTCTAAGTGTGAATACACTTTAGGAAACTTAGGATTGAAGAAACTATTCTTGAGGAGAATTAGTTGTAGATTATGTGGAACAGAATTACTGCGTTTTTAAGCCCAAATCCAGTCTTATTTATGGTTATAATAGGATGGATTTAACCTAAGATAGTGTGGAATGTTTGCACAACTGCTCAGTGTGTACTAGGGTTTGTACTTTGTGAGCCACTCTTGTATTGTGTTGATACCAGAGTTGGAAAATTTGCATTGAGTTGTAATTGCAGTGACTGTTATGATTGAAAGGGAACTGAGAAGGATCTCATACCTAGGAAGAGTCTTAGTTAGAAATTAAGCACAAGTAGTGATTAAGAGATAAGTTGTAAACGATGGAGTTTAGCTTAGAATTAATACTATCTAGTAGATTTCATTCCTGGCTTGGTAACCCCCAAACGTAGGTGTGATTGATCACCGAACCGGGTTAACAATTCTTTGTGTTGTTTACTTTCTGCAATTTGTTTTCTGCTCCTTATTATCATTGTGTTTGAAACAGAGATCAAGTGTCTCGACATCTCTCAGGATATCTTCGAGATCTGCTATATCTGAATTTTAATTGGCATCAGAGCAGGCATCCTGCTTTGCACCTGGGTGAGATTCAGGAACGATACTTTCTGGTTCAATGGATAAAGAAGGAGGAATATTAAATAGACCACTTATTCTTGATGGCTCCAATTATGAATATTGGAAAGTGTGCACGGTGGCATGCATCAAGTCTATGAATGGTAAAGCATGGAAGTCTATGGTCAAAGGGTGGGATCCAACAAAGGCCAAAGATAAGGATGAAAAGATCACTGATGAGTTGAAACCTGAGGAAGACTGGGATGGTGAAGATGACAAGCTTGCTCAAGGTAACTCCAAAGCCTTGAATGCCTTGTCCAATGGTGTTGATAAGAACATCTTCAGGTTGACCAAAAATTGTACTGTTGCCAAGGAGGCTTGGGAGATTTTGAAGACTCGGCATGAAGAAACCTCTAAGGTAAAGTCTTCAAGACTTCAACTTCTCACCACCAATATTGAAAACTTGAGGATGAAGGATGACAAAAGTATTCAAGACTTTCATACGAACATTGTTGATATTGCCAACACTTCAAGTGATCTTGGAGAAAAGATTCTAGAAGTTAAGCTGGTTCAGAAAATCCTGAGATCTCTTCCCAAGAAGTTTGACATGAAGGGGACAACCATTAAAGAAGCCCAAGATATAAATACACTGAAGGTAGATGAACTCATGGGCTCTCTACAAACTTTTGAAATGGCATTGAATGAAAAAACTGAGAAAAAGAAAAGCTTAACCTTGGTGACTAATCAAGATGAAAGAAAGACAAATTCCAAGGAACAATTGTCTAAAGCTATTGTGTTTCTTGGAAAATATTACATTCAATTGCTGAAAAGGATGGAAGGGGAGTCAAGAGCAAATGTTAAGACTCAGTCATCTGACAACAGCAAAAGGAAGGATTTTGGAAGAAAGTTCAAAAATGAAGAGAAAGCTGGCAAAGGGAAAGGAACCAAGTTCTATGAATGTGAGGGCTTTGGACACATTAAATCTGAGCGATCTACCTTTCTCAAGAAAGAAAAGAAAGACTTGTCTACATCATGGTCTAAAGATGATTCTACAAGTGAAGGAGAATCACCCAAACAGGTTTCTGCTCTTACAGGGAGGGATATTTGATTATGATGTAGAATCAGACATTGGAGAACTCTCATATAATGATCTGGTCAACTCCTATAGGGAACTGTACACCAGAAATGCAAAAATTTGTCAGCTAGGAGAGGAATTAACATGGTGTTATCATGCGTCTTGAAGCTGAAAGATTAAAGCAGCTTGACATCATCTCTGATCTAAAGGAGGAAGTTGCATTGCTCAACTCCAAACTTGACAATATAACCAAAACTGTTAGAATGTTCAATAGCAGTTCTTATGTGCTTAATGAGATCCTTCAATTTGAAAGGCATACTCGAGATATCAGAGGACTTGGTTATAATGACCAAGGTATGATGAGCAAAAGAAAGGAGTCAAAATCTAGTCATGCTCAGCCTAAGAGGAGACATAATCAGAAGATGTCAAAAGGTATGTTTCAACATCCAAGCAGACATCAGAAAGATACTTCAGGCAAAAAGAAGTGAGACTGGAAATGTCATCATTGTGGTAAGTATGGCCATATTAAACCTTACAGCTACAAGTTACACGGTTATCCCAAGTCTGACTCTCAATCCAGAAAGATGCAAGCTAGTAAAGCTGGAAAGAAGTGGAGTCCTAAGAATGATTTTGTGGCCCTAATAGCCCATTCTTCTCTAAGAAGCCCTGCTGAAAAGAAGTGGTACTTTGAAAGTGGTTGTTCAAGACACATGACTGGTGTCAAGAACTTTTTGGTGAATATAGAATCTCATTCCTCTAACTATGTTACCTTTGGAGATAGGTCCAAAGGAAAAATTAAAGGGGTTGGAAATTTTGACCTTGCTGGGAAACCTAGACTTGATAAGGTGTTGCTTGTCAAGGGATTGGCTAAGAATTTGATTAGTATTAGTCAACTTTGTGACTAAGGTCTAAAGGTCAATTTTACCAAATCTGAATGTTTGGTTATGAATGATAAATATAAAGTCATCATGAGGGGTTCCAGATCAAAAAATAATTGCTATATATGGACTCCTTTACAGACAGAGTGCTCATCAATGTCAAATGGGAAGCATCAAAAACCTTCCTCGGATCTGAACATTGATGAATGGGAAAGTGGGAAGTTAACCAAGTCACACAAGAAGTTGCAACATCAGGTTATCTCAAGGATTCATGATCTTTTTCATAGGGTCTCTATGGTTGATGAGTTTGAAGGAAAAAGATGTGCTTATGCTGTTACTAATGACTCAATCACAGAAACTGAAGGAATATTAATCGGGGATAGTTGCTCTCAGATCATAGGATTGAGACAGATGTCGACTGAGCATAATGTCACACAAGATATTGTGACATCTTACTGTGATAACTTGAGTCTCACAAATGATTCCAAAAATTAGATTGAGGAGTTAAGGGGAAAATTAGGGTTTTGCATGATTGAGGGTTTTAAGAAATTAGTTTGGGAGAATACTACTCAAGTGTATGTATGGTTCCAACAAATAAAGAGAGGACTTCAAAATCAATCATTTCAAAGTAACCTAACTCGCTCCCTCGCACGTCTCCTTCATACTGTACCTTCCACCTTCGTGCTCGGAGAAAACCCTAATCCTGTCAATTCTTCTTCAACTTTCCAGTGTGCCAAAATGTCTCAACAACAACCATCTAAGAGGGTTACCAAGAAGGAGAGTGTTTCATCTTCAACTGCTAGAGCTAAGTCTGGGAAATTGTCTACTGCAGATGCAATTGATGTTGCTCCACTGGCTATGGTGCCATGCAAGCCTGAAAAACTCCCTATGAAAAGATCTAAGGACCTCCCTAAAGGTAATTCTTCAAATACCTATGATGTTTTTCTAAACCCTAGGAGTGAAATAGAAAAAATTTATATTGATGAGAGAATCAATCAAATAGTCGTTAGAACCTTAAAGGTAGGGAGTCATCTCAATGTTGCTGGTATTACTAGACCTCTGGCTTAGATTCTTCCCACCACCTTTGCTCCTGTAGCCGAACCAGAGGTAGTAACTGATGAGAATGCTGATGAGGATAGTATTGAATAGGGATGATCATGAAAGGTCTGAAGGGAATCTGCACACCCTTGTTGACTTTGTGGTAAGAGATGTTGAAGTAGATGGTGGAACATCTCCATATGTAGAAGAATCTGAATCAAAAGAACAAGCATATGAGGGTAATGTCGGAAAGCCTGATGATCAAGTTATCAATGTGGATGACCTGCCTTCTGATGATGAAGTCATTGCCAAGAGCCTCCACCCTGGTATGGCCAAGAGACTGAAGAAGAGTCAAGGTAATGGTGTGGCTGCTGAAAACACTCCTACCAAGAAATCTAAGAAATTTGTTATTGGACCATATAAATCTTGGAGTAAGGTTGTTATTGTGTCTAAAAAGAGAAAGGATGAGTCTGATATTGAGTCAAAAACTATGATGTTGTCGAAGATTTCCAAGACATCATGCATGTAAAGAAGCCAACTTCTAAGAAGAAGGTTGTTGCTCTTTCTAATTCTCCCTTGGACAACATCTCCTTCCATGCACCTGAAAACGTGGAGAGGTGGCCATATGTGTATAAAATAAGAGTAGCTTTGGAAAGAGAACTGGGGAAGAATACCATAGAATGCCAAAAGGTGTTGAAGCTGATTGAAGTTGCAGGCCCGATGAAGACAGTCGCTAAACTTGGGTCCTGCTATGAGAAGTTGGTCAAGGAATTTGTTGTGAACATTCCTGAAGGCTATGATGATGCAAACAGCGAAGACTACAGAAAAGTGTATGTCAGAGGAAATGCTGTAACATTTTCCTCCACGGTGATCAACAGGTTTTTGGGAAGATCAGTAGACCCTCAACTTGAGTGTGAAGACACTGATGATCAGATGTGTCAGGAGATCACATGTAATAATGTGAAGCATTGGGCAATCAAAGGGAAGCTTTCATATGAGAAGCTTAGTGTGAAGTATGCAATTTTGCATAGAATTGGTATTGTCAATTGGGTGCCTACCAACCATACTTCAACCATATATGTTGGGCTAGGAAAATTCATATACATTGTTGGTAAAGGAAGAAAGTTTAACTTTGGGACTTATATCTTTGATCAAGTTCTGAAGCAAGTTCCATCCACTGCTATTAAGCTGCCTATATGCTTTCCTTCCCTCATTTGTGGCATAATTTTGGAGCAGCATCCTGGTATATTGGTGACTGCAGATTATGCAATGAAAAGGGATTCTCCCTTGATATTGCATTATAAGATGTTTGCTGGGAGTTATGTCCCAGATATTGTTTCAACATCTACCCCTACATTTGTTTCTGGAACTTCCAAGGAGAATACCATTGCCCAGTTGAAGGAGACCTGCAAGGATCTTGATGCCATCATCAAGTCAAGTACAACTAGGAAGGCTAAACTTGAATAGTTAATATAGACCTTGACAGCTGAGCAAGACAAGGGCACTAATGATGCTAAGATGGATGCAGCTAGAGAAGATGAGGTGGATGCTGATGATGATCAAGGAGAATAGGAAGAAGATGATGAGGAAACTGAAGATGAGTGTTGAATGTTGTCTTGTTTTTGTGTGGTTATGCAAGGGCTTAATGCCCAAGATATCTGTTTGGCACTTTATATGCTTGTTATGTCATCTAATACTTTATGTTTTTGCTTGGTTATTTAGTTAGTTTAATTGTCTTTGTCATATTATGGGTAAAAAGGGAGAGTAATACTAACTTTACTAACCACTGACTACTGTTGCGCTGCTATGCTAACCATTGAGGGGGGCATGCTAATTTGTTGCTTGCATAAAAAGGACCTAATTGAGGGGGAGTCAAGATGTTTTCTTTTCTGCTTTTGATGTTCTGATGACTCTGATTCTTGGTCCCAGACTATGGTTTTATGTCTGCAAGTTTGTTTTAGTTAGTTTTAGCCAAAATCTGCCAAAGGGGGAGATTGGTGAGTCCAAGCCTTTGAGGTTGACATCAATTTCGGTAAAACTAACTTGACAGCTTGATGTCAAACAAGATGTCCTAACATGAAGATCTAACTGTAAAACAAGATACTTTTACAAGATGTCCTAACAGGATTATTCGACATCTGTGTCTGTTACAGTTTTAAATATGGTTTGAATCTGTTAATTTAGATTTCGACTGCAAAATATTATTTGTTTTTCCTAGGTGGCATCCAAGATTGAGGAATTAGAGATTCTGATTTGAAGATGTTGTTTCTAAGTGCGACGACACTTTAGGAAACTTAGGATCGAAGAAACTATTCTTGAGGAGAATTAGTTGCAGATTCTGTGGAACATAATTGCTGCGTTTTTGAAGCCCAAATCCAGTCTTGTTTGTGGTTATAAATAGGATGGATTTAACCTAAGATGGTGTGGAATTTTTGTATTGCTACTTAGTGTGTATTATGGTTTGTACTTTGTGAGCCACTCTTGTATTGTGTTGATACCAGAGTTGGAAAATTTGCATTGAGTTGTAATTTCAGTCATTGTTGTGATTGAAAGGGAGTTGAGAAGAGTCTCATACCTAGGAAGAGTCTTAGGTAGAAATTAAGCACGAGTGGTGATTAAGAGATAAGTTGTAAACGGTGGAGTTTAGCTTAGAATTAATACTATCTAGTAGATTTCATTCCTGGTTTGGTAGCCCCCAAGCGTAGGTGTGATTGATCACCGAACTGTGGCAATCATCTAGGGTCAACTGCCCCACAATCTTCGGATAATAGGTGGACTTGCCTGTCACGGAGGGCGAAACTGCTCCTCGAAGTGCGTAGGTCAATTATTGATGTGTCCTCGAATGAGGAGCACGTGAAGAACGTAGTTTCCAATGGTCCCAATGGATTGGATCAACATTTAAGCCATCCTCGACACCGCATTGGATTGGGCCGTGGCCGACATTGAGTCAGCCACGAATCTAGTCCAGAACAGTTTTTTTTTTTTTAATTAAAACACACCTAAATTCACATTTTTATACATATCTAATAAAAAAAATTATGATTGGTTCTATCTAAGAATTTTCTTTTGAATGTTGTTGTTACCACACCATAGCTTACATGTTAGATAGTAGTTTTTTTTAAAAGATGGATCGTGAAAAATGATAGATTAGAAGAGGAATGTTATACCCATGAGCACTTCCATAATTTATAGTCTAACTTTTTTTTAGATCAAATAATTTATATTCTAACTTAAAAATGTAATAAAAATAAAAATATTTATATACTACTATTACATTTTACTCATTTCTCTACCACCACCACTTACTCATATTTTTTCTATTATTTTCTCTTAGTATTTTCTCCAACTAATTCATTTACCTATTTGGTTTTTCTCTCCAACTAATTACATTGTTTATTATTAAAAAGTATAATTAATTGTCACTGAATTAAAATATTTTTCAATTACATTGTTAATATTTTTTATCAATTTATTATGTTATTCAATTTTTTATTCATCTGCGATTTATTTTTATTTCTTATTTATGTTTTCTTTCTATTTATTTATTTATTTATTATTGTTTTTTTTTTTGTTGTAGTTTGTCTAATTCATATTTATCTTTAATTTTGAATACTATTATTTATTTATACAAGATAATTTGATTAGTAAAAAATTATTAATTATGAATTTTTTTTCTATAAGTTTTACACTTTGCAAATTTTTATTATTTATTACTCTATAAATATTTTCTTATTTTTTAATTTTAATAAAAATATTTATTTTTATTTTTCCATTATAGTAAAAAAAAAGGATTAATATATGAATTTCTTTGTCTACAATTTTTAAACTTTTCAAATTTATTATTTTTTACTCTTTAGATTTTTTCTTATTTTCTAATTATAATGAAAATATATATTTTTTTTATTTTTCCATTATATAAAACTATAAATGATTGATATATTTTTATTAAAAACTATAAATAAAAAATATTTAAATTATTTTTTAACTATATTTTGTAAAAATAGACACCTTAAGGCTAGAAACTTCCCCTTGCACAGCTTTCCATTGTGCTACATTCGGCAGAACCAAAAGATACGTAAGCGACTAGAAAACCTTAAATTTGAATAAAATTGGAATCGGAGAAAAGTATCAAAAAGCCACAAAGTTACAACTCACACTGTTACAAATTATTATGAGAGATAAAGTATTGTATTATAATATTGATGATGTAATGAAGGGACAAATGAAACCAGGGACCACAAATCTGAACAAGAGAAGCTGAAATTTTTGGTCGACATGATATAATAATATATAAGCATTGATCACTGACCTTACTTGATATTGATAAATTCCTTTGCTATGATGATGCATCAGTTTGTTGCAGTTTTATTGCTAGCACTTTCACTATTCCTTGTAGCTGCTAGTGCATTGACCAAGAGTGATTTCCCTCCTCACTTTTTGTTTGGTGCTTCTACTTCAGCTTATCAGGTTCTCCTCTCTTTCTCTCTCTAACCACATATCCTCACGTTGTTTTAAGTCATCTTTAAGTTTTTGACAATTAGACACGCTTCAATCATGATAAAATAGCCAGAGACTATTTAATCGCAGTTTAATAGTGACATATTTTCTGATGAAATGTTTCATAGAAATTTTTGATTTGACTATTGGATTTGTAAAATTTAATATCTATGGTCCTGTGTTAAACACTTTTTTTTTGTATTAATTATTGTATTTTGGAATTGGGCTGATATGAAGGTGGAAGGTGCAGCAGATGAAGATGGCAGGAAGCCAAGCATTTGGGATACCTATGCACATGCTGGCAATGGTGTAATTTTTGTTTTCTATAATTTACTCAACATTAATTAGCATAGAACGGCCGCGGCCCTGTAAAGAGTTCTGTGATTTTGGTCAATATAGGTGTTACGACACTGATTGCAATCGTCATGATATGAATTAATCACAATTTATTCTTTATCATAAGAGTAGTAAATAGTAATATTAGTATCGGCATCTTCTGATACTGTTTGTTACGGTTGTATGAACTGTTTTTTAAACCTTCATAAAAATTTCATGTTATTTACAACATAAGTTGATTTAGTTATTCTTGTTATGTAGTCCTAGTTCAAACAATGACATTCTTTACTTTAAAAATTTACAGCAGGGGCATACGAGGGAAATGGTGACATTGCTTCTGATCAATATCACCAATATAAGGTCAGTAGATATGGAATATAAAAAATCTCTCATTTTTTACCTATTAAAAGAATGGCATGTTACTATCAGTACACATGTGCTTTCATTTCTTGTAGGATGATGTTGAACTCATGGCTAAAATGGGATTAGATGCCTATAGATTTTCCATATCATGGTCAAGACTTATTCCAGGTACAATCTAGCTTAATGAAGCACAAACACAAACACACAGATACCAGACACGACATTGAAATGTTGACACTAAAATTTCTGAAAACATTTATCTGACACATTGGTGCTACATACTTACAAATGATAGTTTCTAGTATGAGACATCAATAGATTTATAGGTTCATACAACAAAGTGCAACATTGTTTTGTTATTCTGACATTGATCTCATTTGATTTAATACCAGACGGGAGAGGGCCGATAAATCCTAAGGGATTGGAGTATTACAACAACCTCATCAATGAACTAACAAGCCAAGGTTCTTTTGTAAACTAGCAGTATAACCATTATTTGAAAAACTGAGTTCCTTCCTAATTATATAGTTATTTGTCTTTTCCCCCTTCATTTGTAGGTATCCAGCCACATGTGACATTGAATCATTGGGATTTACCACAAACACTTGAAGATGAATATGAAGGATGGATTAGTCGAAAAGTCATGTATGGTTCCCAATTACAAATGCCTAGTAACATGACCGTCTCGTGTTAGATAAGAGTTCAAAGTTTAAAGAAAAAACCACATTTAATTAAATCTGCATGTTTATGTTTCTTGTAGAAAAGACTTCACAGCATATGCAGATGTATGCTTCAGGGAGTTTGGAGATCGAGTTAAACATTGGACGACAATGAATGAGGGGAATATGTGTTCCATGATGGGTTATGATTATGGAGTTGTACAACCTCAAAGGTGTTCTCCTTCTATATTTAACTGCTCCAAAGGAAATTCTTCAACAGAACCGTATTTGGTTACTCATCATATGTTGTTAGCACACGCATCAGCTGCAAATCTCTACAAGAATAAGTACAAGGTACACCAATCTATGGCACATGCACCGCTTTTCTTTTTGGAGCTTTTTTTGGAGAGCTTACACAATCACGATATAATATATGGTATTTTCAGGTCAAGCAGCAGGGATTTATTGGGTTTAATATCCTTGTTCAGGGATATCTACCACTAACAAACACCAGCGAAGATGTAATCGCCACTAAAAGAGCCCAAGATTTCTTTATGGGGTGGTAAGTAACATTGTGATTGTGTTAGAGTCATCATAGAGACTCTGCATAGGACTCAAAATATCATGTAGGATACTTATATCCATGGATATTTCCACAAACATCGGACGCCCGAAATTTCTTTGATTTGTTGTGACAGGTATCTGAATCCCTTTATTTTTGGAGATTATCCGGCCGTCATGAAAAAGAATGTTGGCTCAAGGCTGCCTTCCTTCACTAGTAGGCAATCAAACCTCGTCAAGGGATCAATTGACTTCCTTGGAATCAATTTTTACCATGCATTTCATGTTAAGAACAATCCTAGCAGCCTGCAGATAAAGAATAGAGACTACATAGCTGATAAGGCCGTGGAACTTATTCGTAATATTTTTTATTTCTATACTATTTCTAAAACCAAACTAACCGTTATATTGTCTCTAATTTTGATGCAAACTAGAAACTTTTGTAGGCCAAATCAGTGTTTGGTAATCCAATTTTGAAGAACTTTCGTATATTAACATATTTTTCCTGATGCAGACATACCTGCAAATAATACCTTCCACGATAAGGTAAAAGACGAGTATGAACATCGTGGTTCCATTTATTCTTTGAGGGTTGATGCTTCAATCTATTCCACTTACTACCTTATTGGTTTGTTTAGATTCCAATTACACCCTGGATTTTGGAACGAATGCTTCATTCATTGAAGAATGATTATGGAAATTTTCCAATTTACATTCACGAAAATGGTATGATGAATCTTTCAGAAACATCGATCCAACGAACCTAGTCTTTTTGTGCTAGTACTGTCATCAATAACATCAAAATGTTGTCGAGCTATGACGAATCTTTGAACTTGTATTCAGGTCAAACATTACCTACGAAATCATTAGACGACCAACCAAGGGTGGAGTATATTCGGGAATACATAGGGAGCCTGCCTGATATGTTGAGGTATCTCTAGTTTTATTGTGTTTTATATCTTAACGTGATCTTCATTTTCAATATTCCTTTAGTTCTTCTATTCTACTTGATATTGTAGGAATGGACTCGATATAAGAGGCTATTTTGTATGGTCCTTCTTGGATGTGTTTGAGTTAGAAAGTGGATATGAATTCGGCTATGGCTTATATTATATAGATTTTGAAGATCCAACTTTGAAGAGAAAACCTAAACTTTCAGCTTTGTGGTACTCAAATTTTCTCAACAACAAAACTATGGACATTGACTCGGAGATCACCATGAAAATTGAGGAGAATTCATCTGTACTCTCCAAGAATCCTTTAATGCATATTGCCACTTAGGTAATCAAGATAGAACTAGTTAAAATAAATGTTCTCTCTAGTCTCCATTTTTTTTTTAATTCTGCTTCTTTATGTGATTAAGTGAGAGAAAGTGACATAAGTTATGGTGTGTAAACTTATTGTAGAAATATATTTTATATTTCCTTGCTTTGATGAGAATTACATGTGTTGTACAAACAGAATTATTCTGTATTGATTGTTCCATACTCCCCCCTCAATCTGGGTGGTAGATGTCTATCATACCCAGATTGAATATGATATTCTCGTACATGTTCTTTGGAAGGGCTTTTGCTAGAATGTCTGCAGTTTGCTGGCATGATGAAATATGGTTAACACTTATAATTTCATGATCAATTTTCTCTTTGATGAAGTGTTGGTCTATCTCTACATGCTTTGTTCTATCATGTTGTATCGGGTTCTTCGCAATGCTAATAGTAGCCTTGTTATCACATAATATCTTCATGGGGTGATTGTTAGGAATTTTGATCTCATCTAGCATTCGCTTAAGCCAAATTCTTTCACAAATACCTTGTGACATAGCTCTGAATTTTGCTTCTGCACTACTCATAGCCACAATAGATTGTTTCTTGCTTCTCCAAGTTATCATATTATCCCATACAAATGTGCAGTAGCCTGTAGTTGATTTTCTATCAGATAAACATCCTGCCCAATCAGAATCAGTGTAAATTTTAATACCTCTGTTTGAGTTCTTTTGAAAATAAAGTCCTCGGTCTGGCTTACCTTTCAGGTACTAGAGAATTTTGTTCACATTTCTCATGTCAGTTTCAGTTGGATTTGACATATAACAACTAGTCGTGCTTACAGCAAAAAAGATGTCTGGTCTGGTATGAGTTAGATAGATTAATTTTCTGACTAGACTTTGATATCTATCTTTATTAGCTAGTACATTTTCATCTTCACTCCTTTTTACTCGTTCTATGGGAGTATTGACAGTTTTGCATCCAAGCATACTTGTTTCTTGAAGTAAATTTAGAGTGTACTTCCTTTGAGAAATTAAAATACCATTCTTTGTTCGTGCAATTTCCATCCCTAGAAAATACTTGAGTTGTCCTAAGTCTTTGACTTCAAATTCTTTGGCTAGAAGTTTCTTTAACTGGTTGACTTGTTCATCATCATCTCCCGTAATTACGATATCATCAACATAGACAATAAATAAAGATATCTTCCCATCCAAAAATTGTTTGACAAACATAGTATTGTCTGTTTGACATTGAACAAAACCATCTTGCTTGAAAACTTTTGTTAGTCTGTCAAACCATGCCCTTGGTGATTGTTTGATGTCATATAGAGATTTTCGAAGTTGACACGCCATGTTGGAGGTTCCAAGTGATTTAAGTCCCAAAGGAATTTGCATATATACCTCTTCTTGTAACTCCCCATTTAGAAATGCATTCTTTATGTCTAGTTGGTGTAGGGGTCAATCTAGATTTGCTGCCAGAGATAGTAGGACCCGAACAAAATTGAGCTTTGCAATAGGTGCAAAAGTCTCTTCATAATCCACCCCATATGATTGTGTGAACCCTTTAGCAACCAACCGGGCTTTGTACCTGTTTATACTTCCATCAGCATTGTGCTTAATAACTTTCTTCCCTTTTGGTATAGCAGTGATCTCTCATGTGCCATTTCTTAGTGCTTGAACTTCTTCTGTTATAGCTCCTGCCCATTCAGGTTTCTGCAATGCTTGTTGAATATTATTTAGAATTTCTATGTTGTCAGCAGCTACTACAAAGGACCTGTAACTTTGTAATAGTTTTCCATAGGAGATATATTTTTCATTAGGGTGTTTAGTGCAAGTCCTAACCCTTTTTCTCATAGCAATAGGAATATCAATAGTTGTTGTATTTATATCAAACATGTTTAGAGTTAGGAAGAATATTACCTATGGGAACTTCATTTTCTAGAGTATGGTCTGACTCATGGCCTTGCATCAGAGCTATACTTGACTCTACTTCATTCCTCTTCTTTTTATAACATAAACCCTTCCACTTGCTTGTTTTTGGATTACAATTTTGTTGAGATGTGGTTGAGACTATAATTGGTCATGTTTCTGTCACAACTCCTATTGTCCTTTCACTCGACTAAATGTTAGAGGTTTGGTTTGGCAACTATTCAACTGATTTAGGTATAGGTTCGGCTAATTGAGTGTTACTGGTTTGGTCTGGTAAGATTTTGTCATATTTGGTTAGTTTAAGAGACAAAAGTTAGTATTCTGAATTTTTGAAAATTTCGATGTATGATTGCTCCTCTTGAATACCAATTTTGGTGTAATAGGGTTTATTTTCAAAGAAGGTTACATCCATAGTGTGGTAAAAAAAATTGGTATGGGAAGAGTAACACCTACATCCCTTTTGGTGAGGAGAGTAACCAAGAAAAATGCATTTGATGGATTTTGGGTCTAATTTACTTCAACGAGGGTTGGGGTTATGGACGAAAGTTGAGCATCCAAATACTTTTAATGGAATGGAGGAAAATATTTTATTGGTTGGAAATAGGTTTTGAAGTGTGGAGAATGAGGTCTTAAAGTTAAGGATACGAGAGGGAGTTCGATTTATAAGGTGAGTTGCTGAAAGGACAACTTATCTCCAAAAGTGTTGTGGGACATTTGTGGCCAACATAATTGATCTAGTCACTTCCAAAAGGTGTTTATTCTTCCTTTCTTCTACTCCATTTCGTTGGGGAGTGTCCACACACGAGCTTTGGTGAACAATTCAAACCTTTTGAAGATATGAATTTAGAGTAAGGTTGTAATACTCACGATCATCGTCGGTTCTAAGTATCTAAATATTGCTTTGGAATTGTGTTTGTACCATCTTATGATAAATTTCAAATATTCTCCCTACTTCCGATTTTTCCTTCATTAGAAACACCCAGGTAACATGTGTGTGATCATCAATAAAGGTGACAAACTATCTTGAGTCTGTAATGTTGTGGACTCGTGATGGTCCCTATACATCACTATGAATTAATGAAAAAGGTTTGGAGGGTTTATAGGATTGGGGTGAATAATGGTTTCGGGTATGTTTAGACAATTGGAAAATTTCACATTGAAAATGTTCCTTGTTTTTATTGAATAAAGAGGGAAACACCTTTTCCAAGTATATGAAATTTGGGTGGCCTAATCTATAGTGCCACATCATTATAGGATTATTATCATTTGAAACTGCAACTGCAACATGATAATTATTCTAGAGTTTTTCTTTTGATTTTTCCACTTGAAGGAGGTAGAGTCCAGCACACTCTTCAGCATTGCCAATCGTCTTCCTGAACTCCAAAATCTGAAATTCACACAAGTTAGGGAAGAATTTAGTAACACATTTCAAATCTCTTGTAATCTTGCTAATAGACAGCAAGTTACAATCCAGTTTGGGCACATACAAAACAGAGTAAAGTGTAATATTTGGTGAAATGATAATTGATCCTTTACTCATGACCTTGGAAAGTGTACCATTAGTTATTCGAACATTATATTTATAAGGACGTCGAGAATAACTACTAAACATAGTAAAGTCTCCAGTCATGTGATTTGAAGCCCCTGAGTCAACAATCCATGATTTTGTTTTTTCCTTAATAGTGTTTAGAGCATGTAAGTAATTACCTCTTTGAGCCACTATAGCAGTACCACCTTTTTTCTGCAGTTAACATGGTTTGCTGAAAGAGGTTTTGAAGAGCCTTCATTTTTTTCTTTGCTAAAAGAGGATGAGTTATAGTATACCTCATTTTCTTGATTGTTACATGATGTGTTGCCTCTGCCCTCCTTGCCTTTGAACAATTTGGCCTCTGAATGTATTGTCCAACATGTTTTCTTTGTGTGGCCTAGTCTCTTGCAATGATCACACTAGGGGTGGGTTTTCTTCTGTGGTGGCCGATGTTGATTCCCTCTTGTTGCCGTTGCAGAGCTCTCGCTGTACGGAACTGAGTTGGGTGTCCCCAACATGATTTTCCTCTTGCTTTCTTCCCTTTTCATTCTGAAAAGGCTTCTCGAATTTTGAGAAGTTGTTTGGTTCCAAGAATCCTTCCACGAACTTCATCTAGGTCCTTGTTTAGTCCCAATAGAAATTTGTAAATCATATCTTTTTCCATCAGTTCCTTATACTTCTTTTGATCTTTTGTACAACACCATGCAACCTCTTCATATATGTCGAGTTGCTGCAAGTGTTTGTTAAGTATGTTAAAATAGTCAGTAATAGAAGATTCTCTCTGTCGAAGGTCATGAAGAATGCTTTTTATCTCAAATACGATAGATGTATTATCAACATTTAAGTATGTTTCCTTCACTGCATCCCATATTTCTTTTGCAGTTCCATAGAACATGAAATTTTCACCAATTTCATTTGTCATGGTTTTGAGCAGCCATGACATTACTTGGTTGTTCTCAAGTTTCCATTTCTGAAAATTTTTCTCCTTTCTCGGGACATTTAGAATCTCATATGGTGTAGCCTTCCCTTCCTTTTCCTTCGAGGAAGATCTTGACTGACCTTACTCATTGGGTATAGTTTTGACCATTTAATTTATGGCCCGTGATGAGGTGAGTGAGTCATTCATGTGAACTGGTCGGGGATGAGCTAGTCTCCATTTTGAGTGATTCATCAACTTTGGGATCCTCCATAGTTTGGCGGCGCTAAGTTAGGGATGGTTCAGATCATGCTCAGATACCATGTATAAATATATTTTATATTTCCTTGTTTTTATGGGAATTACATATGTTGTATTTATAAAATACACAAGGCAGGATTTGAAAGAGACATCTAGAGCCTGCTAAGAGGCAATTCTTTCTTCGTCGTGCTTTACCCGGTTGACCCACTGTCTTCCGGCGAGAAATTTTTTTTTGCAAACCGTGTTGTCACTCCGGTTTGCCTCACTTTTCAAAATTCTCCGGTCATAACCGCATAGCTGCCGCCGTCGTTGCTATTCTCAACGACCTTCCGGCAAACTTTTTCATCGGCAGAAACCTCCACACGTGCCACCTCCATCTCTGCGCGTGGGCATCAAGCGCCGCCACCTGAAACGCACGTGACAGCACGTCCGGCCGGCGATCGATCGCGTGATATTTTCTCTCTTCAGATACTCATGGCTACTCTTCAGAACTTTACGCCAAACTACGATGATTTTCTCAGGTGGTATCAGAATTATCAGAACTCAGATTCTACTGCTAAGGTAGCACACACTGGTAATTTATCTGTTTGCCTCTCTCAATCATCTCCTCTTCGACCTTGGGTCCTTGATTCTGGTGCGTCTGATCATGTTACTGGTAATAAAAATTTGTTCTCTTCCCTCTCTACCTCTGGTTTCTTACCTACTATAACTTCGGCCAATGGTTCTCAAACCCGATCCGAAGGGATTGGTACTGTTCAAATTCTACCGTCTCTATCTGTTACTTCTGTCCTCTATGTACCTAATTGTCCATTTAATTTACTTTTAATCAGTCGTTTAACTCGTTCTCTTGATTGTAGTATCACCTTCACTAATAATAATGTTACCCTGCAGGATCGGAGTTCGGGAAAGACGATTGGCGTCGGATATGAGTCTCAAGGCCTTTACTACCTTTCATTGTCATCTCAGACATGCTCAACCAAAGATTCTCCACTCACTATCCATGCTCAGTTAGGTCATCCCAGTCTTTCCAAATTAAATAAGTTGGTGCCAAATTTATCGAAAGTATCTAATTTACATTGTGAGTCGTGCCAATTAGGGAAACACACTCGTAGTCAATTTCCCAGTCGAGTCAACAAACGAGCTTCGTCCCCTTTTGCTTTAGTTCACACCGATGTTTGGGGTCCCTCGCGTACTGTCTCTACTCTTGAGTCTAGGTATTTTGTCACCCTTAAAGATGATTTTTCACGTTGCACGTGGTTATTTTTAATGAAGAATATATCTGAATTGTTTTCCATTTTTGAACAATTTCATCGAGAAATAAGAACCCAATTTGGTTTGTCTATTCGTACCTTAAGAAGTGACAATGCAGGTGAATATTTATCCCAATAATTTCAAACATTTATGTAATCCAATGGTATTTTGCACCAAACATCTTGCCCTCATACACCCCAACAAAACGGGGTAGCCGAACGCAAAAATCGGCACATCGTAGAAACCACTCGGACCCTACTTCTCCATGGTAATGTTCCTCTCCGGTTTTGGGGAGATGCAGTGCTCACGGCATGTTACCTCATAAATCGCATGCCATCATCTGTCCTTAATAATAAAATCCCTCATTCAATCTTGTTTCCAAACTCTCCACTCCACCCAATTCCTCCTCGAGTCTTCGGGTCCACGTGTTTTGTACACAATCTCTCCCCTGGTCTTGATAAACTATCAGCTCGATCACTAAAGTGTGTCTTTCTTGGCTATCATCGATCCCAAAAAGGTTATCGTTGCTACTCACATACTCTACAACGATACCTCGTATCCGCCGATGTTACCTTCTTCGAGTCTGTTCCATATTTCGAATCCAGCCAAGTTACTACGGAACCTCTACAGGAAAGTATTCCCACACCTCTTCCGGAAGTCCCATCTGTCATTATCCCCCATCATTCTAGGGAACCTGACCCACTAGTTACCCCTACGGTTGACCCCCCCACTCCTCGCCCACTTCAAACATATCAGCGTCGTCACCCAAAGTCTGTCGTACCTGTCCCTGAAGTCGTACCTGTCCCTGAAGTCACTACGGTCGTACCTGTCCCTGAAGTCGTACCTGTCCCTGAAGTCGTACCTGTCCCTGAGGTCACTACAGACTCTCCTCCGACGCTCTCGCCATCACCGGATTCGATCCTGCAACCTGAGTCTGATCTTTCGATTGCCCTTCGAAAAGGTATACGTCAAACACGAAATCCTTCTCCACATTATATTGATTTATGTTATCATCGTCTTTCCCCTTTGCAGTATACTTGTTTGTCTTCTTTGTCTTCTGTTTCTATTCCTAAAACTCCAGGTGAAGCATTATCTCACCCTGAGTGGAGGCAAGCAATGATTGATGAAATGTGTGCTCTTCAAAGCAATGGTACCTGGGAACTGGTTCCTCTACCCCATGGGAAATCTTTAGTAGGTTGTCGTTGGCTTTATACAGTGAAGGTTGGTCCAGATGGCAAGATTGATCGATTTAAAGCCCGCTTGGTAGCCAAAGGATACACTCAAATTTTTGGGTTGGATTATAGTGATACCTTCTCGCCTGTAGCCAAGATGGCATCTGTTAGACTTCTTCTAGCCATTGCAGCCATTCGACATTGGTCTCTTCATCAACTTGATATCAAAAATGCATTCTTACATGGTGATCTTGAAGAGGAAGTATATATGGAGCAACCACCTGGGTTTGTTGCTCAGGGGGAGTCATCGAATATGGTTTGTAGGCTACACAGGTCTCTTTATGGTCTTAAGCAATCTCCGAGAGCTTGGTTTGGCAAATTCAACACTGTAGTACAACAGTTTGGTATGATCCGTAGTGAAGCTGACCATTCTGTTTTTTATCGTCACTCACCCCAAGGGTGTATTTATCTTATTGTGTATGTAGATGACATTGTCATAACTGGTAGTGATCAGCAGGGAATACTCCAGTTGAAACAACATCTCTCGAAACAATTTCAGACAAAAGATCTTGGTAAACTCCGCTATTTCTTGGGTATTGAAGTAGCACAATCTAAAGATGGTCTGGTCATTTCTCAGCGGAAATATGCTATGGATATTTTGGAAGAAACAGGTTTGTTAAATGTTAAACCAGCTGATACTCCTACGGATCCAAGTGTTAAACTACTACCCAATCAGGGGGAGCCTTTATCTGACTCAGGAAGATATAGGAGATTGGTTGGAAAGTTGAATTATCTCACAGTCACTCGTCCAGACATTTCTTTTGCAGTCAGTGTGGTAAGCCAGTTCTTAAATTCCCCTTGTCAGGAACACATGGATGCTGTTATCCGGATTTTGGGATACATCAAATGTGCTCCAGGAAAAGGTCTTGTGTATGAGGATAAAAGACATACCCAGATAATTGGATACTCTGATGCTGATTGGGCAGGGTCACCCATTGATAGACGATCCACCTCTGGGTATTGTGTACTTGTTGGAGGAAACCTTATATCCTGGAAAAGTAAGAAACAAAATGTAGTTGCAAGATCAAGCGCCGAGGCAGAGTATAGGGCCATGGAAATGGCAACATGTGAACTTATTTGGTTAAAATAGTTGCTCAAGGAACTTCAAATTGAAGAAGTAAGACCAATGACACTTATTTGTGATAATCAAGCTGCATTGCACATTGCTTCAAATCCAGTCTTCCATGAGAGGACCAAACATATTGAGATAGATTGTCACTTTGTCAGAGAGAAGATTGAGTCAGGCGACATCGTCACAAGCTTTGTCAACTCTAATGATCAATTGGCAGATGTGTTTACAAAATCCCTACGAAGCCCCAGAACTAACTATATATGTAACAAGCTTGATGCATTTGACTTATATGCTCAAGTTTGAGGGGGAGTGTTGATATGTGTAAATATATATATATATATATATATATATATATATATATATATATATATATATATATATATATATATATATATATATATATATATATATATATATATATATATATATATATATATATATATATATATATATATATATAGTGTTGAGAACATTTGTATGTAGAATAGTCCCACATCGACTATATCATGTAATTAGTTGTATTCTATTTATATATAATAATATCTCCGTAGTGCTTTTCAAAACACACGGTTTATTCAAATGTCTCTTAGTCTCTTGTATTTCAACAGAAACATAAATGCATTCCTTGCTACTCAAATGTTTCAGATTTTTGACAGCCATGTCACTCTAACAATGTTTCGCCCTTCCTTTCTCTTCCACTGATGGCTATGAGAAATAAAATCAACCACATTCCAATTGTGACATCCATCTTGCCTGCCAATCCAACTTTGACAGCAACCCATATTCTTCTAGAGACTTGATAGTTAAAAAACAAATGTTGTCTATCTTCATCAACTCGAGAATATAAAACACAATCTGCAATTTAAACTATCCCTTCCAATGATTCTTTTTATCACCAATTGGCCTGTGTCACAGTACGAAAAATATCCGAGCGCATCGCACGCTCGAAAATACAACAGAGTCACCACTGAATATTATTTATTCTAAGAGAAATGGAAAATATAAATTAAACCCAAAGAGAAGAGAAAAGGGTATGAAAGTTGGTTATGCAAGGGGAAGATATTAACATCCCTCACATTCATTGTACTCAACAGGAACCGTTTTGATTGTTCTTTGCACAAATGAGTGTTATTATCTAAAGGTTACTTGTGAATGGTTTTAATTAAGAGAAAAAAATATTTTTTTAATTAATGTGCTTGCCAAGATTTCGAAATTATGTGTCTACATATCCTCATAGTGCAATGAAAATATCAGAGCTTCGTAGTTCGTGAAGTAGAAAATAAGTATTTGTTGGTTGATTTTAGGGAACAATGTTATAATCGTATCCTAAATGTATTTTGATGTTAGCTGTTTGATCCTGATTCGGATGCTCTAAGTTGTTAGTTCGAATGCTAAGGAATGAATTATAATATTTCTTTTATGAAAATAAATTGATGTTTTGAATCAAGGACAAAAAATTGTCAAAGTGGTGTCTGAACCAAAGACAAAGAATTGTAAAAGTGGTGTTTGAACCAAGAAAGAGGTGTCTGAATTAAGGAAGTGGTGTCTAAACCAAGGAAGTATTGTAAAAGTTTTCCTAAACGGGAGATTAACAAGGCAAAGGGGAATAACGGCTTGCCTAAACCAGAGGGATTAACAAGGCACACTAGAATAAGAGTTTGTTTAAATTAGGGAATTAACAAGGCAAACGAGAATAAGAGGTTGCCTAAATCAGGGGATTAACAAGGAAAACATAATAAAGGGAGAGTATAGGTGTCAAAACCAAAAGGAGTTGTATTGAAACCAAGGGAGAATTATTATAGAAAGTTTTTGATATTGGTTGTGATTGATTTTTGTCTGAAGACAGATATTCAGACAAGAAGCTCTACAGAAATGTCTGAATCACTCGGAGAGAGAGAGACTCTACATCATCATTTTTTTTCTTCCTTTTATTGTGAAAATAACCTTGATTTGAATTGCACTAAAGTCTATGAATGAAGGTGAATACTTTGAACATATGGGTCATGCATCCCGTATCCAAAGATATTCAGAATGAGGATAGGAATACACCATTTCATTCTTCTCCATTTCTTAAGGCTCATGGCGCACAATTCGTATCGTATTTGTTAAGTATTTTTATTGTTTTATTTGCAAATTTTTTTTTTAGTTTTATATGAATAAGGGACAGAACATGATTAACAGAAAGGAATATGGTACAAAAGATGGGGAATAAAGCCTAATGTTGTCTTACATTAATTGTCCTATCTTCTGGGATTTAGAATGGGGACTTCGTATTTGACTTAAAGAATTATGCATAGTATAAGTTCTAAAGTCTTTCTAATCCAATTAATTAATCAAATGATATTAATCAATTAATTGAATAAAGAACCTAAGAAAACATGCAAAGACATTATAGGTCATTTTATTCATCAAGCAAGCAAGAATTTATTCAAGCCATTTCATCATGAATTATAAATTAAAGACAAAAAAATAAAAGATAATGACTAATGCTATGAAACCCTAATTTCTACTAAACCTAATCTAATCCTAATTAGGAGATTCAATCCTAATTTAAAAATTAAAACCTAATTTAAGAATTAAATCTTAAAATGCTAACTATCATTAGAAATTATTTTGGTGTATTTTAAAAAAATATTAAAAGAATTTTGTCAAAAAAAAAATGATTTTCCATTGTTCCTTCTGATCCGACTCATATGGTGTGTGATTTGAATCACACACCTAAAATTTGAATTTTTTCAACTTCGAGTTGTTTCGAGATTTCACTGATGTCATGCCTTAAACCAATCTCAAATATTGATCCAAAAACTAGACTAAGTGACTTAAATCATACTGTTCATACTCAAACACAAACAATTTAAATTATGCATTCTAAAATATATAGATCCAAAACTCGATGGAGAAATGCGCAATTGAAGAAGAGACTCAATGATGTAAAATAAAACTAAAAAAAAACTTAAAGGACAAGCAACAAAACCATATAGCATATACATGCATAGTCACCCCTTTAATATAGCAGCGGCATGCAACTTCACACCGCAGTCTTTGCAACCTACTTGAACTTTGCATTTCTATTATTCAATATCTTAGCACAAGTGTAGGTGGTCATCCATGTTTTTATTTGAAAAGTATGATTGTCACCTACTTTAAGGCACATAGCCAAAAAAACCACATTTCCGTTGTATTTTATCCTGGTCATGAAACTTTCATTCTTGACAAATGTAATTTCTCTTCTATCTAAAACTGACTGCTTTATTATTATATCCTTGAAATTTCTTAGGAATTAAATTATATACCTAACTTAAACTCATAATCCTTACTTAATTTCTCATTCCTAAACGTTTCATACTTTGAAAATGTTTCATCTTGAGAAGCATATGGGTCTGAGTTACCCATTTCATCACTCACATATTGCTCTTTTTCTTCATCCATTCTATATTGCTCTTTTTCTTCATCCATTCTTTGAGAATCCTTCATTTTATGAGCTTTGGAAATCCTTGGTTTCAGCTTCTTTTTGGGTGACTTTTTGGCACAAACTTGAATCCTATATGATTAACCTATTTCAACTTCGTTTGTATCATTTTTGGGTCTATCAACTTCAATGACTTCAAATTCATCATTCAATTCATTTGTTCTCTCATACTCACTATCATCAAATCTAACCCTCATTGCATCATCGTCACTTTTTCTAGTTCATCTTCTCTATCACTTGATTCAATCTCTTCACATTGTGATGTCATTCATTAACTACTTTTACATTGATGTCATTCACATTGTGTTCAATATATACCTTTTCGAGAATACCATTTACCTTCCACGAGAATCGACATAATAGCGCATTTCTTGATCCTTTGATGAATGCAACTATCTTATTCTCTTTTACCAATTTATCCACAAGTTCCTCAAAAACGATGCAGACTTAGCAATATTGAAGACTGCATATATTTCTATCAAACATATCTTTATATAAAAGTTTTATCAGGCATATAACATACCTAACATATCTTTATATACACAAGTTTACAAACCAGTATTCATGCACCTTTCTTTCACATGGACACAAATAACCAAAATATTACAAAGAAAAAAGAAGGAGGAGGCTATATATTTGAACTAGACCTAGTTACTTTAAGTGGCAATATGAACTAAGGAAGTGTTGGCGAGTACAGATGAAGAATTTTTTATCCAAATAACCCAATTTTTAAAATTCTCAAAATAACCCACATTTAAAAATTATTTCCAAAGTATCCCAGTTAGGGTTTGGAATTACACAAGGGCGCCAGATGACTTGGTGACACCTTGTTAAGGTTATAAGGGAGTCGCCAATTAGTCTGGAAACTCCTCATGCAGTCTCCATTCCAATTGACGACTGAGTGTTGTATTTACAAGGGCGTCGTCAATTCATCTGGAGACCCCTTGTATTTTAAATTTAAAAATAAATACTTCCAAAATCCCCTAGGCACCATAACTCGTTGCGCTTGTCCCCCCCGTTGTTGATTCACGCCTGATGTTTGAGGAGTTGAAGTCTCAGGAACATTCTCAGATGGTTCCCAAAGGATCTCTTGCATTTCCATTAGGTCCTGTGTGTTGAAACTGAGCGTGCGACCCATGCCAGAGTAGTTCGGATGTGATAAAAGGATTATTGGTGTGCGGTATGTACGGTTGAAGGGGGACTTGAATGATTCGTTGGTGAAAGATTGAAATGGTAGTGGTGTTTGAAAGTCATAAGGTTGTTGAGTGGTTAGGGCAGGGTATGATGTCAGAGCGTTTTGACTATGGAAAGATGTTTGGGCGTTATGACTATAGTATGATGTACCCTCGTTATGGCTGGCTATATCTTGATGTTGTGTTAAGACCATAGCCATATTGAGATTCTGGGTAGTAGTCAATGTGTGAGAAATGGTATGGGGGACGTTCTTGGTATTGTGGTTGGGTGTTTGACATGTTTGGATGGTGAATGGGTTGGTAACTCTATTGGGTAGGGGGTTGTGAGGTCATGTTACTCACAGCCCCTACCCAACAGAGTTACCAACCCATTCACCATCTAAACATGCCAAACACCCGACCACAATACCAAGAACGTCCCTCATACCATCTCCCACACACTAACTACTACCCAGAATCCCAATATGACTATGACCCCAACACAACATCAAGATATAGCCATAACGCCCAAACATCTTTCCATAGCCAAAACACTCTGACATCATACCCTGGCCTGTCCACTCAACCATCTCAACAACCTTATTTCAATCTTTCATCAACGAATCATTCACACCAATGTCTCCCTTCAACTGTCCAGGTTGCACACCAATGACCCCTTCATCACATCCGAACTACTCTGGCATGGGTCGCACACGCTCAGTTTCAACACACAGGACCTAATGAAAATGCAAGAGATCCTTCGAGAACCATTTGAGAATGTTCTTGAGACTTCAACTCTTCAAACACAAGGCATGAATCAACAACGAGGAGGGCGAGCGCAACGAGTTAGGGTGTCTAGGAGATGTGGAACCGGTGGCCAATATGACCAACCCGGTCGCCAACATTAGTTTATGTAATACCTTTTTTTAATTAATGATAACATTTATTTTTCCCTCCGACTTATTTTATTAATTATTTTTGGAAGTAGTATTTATTTTTTAGAAAAAAATTTCAAAATATAAGGGGTCTCCAGATGAATTGGCAGCACCCTTGTAAGTACAACACTCGGTCACCAATTGAAATTGAGACTGCATGAGGAGTCTCCAGACCAATTGGCGACTCCCTTATAGCCTTA
This sequence comes from Lathyrus sativus, assembly GCA_963859935.3. Taxonomy (NCBI): domain Eukaryota; kingdom Viridiplantae; phylum Streptophyta; class Magnoliopsida; order Fabales; family Fabaceae; genus Lathyrus; species Lathyrus sativus. The sequence goes on from OZ012741.1 coordinate 13,503,064, forward strand.
ACAAGGTGTCGCCAATTCATCTGGCGCCCTTGTGTAATCCCAAATTCTAACTGGAGTATTTTGGGAATAATTTTAAAATGTGGATTATTTTGGAATTTCTTTTAAAAAAAATTGGGTTATTTGAGTATAAAATTCACAGATGAATTCTCCTCAGTTTTCATGGCGATCTTTGAGTCCATAGATCTATTGTTTAGAAAATTTGACTACCACACAGCAGAAAGTTTAGGTTGTCTCCTCAAGGTTGGCTCTTCAAAATCCACATAATATAGACCAAAACTTCGTCCAAATCCATTTAGTAATTTAAATACATCTAAAAAGGCCCATACGAAATAACCTCTAATATTCAGGCCATTCCTATCAATGCGATAATAAAAACCGCTCCATTAGAATTCAAGAAAAATAATCAATAAAGACTTTGGTTTCTTTAATGTGTGCATTCATCAAAATAAAGCAGAAAAAAAACAAAAGAATATTAGAAATGAAGATCATGTTAAGATATCAAAAACTTTGTGAAGTCCTTAATTGAAAGTAAAAAATAGAGGTACCTCAACATATCAAGCATGCCCCCTATGTATTCATGTATATACTTAACTCTTGGCCAGTCATCTAACGATGAATTCCTTAATGTTAGTTGACCTGAGAAGTTCAGATATTTCCTCATAAGCCATCACAATTTTGATGTTACTGATTTAATGCGTACAAGTAGAAATGAATATTGTGTCTATCGGTATTGTTGCCTTGGAAAGGAAGGCATACCATTTTCGTGAATGTAAATGGGAAAATTTCCGAAATCGTTCTTCAACGAATGAAGCATCCCTTGCAAAATCCAGGGTGTAACTGGAAGCTAAGCAAACAAATCAGCTAGTAAGTGGAATAGGTTGAAGCTTTAATGCTCGAAAAATAAAAGTAACCAAGATTTTCGTATTCTAGTTTTACCTCATCTGCAAATGTACCATTTCCAGAGTAGGCTACAATCATGCAAAAAAACATTAATAGATTAAAGATCCTCAAAGTTGGAAGAAAGAGGATACCAAACACTGATTTAGCCTATCAGAGTTTAATAAATAGACATGCATGTGTATGTTACTTGATTAATTTCAATATAGAGTTGGTTATGCAATCAAAATTGGTGCAGTAAATGACAGAAATAATCATACGCTTAACTTCCACGGCCAAATCTGCTATGTAATCTCTATTCTTTTTCTTCAGGCTGCCAGGGTTGTTCTTAATATAAAATGAGCTGTAAAAGTTGACTCCAAGAAAGTCTATTGAGCCCTTAACCAAATTTGATTCCCTACTTGTGAAGAAAGGAAGCCTTGAGCCAACATTCTTTTTCATGGTGTTAGGATATTCTCCAAATATTAAGGGACTCAGAAACCTGTCACAAAAATGCAGAGGAAAAAAAAAACAAGTCTTGTAATTCATTATTGTATAAAGAAATAGTTGTTCGTAATAAATTGGTAAGACAAACTTAGCGTGGAATGTTTATGGATAGAGTTTTTTAATTTTGATATACTAAGCAAACTAGAACCAATCATATGTGTAATTATAGTAGTAGAGATAGATATCCCATGCATTTTGTTGCTTACCACCCAATACTGAAGTCTTGAGCTCTCTGAGTGGCAATAATGTCTTCACTAGTATTTGTTAGCGGAATCACACCTAAAACAAGGAGATTAATCCCAATAAAACCTTGTTGCTTGACCTGCAAGTACCATCGGTTGCATTATTAGACAAAAGATACTTTGATTATCATAGTGAAAAATGATATTATAACTATCATCTTACAAAATATCAAGAATAATCATGATCTAAATGTGAAAATATTTAGCCTATCTTTGGTAATGTGGGTGGGTCACCGCTGTTGCATGTTTAAGGCCTTTTTCATCGTGATTTTGAGCTGTTATGTGTAGCTTCTGTTCCACCATGAGTTTCCACCGTGATTTTAATGTTTCGCAAACACACACTTAGATGATTGACAAAGCAAAATGGTGTATGTCTGATATATTGGTTTACCTGATACTTTTTCCTATACAATCTCGCAGCTGATGCGTGTGCTAACAACATATGATGCGCTGCCAAATATGGCTCAGTTGAAGAATTGCCTTTGGAGCAATTATATATAGAGGGAAGAGTACACCTTTGAGGCGGTAAAAATCCAAAACCATAGCCCCCTTGTGCACCCACATTCCCCTCATTCACGGTGGTCCAATATTTAACTCTATCTCCAAACTCTTTGAAGCATACATCTGCATATGCTGTGAAGTCTTTTCTGCAAGATAGCATAAGGTAAATATACAAGTATTGTTTTCCTTATTTTGTGTTGAATATAGTTTGAGAATCGTACACAATTCTTCGACTAACCCATCCTTCATATTCATCTTCAAGTGCTTGTGGTAGATCCAAATGATGCAATGTAACATGTGGTTGGATTCCTACAAATGAAGGTGGAAATTAATTGAATCGAGTGTTGTCGGATCAGAGTTTGAACAAAATCTCAGCTCTGCGATACTGTACTTGTAACAAATATATCAGCTGCGAGATTGAACAAACTGATATTTTCAGCAATCTGTAATTGAACTTTACAGTGTAAATCTAGTTTGCAAAAGAACCTTGGCTTGTTAATTCGTTGATAAGGTTATTGTAATACTGCAGTCCCTTCGGATTTATAGGCCCTTTCCCGTCTGGTATAAAATGAGATCAAGGTCAGAAGAATAACAAACAGTTGATTCAAGAAGCTACAAAATTATAGATTCAAACAAAGTACAATTAACTCTTGACATTATTTTAGAAATTAGTCTTGATTATATGATGCAACAATCTTTCATACCTGGAATTAGTCTTGACCATGATATGGAAAATCTATAGGCATCTAAGCCCATTTTCGCTATGAGTTTGACATCATCCTGCAAGAAACGAAAGCATGCATAAACCAGTCTTTTGATATGTCAAACATGAGAAACTTGCTTGCTATATTCCATATCTACTGACCTTGTATTTGTGATATTGATCGCATGCAATGTCACCATTTCCCTCGAATAACCCTGCTGTAAATTTAATCGAAACAAAGAATTTCAATGTCTATGACTTCATAACAAGGTTAAGTGTAATATAATAGAAAAAGATGAGAAAGAGCACCATTGCCAGCATGTGCAAAGGTATCCCATATGCTTGCCTTCCTGCCATCTTCATTTGCTGCACCTTCAACCTTTAAAAAATCACATCATTGAAAATACAAGATATTAATACAAAATTAGCTTTAAAAGGAATTGAGTTGAAACCTGATAAGCTGAAGTTGCAGCACCAAACAAGAAGTTAGGAGGGAAGTCATTTCTTGTTAATGCATTAGCAAAAGAAACTATTGATATCAATACAGCTGCAACTAACAGATGCATCACAGCAAAGGAAGATGAAGTTGCAGCACCAAACAAGAAGTTAGGAGGGAAGTCATTTCTTGTTAATGCATTAGCAAAAGAAACTATTGATATCAATACAGCTGCAACTAACAGATGCATCACAGCAAAGGAAGAAGTTATCAACATTAGTTAATTCTTCTTGCTTATTAGTCTTGTGTTTTTAGAACATATATCACCATGTGACTAAATACTGAGAAGGTAAGGTTCTTTAAAGAAAAAAATCTGCATAATATGTGGAAGAGAAACTTCAGCCTCTCTCTTTCACCTGTTCATTCCATCAATAACAGTTTTACTTCTGATTGTCTTTCTCTAATCTCAATTTGTTCAAGTTTCACATCTTATGGTCCATTGTGCTGTAGATTTCATAAAAAATAAAAATAAAACTGTGTATAAAGTATAATTATGCATTTCATTTCTTCTTTTAAATAAACATTTTATTATTTATTCATAAATAAAACTGTGTATAAAGTACAATTATGCATTTCATTTCTTCTTTTAAATAAACATTTTATTATTTATTCATAAATATGTATCCTAAAAAGAGATAAAGGTATAAATGAAAGAAAGAAAAAAAATGAAAACTTCTTTGAAGATATAAAACGACAAACAAAGTAGGACAAAAGATTTTGCTAAACTGAGAAAAAAGGCAGTAGAACAAGAAAGATTAATTCTCTCATCCGAGCCACCAAATTAACCTTAGCAATGTATTGTTACAAAATACTGTTTAGTTTGTATTATAAAAATATTATTTAAGAATTTAAGTGTTGTTACCAAATTAACCTTGGCAATGTGTAAAGGTTGAAGTAGGAGAATCCTTAAATAAATCTCTGTACTCAAGGGTTTCATCCTTGGCCATTGATAACCTTAGTGCACCAGAAAAATATTTTGCAAAGGCTGTAAAAGACAAATTTGCAGCACATATGAAAGAAAAAAAAGACAAGCATTTTCTACTATGGTTGAAATAAAATATACATATAATTATTTATTTTCCTTCTACCCTTGTACTTAAAAGATTAATACAAAAAGACATGACCAACATTTCTCCTTCCCTTAATGTTCCACACATTCTACTCCTAGCTAGCTAGTTCCTCATTTCAAAAGAATGCCTAAAAATGCAAGTTCACTTGCACAGATAATTATTTTTTGAACAAACCAGCCACTTCACCTTTTTCATGCATGGATGTCAATATATCACAACCACCAACAAGTTCACCATTCAAAAATATCTGAGGGAATGTAGGCCAGTTACTATACTTTTTAACTGTCTCCCTCAATCCATAGTTATAATCTTCATCCAACACATCGACACTCTCATAATCTACTCCTTCCTTTTCGAGAATACCTATCACCTTTTGTGAGAATCCGCATAACGGCGCAGTTCTTGATCCCTTGATGAATGCAACTACCTTGTTCTCTTTAACCAATTTGTCGACGAGCTCCTCAAGAGAGACAGTTAGTTGCACATGACGACCGGGTGTTAATCGAAGATCAGGCTTCTTCTTAGGTTGTTGTCTTATCCAAGTGGCGTTTCCGGATTCATTACCAGGTGGAACTTTGCCTGTGATTTTGATGTGTTCTTCCATCCATGACTTCCATGCTTGGGTTAGAGCTTCTCTGTCAGGTTCTTCCACTACCCCAACCTACAGCAAACAATTCCACAATGAAAAATTCATCATAAGGATAGTAATATTACTGAAGATTTGGAAAATGGTGATCGTGATCAGAACTGAAACAGTGCAAGAGTATTTATTTTTTTAAAAAGTCAATAGTTTTTGGACTCAAAAAAAGGCAATAGGTTTTGGCAGATCATATCACTTCCAAATACTGTTTTTTGTAGATTACAATTGTACTTTAAAAAACAGAAATAAGACATGTGGGTTGTGACGCGTGGGTTATACTAGGTGCATGCTTGCTAACAAAACAAGAGGGATAAAACTCCTACAAGATCGGCATACTCCTACTTTCCAGAATGACAAGATACCCAATGATTTGTGGCATCCCCTCCCCCTACCTATAAAAAAATTCTCTAACAGCTAGCCGCCTCAACTCTCTCATGATGATTTGCTCGAGCCCCACACCTCTTCCTCACATGATCCCTCTACATGGTTGGTTGTTGAGGGTTCTCTTATGGCCTTTTATTCTCTAGAACCAGCATATCAAAAAAGATTGTGATCATGAAGAAGATACTTCGTATGAAGGTGAAAATTTTACTATGCATCTCTTTAAATATCACAAAGCTCAATGCTAAAAAAAGCATGAAATGAAGAGAAAGAAAAGGAAAGAAGGAATACAAGTGGTGTTTCACAAGAACTAGGACGAAAGGAACGTGGCAATAAATTTGAGGGAAAACTTATTCATCCTATTAAGAGTCCCACATCGGACAATATATGGTCTAAACACGTACTTATAAGTGGGGGCAATCCTTACCCTACAAGCCGGTTTTGTAAGATTGAGTTAAACCCAACCACATTTCTTAACATAGTATCAAGCGCCTGATTTAAAATCCGGTGGGTCACCTGCTATTAAGTTTCCGTTATCGAGTCACCCACCATTTACTTTCACGCTCCAGTTGTCTAGTCCTGGGAGTGTGTTAAGAGTCCCACATCGGACAATATATATCCTGAACATGTGCTTATAAGTGGGGGCAATTCTTACCCAACAAGCCAATTTTGTAGGGTTGAGTTAAGCCCAACCACATTTCTTAACACGTCCAATATGAGTTATGAGTGAAACAACAGGAAAGCAAGCAACTAAGAAGCATAATTATAAGGAATGACAAAATACTCTTTCAACACTCCATATCGTGGGTTCACACCTCACTAACATGTGCCCACTGATTGTGTTTAACAGCCCGCTAATTGTGTTGAACAGGGTCTCATATGGCATTTGTCTTTTAGCCCTATTTGCTTAAGAAACAAACCTAAAAATAAGTGAAGATATACAATTCTCCTTCTTATGTTTTTCCTAGTAGTTGAAACTATATGTCAATTAATATTCCTGTTTGAAATAAGATTTTCAAGAATTCACAGTTTCACCCATCAATAATAACAGACCAACAGAGTAACAAGATTTGTTTGCCTGTCTTTCCTTTCATCTCTATTACTGTATCAGAACCAGTGAAATTGACGTCGGATGGAGGGAAGTCAAAAATACACCATCCTTCACAAATTGGCCATGGGCCATGACAATTGTCAAAAAATCTGGCACCACAATCCGCCATGCCTGATATTTGATGACATTGACTAAAACCACTGATCTATTATTTTCATTGCTTATGAAATGCTATAAAAGAAAAGAGTGCCTGATAAGTATCTTTTTCATTAGTATAAGGGTAAATAGCCTTGACTATAGGGCTTCGAGATAACCCTTGTCATTACCATTACCCTTGTCGAGAAGTAAAAGCAGAAATCAATTCTGTGGCAGCATGTTGCAATCCCTTACTACAAAAAAGGACTTAAATACTCTTTCTTAGCTTAGTTACCATGGAAAGCATAATGTAGCTCATAGCCTCTATCCCAAAAACGAACTAATATCCCTACCCATTTTCTTATAATATGAAGAAACCCTAACTTTCTTTTCCTTCCTTCAACATCTATTCTAAGAGGATTTTGCAGATGTACATCCTATGCAAGTTTTCTCTCTTTCTTCAACCTTGAGAGTGTATATATAATATATCACCTGAATTCTATCGCAAATCTTCAAAACAATCAACAGCTCAATTATTCTTTGAAGTCATTGAAAGTAAACAAGCATAATTAAGTTACATTACTGCCACAAATTGTTTTGAAGTTTGAATATTTTCTTTTTATTCAAAAAGTATGATTTTTCCTTAATAAATGATAATTAATAACTGAAATCTATCAACAAAAATCATAGCATTGAATCAAAACACTTCAATTCAAAACTCAAACTCCATCACTGAGATTCTTACCTTAACGGAGCCACAAAGCTCTGGAACCGATTTCTGGTGCGCCAAAACAGTGGCGGCAATGTTACGCGACAAACCGATGAACTGAAGCTCGCCGTCTTTGTCATAAACAGCATAAACTCCGGCTTCCGGAGGCAATTCTCCGGCGGGCCCATCGTTTTCCGGTGTCACTGTCACTAATTCGGTCTCGCCGAGGTTTTTCACTGCCATGGCCACCATCCATTTCTGAGGCTTTTGTGAATGGTGGTAGGGTTTGAGGGAAATTGGGCGTAGGTTTGAAGAAGAGTTGGGGTGTAAATTGAGTGAAAGCGTAGGGGTATTTCGGGGATAAAAAGAGGGTAAGCGGTGAAAAGAGAGAAGTTGCGTAGAAGAAAGGTTGATGAGGGTTGCCATTGATGAATGGTGGATAGAGTGAGTGACAAAGTGAAAAGGGTTCGAAGAACTTTCTAGTTATAAGATTTTTATTGAGTGTAGCTTTGCATTACCTTTGCTACATTTACCCATTTCAGTTCAATCTTCAATTTGTATTGAGTTGAGATTTTTAAAAAAATGGAATTCAATCAGTCACGATTGAATTATTTGAATATGATAAACAATTATATATGGTATTCTTTAATATTTAATTAAAATAATTACCAATTTTTTAAGGCACTTCATTTTTTTAATAAATTGAGTACAGACTAATATCTTCTTCAACCGAAGAGAGTCACAAAGGAGAGAGTCCCCATTAATCAATGTGCATAATATCAAAGGAATGACATTAAAGGAAGTATGATAAATAATTGATGATAAAGGTGCATGGAGTTTATGAGATTTATCTAAACTTAAAAATCAAAAGTATTTTTATTAAATAAATGAGGAAAATATGCTCATATGTACGTCAGATTTTTTTAATAACTAAGGGGTTTAATCAATCTTTTTGTTTTGTTTTTTTTAAATCTTATTCTGATTGATCTTAATATTTTTTATACAGAAATCATAAATTATGTGATAGAATTAGATCATTTGTATTTTATACAAAACATAAAATAGAATATCAAATTTATATGGTTTACAAAACCAAACGTACACTAGTAAAAAATATACATTCGATGACACAATATTACAATGACTATTTTTCTATCATAGTCATATCACATTTTTTATGCGATGTTCTTTTTTTGTTTTTTTAAGAAACTTTTCATCACGGTTCTTAAAAACAATTGTGGTCATAGAATTTGGACGACAAACTTCGAATTCTACCATTAACATTTTTTCTTTCTTTCAATAAAAATAAGTGTGTGTTCCTTCACATTTATTGTAATTTAAAAATTGAAAGTATAATAATTACGGTTGTTTCACTCAAATGTGGCTATATGTTCCATATTTCACCACGGTTGAGGCTTGAACCATTGTGAAATTAGTTCCCACAAAATTAAAACATAATAGTACTTCATTTCGTTCATAACACACAATAGTGTCCTAGCGAACGGGACGACAATGATAGTGAAATATTCATCGTCTCCATTCATTTCTGGAAACGAAATCGCCATCCTCTTCGAATTATGGTACATTATACGTCTCTCTCTCTCTAACACTCTTGAAATTTTATGTTCTTCGGTAGGGTTATTTATCATTCTGTCTATGTGATACTTCTCAATATTTATGTTCTTCGTTAGGATGTTGTATGTATTGATATTGTCATGCGTATTTTTCATGTTGCCATGTTCATGTTTTATTCAGATTTTGTGAATATCCTTTAGGTTTTGGTGTTGGATATGTATTTGCATATAATCATATTAGGATATTATGTGTGTAGCCTTAGTGTGTCATTCACATTATTCTTTTGATATAAATTTCAGAATTTATTATGGATCGTAGTTGGTTGAAAGCCGATAGATTAGGTCCAGTGTATGAGAAAGGAGTTCTTGAATTCCTTGAATCTGCCGAAAAAAATGTTTCCGACAATAATGATATCTTTTATTGTCCTTGTATTGTTTACGGAAATATCAGAAAACAACCAAAAAAAGAAATATTACATCACTTATGTTATGATGAAATATGTCAAAATTATACAACATGGATGTGGCATGGAGAAGTGGATAATAATCGAAATGCAACGCCACAAATGAATGAAGGGGATGATGATATGGATGATCGACTAGAAGATAAGATTCATGATATTGGATAATCGTCTTATATGAAAGCCATATTTATGATACTTTATATATCGACAAAGATGTACCTTTATATAAGGGGTGCACCAGTTTTACACGATTGTTTGTGTTGTTAAAATTGTTTAATCTGAAGACAAAAGATGGGTGGTCGGATAAAAGTTTCACAAAAGATGGTTGAAAGTCTATAGATTAGGTCCAGTGTATGAGAAAGGAGTTCTTGAATTCCTTGAATCCGCCGAAAAAAATGTTCCCGACAATAATGATATCTTTTATTGTCCTTCTATTGTTTACGGGAATATCAGAAAACGACCAAAGAAATAAATATTACATCACTTATGTTATGATGAAATATGTTAAAATTATACAACATGGGTGTGGCATGGAGAAGTGGATAATAATCGAAATGCAACGTCACAAATGGATGAAGGGGATGATGATATGGATGATCGACTAGAAGATAAGATTCGTGATATTGGATAATCGTCTTATATGAAAGCCATATTTATGATACTTTATGTATCGACAAAGGTGTGCCTTTATATAAGGGGTGCACTAGTTTTACACGATTTTTTGTGTTGTTAAAATTGTTTAATCTGAAGACAAAAGATGGGTGGTCGGATAAAAGTTTCACATAATTGCTTGATTTATTAAAACAAATGCTACCGGAAGATAATAATTTGTTGGATCTTTGTTATGAGGCCAAGAAGATATTGTGTCCAATGGGTTTGAAGTATGTCAAAATACATGCATGCCCTAGTGATTGCATATTATACAGGAAAGAGTATGAAAATTTGGATCAATGTCCAGAATATGGTGAGTCACGCTACAAGTTGAAGAACAACAATGGTGATGCAATGATAATTTTAGTAAAAAACGTCCTCTTGTTAAAATGTTATTGTACTTGCCAATAATTTTAAGGTTAAATAGACTTTTTGCTAATGTGGATGACGCAAATAATATTAGATGGCACGCCGATAAATAAAATATGATGGAAACATTCGTCATGTAGTTGATTCCTTGCAACAGTAAGATGTTGACGTTGATGATGCATATTCTGGTGAAAAGTTTAAGATGCATGCAATGTTATTTTGCACAATACATGTTTTCACCAACTTGAGTTTGGAAAAAATACAGTTTACCTTGGGTATCAGAAATTTCTAAAACCAAATCATCCTTATTGTAGATTGCAAAAGGCTTTTAACAAAGACCAAGAGCTTGAAAGCACTCTTGAATCTTTAACTGGCGATGAAGTATATCAACGACAAGAACACCTTACTGTTGTCTTTGGCAAGAATAAAGACGGTCCCGTTGAGAAAAATATTTGGAAAAAGTGATCAATGTTCTTTGATCTTTCATTTTGGTCTAGAATTGATGTAAGACATTGTCTGGATGTGATGCATGTGGAGAATAATATGTGTGATAGTTTGATAAGAACACTTCTAAAAATTTTAGGAAAGACTAAATATAATAAGAATTCCCGTTTAGATATGGTGGAGATGGTTATATGACAACAATTAGCTCTAGAAGATAGAGGAAAAAGATCTTATTTGCCTCCGACATGTCACACTCTATCTAAAAAGGAAAAGATTTTTTTTTGCGAGTGTTTGCATGGTATCAAAGTTCCCCAAGGTTACTCTTCAAACATCAAGAAACTTGTATTAATGAAAGATCTCAAGTTAATTGGCTTACTCATGATTGTTATGTCTTGATGCAACAACTTCTACCAATGACATTCTGCCAAAAAAATATAAGAGTAACTATAACCAAATATTGTGGTCTAGTTTATTTAAGGTGGATGTATCCTATAGAGCGATACATGAAGATATTTAAAGGATATATGAAGAATCATCACCTACCAGAAGCTTCAATCATTGAAAGGTACATCACAGAAGAAGCTCTTGAGTTTTATTCAAACTATTTGTCGAAAACAAAGTCTATTGGAATTCCAAATTCTCATCATGTTGGCTGATTTGAAGGTACAAGTACTCAAAGTTTAAATGTTAAGTCAATGGTTGGGATGTAATACTTCAAACACATTTCTATATATTGAATAATCTTAGTGTAGTTGAACCTTGCATAGCTACTCACAAAATAGTTATAAAGAAAAAATATTCCTGAGTGAATGACAATTTGTTGTTGACACGACATAACAAGGAGTTCATAAGTTGGTTTAATAAGAGGATTTCTAATGATGATTGTGCATCCGAGACAATTAAATGGTTGTTGTACATGTCAAAATTTGCTGTGATAACTGGGACGACAAATGCAATTTCTAATTATTCCTTTTATATAAAAGCAAAAGATTATCATAGTACAATGCAAAATAGGGAGCTTTTGGTTGAGGCCGAATCTATGTATTTCTCTAGTTCGAAATATAAGAATCATATTTTGGCAACCACCGCATTCTATGGTGTCATTAAGGAGATTTTGGAGATTGATTATATTATTTTGAAAGAGCCTTTATTTAAATGCAAGTGGGCTCCCAATAACAATGATGTACAAACTGATGAGTTAGGATTCACACGGGTTGACCTTGGCAAAACAACTTAAAATACCGAACCATTCATCATGGCTACACAAGCAAAAGAAGTTTTTTATGTGACAGACCTTGTGGAATCATCGAGGAGATGGTCAATTATTCTTGAAGAAAAACATATTCCTCCCAGTGATGATGAAAGTTTTGATATTTCTTCCACTCCTTCTTATGTAACACAAGTGTCTACTTCATATAAAGAATTTGATAGAAATGATGTACATGTTATTTGTAACGATCATCAAGAAGGCGTATATGAAAATTAACAAGTAAGTATTTTATATTCTTCATTCATAATTTTATATATGTTATAATTTCTAATGATGTTATTTTCTAACAATTATTATTATTATTTGAATTTATAGGTGTTTAAAGTCAAGACACAAACACAACAAGATAGTATTATTTGATGTAATGATGTGTGCACTGTAGGTTGTTATGTGCCATTTTAGTTTTGATGTAATATACAATTTTTGGTTCCTAATGGAATTGTGCTATTGATGTAATACAGTTTTTGGTCTAATTCAATTCACAAATGGTTGTATTGTTGTTTCTGGTCTAATACGATTCAGAAATATTCAGGTTAAAAATTTGGGAATACTGTAAAATTGAAAAGTATGTATAAAAAATAATAATATCACAACGGTTTTTAACTTAACTGTTAGTATAAGTAGCACGCGCTATCCAGAATAATAAAAGGAAATAATGGTGTTGCTGGAATTCGAACTCAGGACATATAATCTATTTCACAACGGTTGTTTTCTTTAACCGTTGTTATAAGTAGCGTGCTACCTAACTTATAACCACAATCACTCTCCCGTTGTGAAAGCCAACATACATACAATCACATGTTACCTAACAACGGATGTGAAACCATCATTATATGTGTTTCGCAACCGTCATTATATGTGTTTTCTGTAGTAGTGGTACAATACTTACAATATTTATAATCACATTTGGGATACACAAAATCTTTACCAATAAAACCTATACATATTTGAACCTATACATATTTACACCTATAGTGTCAAAACCTTTATACAATGTTAATGTATAGATGTAAATAAAGAAAAAAAATATTGTTTACTTTATTCATGATAAGACAGGAAGACCCCGACCTAACGTGATCAGATGTCATATATATCTTCTTGTGAGAATGGTGTTTTGTCGTTAAACCCCTATAATTTGAACAAAGTTTAAATTATGATAAGATAACAACAATACCATTAACTTAACAAATATACATAAATTACATGTATATGGATAGTTAATACATTAGTGCATGAATTGATAATGCCTCTAGAGACAATATTAAACATATGTCTCATCACATAGTATTTTCTTCTGGTAACGCTAGAGCTACCTCCCCCGGAGAAACCTCAAATAATGATGTTTATATTGTACTTTAGAGTCTTGTCGTCCATCTTCAAAGGGAATATGAAATGGATTATAGTGAAGGTGCGGCCCAAGTTAGTTTTATTGGAGCCCCACTATAATGGTAAAAAAAGTACAGGTATGTGTGTTCCCTCTACAAGGGCAGGGAGACTCAGAGGCCTTTGTAGGTATATTACGTTATATGGTGGTTATTACTTTTCCATGGTGGAGAGAAGCCCTATATGAAGGTGTTTTACGGTGGTTAATTGCCTTGCTAAGCGCTATGCTTTATGGTGTAATGATTTGTATGGATTAAGATATCCCCTTCCTCCCTCAAGAGAGGTGTATTTAGAGAAAGAGGCGTCTCAGGATAAGGTTTTTCTTGGAAAAGGTTCATCGCCCACTAAATCAATAGTGGACCATTGAATCTCTATTTCCAAGAGAGATGTGGGTCAGTTAAGGACCTTGACTTCTCTCTGACCAAGAAACGTCTTATCCCACGTTTTCCACGACTGAAAGATAGAAGATCCCTGGGGGCAAGGCGATACCTCAACTTAAGTGACATTTTATCTTCACCTATTCTATGGTGGCCTAAAGACATTGCCCTAGGCAAAGCCTTTTATAATTATAACACTAGAGATACAATTTGAATGCTTATTTCGATCTCAGCTTAAAATAGTTGAAAAATACATCAAATGGATGTTAAGTATGCATATCTTAATGGTAACCAAGATGAAGAAATGTATCTTGAGTAGCATGTTGAATTTGTAGTCAAAGGAAAGAAAGATAAAGTTTACAGATTGAAAAAAACATTATATGACTTGAAGCATGCACCAAGAGTTTGGTATATGAAGATCGTTTCTTATTTTGTACATAATGGTTTACATAAATGTCCATTTGAGCACACGTTATATATTAAATTCTTCGAGCATGGAGATTTTCTTATTGTTTGCCTATATGTTGATGATTTAATTTTTACGGACAATAATTCAAGGATGGCTACAGAATTTATGGAGGTTTGATAAGTTGTTTTGAAATGACAAATTTGGGCCCAATGTCCTATTTCCTTGGAATTAAGGTCGTCCAATAAAATGATGAAATTTTTAGAAGTGATACACCAAAAGAAAAATAGTCCAACAAATATATTTTGTGACAACAAGTCAGTTATTGCACTGAGTAAGAATTCAGTTTTTCAAGGACGGTCCAAGCATATTAATATTTAGTTTTAAAAGATAAGAGAGTTGATAGCTGAGAAGGAATTGGTGATCAATTATTGTTCCACTGAAGAACAACCTGTAACAAAATAATTTAAACTTGCTAACTAAAAACTAGTACTTTCTAATTCAGAATTGGAAATAAAGGAATTTTGAATAATAGGAAAGACTATTATTGTTAGGGATAAAGTCAGGCCTTCATGATTGCAGTGTTAGCTTAGGGAAGCAGTATAGCCCATTGGCAACAATGAATCCCTCCAAAAAAAAATGTTCTTAGAACCCTGAGATTTCACACAATATTTATCATATTGAAACTCATATAAGACATGGTTACCTTTAAAAAATTTAGAAACAAATAAAAGATTCCTAGTTATTGAGGTAACATGTAGGATATTATCCAGAATTAATATATTGTTAGGGATGAATTTTGAAAGAAATTATGATGACTCAATAGACTTAATTTATAAACTTTGTTATGCCATACATATGACTTTTTATTGTTTAAGTAAAATTCATAATGTGTAAGGTGATGACGAGCATCTGAGTTAGCAAACCTGACTTAGGATTCAAATTTAAATGGAAAGGAATATTCTTGTGTATAGGCACATTGTTGGTGTGTATTAGATATTATGCTATAGCTTGAGATCCTAAGGTCGATATGTTTCATGACTTTTTTGTTGATTTTTAAATGAGTTTGATTGAAAGTTGTTAAGCATAAATAACTCATCATACTTGTGCCAACAATGAGATACAAAATTACCATATTGCCATATAATTAGCAAGTAGGACAATTACTAATTGTGTAGTGCTCCCTATCATGACTACAACCATGGTTAAGGTGACCTCTTCCACGAGAACCTAAGAGTTCTCCACGTGAACTATGGGTTTCTTGACTGGTGTGAGCTGTTGAAGTTGGTAGTTGTGATGTTAGAGTTTAATTGAAGTCTCACATTGTTTAGTTTCTCGAGATGTTGAATGTATAAATATGTGAGGAAATTTTCACCATTTGATTTAACTTTTGGGGTTGAAATCCAAATATATTTAACATGGTATCATAGTCGAGTTAAGGACTACAATGTGGACATTTGGCTCAGGCCTACACTAGGTGTAAGGGTGAGTATTAAAGTTGGTAGTTCTGATGTTGGAGTTTGTTTGAAGTCTCACATTGCTCAGATTCCTCGAGTTGGTGAATGTATATATATATGTGAGGAAAACTTCGCCTTTTGATCTACATTTTAGGTTGAGATCTAAACATATTTAACATGAGCAACGTTTGCAAAGACCGTGGACAGTGCTACCATACATCTTCATTACAAACGGAAAATTCTCTCCAAGAAGACCATCAAAAATTGTATCAATTTGATCTTGTTCTAAAATTGAATCTCCAACTATAAGAAGAGAATTAACAATTGCTTTGAGTCTCAACACAAACGCGACTATTGAACTATTTCTTTTCTTTGTTAACTTCAATTCCTTATGTAATTGATAAATTCTCACTTTTATTTTTTCATTGAAGTATTTGTGAATCTTATCCCAAACTTCATATGCATGTTACACGAGAGCACGCTAGGTAATACATTTTTGTAAATTGTAGACAGTAACCATATGAATAAAACATGGTCCTGAACAATCATGACACATATTTATCGAGAATGTTACCTTCTTGACGATCTTGCTCGCTCTTGAATTCTAGTGGAATATGGGAATTTCACCACAAACATGTGCATTTTTTGTGTGTTCATTCACTCCTTCAACTTGTTGATTTTAGGTAATTGTTGTCTGACAATTTCATCGATAGCTTCGACCCAAAATAGATATAGGAATTCAAGGTGGAGAAGAAAAATGGACCCACTTGTAATTGAACTTGATCTTTATGGAAGAAGTTTTTGATGTTCAAGAAACTCCATCTAGTTCGATTGACTAAGCTTGCTATTGAGGATAAGTAATCACCATTGAAACTATACCTACCATTGGACCTTTAGGTTGTTAAGGAAGTGAGATTGAATCGAATATACAAATTGGTTACAAGCCTAGTATTTATATGACTTTATCACTTTGCTAACAGAAAATCCACTTGCTAAAACTACCTATAACTAACTTTAATATAGCCTACAATAGTACCTCACCAACTTTCAAACTATCAAACTATGTACCTCACCAACTTTCACTTACATAAATTGATGTTTGATACCATAATTGGTTTGTTGAAACAACATTTGCATGTCGACATTTTGCAAATTTAAATATGCATTAAACAATAACAGTGGTTGAAACATTGTATAGTTTCCACTACATGTCCATAACACAAGCCAAAAATGTTTGTTAATCTTTCAAGTCTTGTCTTACTCTTAACCACTAAAGAAGTTAATCTTTTAAACCTAATCTCATCTCTTAACCACTATTATTAACATATATGCTTTAACTTCACTCTTACTCAAAATATAAAATAAAAAAAAAACTCTTAAACCATCTCAACAATTTCATCATCATTATTCTATTTCTCTATGCATTAATTCATACTCTTTCTTCTCATCTTTACTACTACTACTACCTTTAACATTCTGCCACCACCCTTTTCTATGAACCCTTCAGAAACAATGAATCATCTTAGAAAAAAGCTTCCTCTACCAATCATTATCACCACCATTTGTATTCTTCTCTTCACAATTGTTTTGTATGCTGAGAGGCTCAGTTTCCTTTCTTCATCTTCTATTTTCAAGTTCAAAACATGTCCGAGAAAACACACCAAATCGAAATCGTGTAAGTTATTATGTTTCTACTTTTTTTTGTATATTTATTCTTAATACAATTTGGCTTTTTGATGATGTAAATTGTTTAACAGATGATAGAAGAATAGAAGATGTGGTTATTAATGGAACATGGATTGATGATAGGTTTGATTTTGATCCGGAAGAATGCAATGTTGCTAATGGAAAATGGATATTTAACCATTCTATAAAACCTTTGTATTCTGATATGAGTTGTCCATATATAGATAAACAATTTTCTTGTGTCAAGAATGGAAGGAATGATTCTCATTATCTTCATTGGGAATGGCAGCCAGAAGATTGTACCTTGCCTCGGTAAGTTTTCTTTTACTTGTCTTTAGTGTATCTAACGTCTGACACATATACGACACTGACATATGTTATTACATTCAGTTTTCTCTATTTTTTCAAATAATCAAATAGTTTTTGATATATATTTGTCAGTGTGTTATGTCCGGTGTTTGTAATTTATAGCTAATCTTCCATATTTGGTAGATTTAATCCAGAGATAGCACTCAAAAAACTTCAAGGAAAAAGGCTTCTATTTGTAGGAGATTCACTTCAAAGAAATCAATGGGAATCTTTTGTTTGTTTGGTTCAAGGTATTATACCCGAAAAGAAAAAGTCGATGAAACGAGGGCGAGTTCATTCTGTTTTCAAGGCCAAGGTAATCAAATTAGGATTCTATGCAATAGAAAAAGCTACATTGTCGCAAACATGTAATTCAAGTATTTTGATCTAAATCGTATGGTTCAGATTAATCCTCAAAACACGAGTTATTTAATCTCGATCAAACCGTCTAAATTCCGTGAATGCGACAATTGTAACCTTTTTAATGCATGCCTTTCGATTTAGGCCAAATGATTCGAATTGCATGGCTACGACAATCTAAACTAAAACTACTAGAAAAATTCCTTGGAATTGAACATTTATACTAAAAAATGAAAACTAATTTTAATGATGTGTGTTTGATTTGATATAGGAATATAATGCTAGCATAGAATTCTATTGGGCACCATTTCTTGTGGAGTCCAACACTGATATTAACATAATAGGAGATCCAAAGAAGAGAATAATAAAAGTTGATGAAATCATTGAACGTGCCAAAAATTGGACAGGAGTTGATATTCTTGTTTTCAATTCCTATGTTTGGTGGATGAGTGGTCTTAGAATTAAGGCATTGTAAGTCATCTTCAATGCTTTAATTTTTCATAGAAATTTCTAAGAAAAGTTGAATATTTTATGTGAAAAAAATAACTTTTTTTTTTAATTAAAATGTAGGTGGGGTTCATTTAGCAATGGAGAAGAAGGGTATGAGGAATTGGATACATCAATTGCTTACAACTTAGGTTTGAGAACTTGGGCTAATTGGGTGGACTCAACTATCAATCCAAACAAAACTAGAGTCTTCTTCACAACTATGTCTCCTGCTCATACAAAGTCTCTTTCTCTTTCTCACACTCTCTCTCGAACTTTATATTTCAGTAACTATCTTCCATTTTTTCTAGTATTTCATTGAAATAGTATTGTTAATAGACTATGAAGCAGACACCTCTAAAAGTAGTTGTGTCGTAGTATCTGATATGTGTGTCGCTCGTATGATACGTGTCAAAAAAATCAAATAGATTAGTGTCAAAAAAATCAAACAAGTATCTTAAAAAATATTTTTTCCAGACACTCTTTAAATTGATGTGTGACGCTCGTACATTACAACATTGAACAAAACAACATTACGTTGTCGTACTACATATCTATAAAACTCTTAAACCTTTATTGAACAACACAATATTGAAGAAACAAATTTAGTGAACACTTGACTAAGAATGGTGTGAAATCTTTTTTCAGGAGTGTTGATTGGGGAAACAAAGATGGTATAAAATGTTTCAACGAAACAAAGCCAGTAAAAAAGAAGAATCATTGGGGAAGTGGTTCAAACAAAGGTATGATGAGTGTGGTAGCAAAAGTTATCAAGACAATGAAAGTTCCGGTAACTGTCATTAACATAACACAAATCTCAGAGTACAGAATTGATGGACATTCATCGGTTTATACAGAAACTGGTGGAAAATTGTTAACTGAAGATGAAAGGAGAAATCCATTAAATGCTGATTGCATACATTGGTGTTTGCCTGGTGTTCCAGATACTTGGAATCAAATATTTTTTGCGATGTTGTGACAAATATTTAAGATTTTTTTTGACATGAATGATGTCAATTATGTAAAAATATGTCTTCACATTTATTCTCTATTGATATTTTTGTGATAAAAAAAAGTACATGTGTCACATATGTTTAAATGGAGATTCATGAGAAAAAAACTATCATCAAAGTGAATTTAAAATTATGCAACTTGACGACAATCATGCCCGGTTAGTGAAGATAGGTGGTGGACTCCAAACTAGAATGAGGGAAGTGTAACACCCCACTTCCCAAATTAAATAAAATATAAACATTATAAATAAACATCAGAGTTTTCCCCAAAATAGTGGGATATCACATCACCAAATTTTTATAAAAATACTTTATTAATTATTCTCAAAAATAATACAGCGGAAAACATTATTCCAACATTCTCGGCCATCCGCCAAATTTCGTAAAATCTTTATTATTATAATTCACAAAAAAAAAAGTGATACGTCACAGGATTACAACAAGTTTGACATAAAACAATTAAAACACCCATATCCCGTGTTACGTATCAGAGCATCCTAGACTCGACTGGCACACCACCATCCAAGCTATCTAAGTACCTGGATTATCTGTACTTCCGGAGAAGCACAGACACAACAACAACCAAGGGGTGAGAAAACATGATCAAAAATATATTGGTAATGTAATACATGTAAACAAGGTAGTAAAACACACCAACACACCAATATTCACCCCAACAACTCCATATAACGAACCTACTGTTCAAATTACAATATAACATATTATAATGCAAATATGCAACTCAACACCATGCATGCGGTACCGACTCATTGGTTCATTCAATCGAACCTGGATAGATCACTTACGCTCCTCCTGAGACATGATCTATCCCCCACCATTCTCCACCAAGGAGTACGGATGAATCACTTACGCTCCTCCTGAGACATGATTCATCCCACCAAAACACCATGATATGCACACACCAATGCATAACTATCATATTTAGGCACACTAAGTGCACACGATCCTCCTGATCATATCATCATACATCAATGCATATATGTGTAGATATATTACACCAACACCATATAAATCAATCAGATAGTAAATAAATTCATACTATAACACCATATATAACCACATCCCAACACCCGGGAACACACGATCCTACTGATCACTACATACATATACGTTAACCAATTGTTCACCAACAATATCAAGGAAAACGAGTACCATCACCAAGTAAACAAGTTCATACTTTATCACCAAGATATAAACACGTCCCACCACTCGGGAATACACGATCCTACTGATCACTACACCATGCTCCGCATGATTCATACACCAACTAATTATCCATTTAAATAATTAGTAACGGAAATCACATACTATCACCGAGTACTCACTCTATAACACTCAATCATCTCCCCTATAATCAACAAAGTCCAAGGGCACTACACTCTTAGCGCACACAGTATAACAACATAGAAAAACCCCATTCTGCTACGCTCGCTACACCCTCGCTAGGCGAGCTCCCAGCGAATGCTCGCTACCTGTTCGCTTAGCGAACCTCCTCGCAAAGGCAAACAGAACCTACTAGACTCACTCGCTACCTCACTTGCTAGGCGAGCACCTAGCGAACGCTCGCTGCCTTCTCGCTAAGCGAAGTGCTAGCGAGTTGCCTGCGACTTCTCAAGTTCTCACAGTTCAGAATTCTCACTCTTCTCTAATTCAAGCCTATTCTATAACATCCACTTCCTATACTATCCGTATTACGACCAATGCATATTAGGCTTATCAATCTTCCTATAATTCTACTCCAGATCAACATTACGGCACACTACCGACACTTTAGAGTTACTCTGAACCTTACTCAAACCAAACCAACACCAACAGTCAATCAACAATGGCAACATCAAACATCCGTACATCATCATATACATATTATTCCAAAGTCATCACTTAAACAATCTATCGACACATCAAAAAGGTCACACAGAACTTCCCTAAAACCGTAAACCCAACCTATACGCCAAATTAACCAAAAACAACAATTCACCAACACTCAACATATTTCAATCCATCAACATCAACATAACTCAACAATCAATAGCATGTCAATATAAAACTTCATCAACGATACATTCCTACGGGGTTAAGGAATCCCCACTACCCTATACATGTATATATCATTCCCAATCAAGTTTCTCCCCCCTTACCTTGTTAATCGGTTGATCGATGAAATTCTTCCTGGATTTGGTCTCTTGGCCTCCTCTTTTCTTTCCGTTCTTCGTTCCCTTTTTCCTTCGTTCTTCTCACTTCTCTCGTTCTTTCCTCTTCTCTCTTTCTATCGCTCTTTCTCTCTTCCATCTTTCTATCGTGTTATTTTCTCTAATACTTCCCCCATCCCTTCATATTCTATTTTCCTTTTTATTTCCTATCCCAATAATAATAATAACTAATAAAAATAATATAATAATAATAATAATAACTAATAAAAATAACATAATAATAATAATAATAATAATAATAATAATAATAATAATAATAATAATAATAATAATAATAATAATAATAATATTATTATTATTATTATTATTATCACACCAATTTCCCACGATCTATGGTAATCCCTTTTCTCTCTATTCCAACTTTTCTAATATCTCCTTGCTACCCCTTCATATTTCCTTCCTCACGGTTTCTATCATGACTTTTCATATTTCCATTCTAACTTCCCAATAACCCTTCCACCTCTTATTTTACTTATTTCAACCACTAATATTCCCAATAATAATTCTAATATAATAATTATAATAATCATAATAATAATAATAATAATATATAATACTATTATAATATTATAGTAATATTCAACATAATAATAATAATAGTAATACACCCAACAATAATTATAATTATAATAATAATAATACTAATGATAATAATAACAATTATATTAATACTAATAATAAAATAATATGAATAATAATAATCTTAATATTAATAATACTAATATAATATTACTAATATTAATAATACTAATCATAATAATATTATTAATAATAATAATAATATTATTATTATTATTATCTCACCAAAATAATAATAATAATAATAATAATAATATTATTATCTCACCAAAATAATAATAATATTAATAATACTAATAAATATGATAATATATAATAATAATACCCCCACCAATATTACTATTATTCATTATATTATCATATTCACACCAAAAATCATAATAATATAATAACTATATTAATAATAATATTATATTCTCCATATTAATAATATTACTACAAATATTAATAATAATCATAAATATAATAATAATAATAATAATAATAATAATAATAATAATAATAATAATAATAATAATAATAATAATAATAATAATAATAATAATATTAATACCACCACCAATATTACTATTATTTCTTATATTATTATAAACTCACCAAATTACCACCAATGATCTCCCATCTCAGGGACACCCACCAAACATCATCAAATACACCCTACCAAAGGGCACATCAACATATAATATTTAAAATAATAATAAAATGACTAAATAATTAAAATGGGTGTTACAACTCTCCCCCACTTTAATTATTTTCGTCCTCGAAAATTATCTGATGGAAATAATTCCGGATACGCTCCCCGCATCTTTTATTCCAATTCTCAGGTCACACTGCCTTCTGCAGCACCTCCCCATACTACTTTCACCAAAGATATCTCCTCCCTTCGGAGTTGTTCCTCGCTCGCCAAAACGAACTAGCAATGCCTCAACAATCGGAATATTTTTCACTTGTACATCATCCACCTGGTTCAATGTACTTTCTCGACTAAGACACATGAAACATATCATGCCAATTCACAGCGACAACAGAAAAACAGTCTAACATGTTACTCCTTCCATGCCTCCGATGCGCCACTCTGATACAACTACAGAACACGTGCGAACTTCTGAGATTTCGAAGCTCGACCAACACCAGTCACCGGCGTGACCCTCAAAATACATATTGCCTCGGATCCTCTCGATCTTCTCAGCCATCTCAAGCATAATCTTCAAGTCTGAGTACAACACTCTCACTCGATTTATTTCAACACAGGAGAGTCCTACACTCCCTATCTCACCAAGCCACATATAGTGTCATTCCGACACTAGGATGGTAACCGTTATTATAGGTAACTCAATCAACGATAATTAATCATCCCACGCTCCACCTTGATCCGACACCCAAGCTCTCACCAATTCTCTACAGACTCAATAGTCCTCTCTGACTGACCATCAGTTTGCGGATGATAGGTCGAACTCAGCTTCAACTTAGTACCCGAAGCTTCCTGTAAGCCCCTCCAAAATCTCAATATAAACCTCAAATTTCCATCTGACACAATATTCGTCAGTATCTCATCCAACTTCACCACTTTCTCAATATGCATCTCGTATATCCTCAACACGGAATAGTTAATCCACTCCTAACAATTCAAATTAAAATTATGTCTTTACAAATTCTTTGGAAATCTCAACACCAATTTCGTGAAAATACTACCTGATTTCCACTCTAGAATATTTAACGACTACATCAGACTCAACAGTCTCTGATATTCACTCTTCGAATTCCGACAATTCTAACTAGCATATTCCACCTCTCCTTATCCATGGTCTCAAAAACAATCTACTCAAGTTCAGTTACTTCTTCATAGCACCGAGATGGATACTCCATCTACCTCAATGTATTTCTTCACGAGTACTCCTACTCCCTTCAACAACATCTGATATACATACTCTATCATAACACCGCGTGGTATTATTTCCACAAACCCGACAATCCACTCTTCGACTCTAATTTATCAATTTCAACTAATTCACTATTCAACCCAGATTTCTGACTTTCTCGATTCTTCTCAAGGATATCACTAGTCAGATCTTAATAATAAAAGCTTAACTCCATAAGAAGTATCCTTACTCACAAAACGCATATTATGAAATTTCTCAATCAGTTCTAACTCTTTTCACCATCATCTTCGGTATATGCAAATATTTCTAACTCACTGCATCATCTACCATGTCCGCTTTACCCGAATGGTAATTCAACTCGAAGTCGTACTCTTTTCGAAGTCCCAATTATTTCCTATGCCTCATATTTGTCTTATTCAAATTAAACAAACACCTTAAACTCTTAAGATCACCAAACATCTCGGATCTCAGTCTGAACTTTTGAAGACTCCGACTCCAGTACAATCACAATAGTAACCAACTCTAAATCACTGGTCGGATGATTTCTCTTATACACTTCAAGTTGCCTTTTGCATAATTGAAACTCGCTGAAGTTGTCTTTAGCAAATCCCCTAATTATATCAACAAGCATCACAAACACCACAATTAGTTCTATCGGATTCGGCAGAACTTTCCTTACAGAAGTATATCACCGCTCTTTTTCCAACACTGATAACTCCAGTTCCTTATGCTCAACATAATCCTCTATACGCTTAGAATACCTTAAAATATCATTTATTAACACAACCATTGCCTTATATAAATAATTAAAGAAGATCCCATGCCAAGTGGACAAACAAGTTGTGAGTTATAGCGGGAACACATACCGTACCGCCCGTCCTTACCACAAAATTCAAACACACTTCATCAATAAATAGCTTAAATCTATGTCAATACTTCACCATCTCATAGATAATTTGAATAGCTTTCCAACGCTTCGAACTGCGCGTCATTCCGAGTTACGGTTCTCCCGTTACGGCAAAAACACCAGAATAACATTTTCTGTCCAGGACCCCTTCGCCAGGCGAACACCGCAGCGAATATGGACGTTCGCCAGTATGCTCGCCAGGCGAACATGACAGTCCCAAAATCCTCTTTTCGACCGTTACCCGACTTCCGAGTGTCCTATTTCGATTCCGTAAAAAGCTGCGATCTCGGAATTTAACGTACAACAACAATTTTATACTTAGGAAGCCATCCAACACATTTTAAATCTATGAATAATTTAAAACTCAATTACTTCCAATCTCAACAGCAGATCTTTGAGCCTCCTAATACGATAGAACTTTTGACCTTCGTCCCATCCACCACAAGAACTCTACTCGAGATCACATGACCAAGGGACTCACATCCCTCGATCAATTGTTCCATCAAATCATTAACTCTTGGAAGCGAACACCTATCCTTGATAGTCACCCTGTTCACTTATCTATAGTTCACCCAAAGCTTCACAAAACCTTCTATCTGTCTAACCAACAAAATTGGTGCACATTACGGTAGCACACTCAAACAAAAGAACCTCTCTCCTAGAAGGTCTTCAAGTTGACTCTTCAACTTCTCCAATCCCAACGAAAACACACCATATGGAGTCACTAATATCGGACTCGTTCCAACAACAAAGTCAACGTGTGAGCTTTACTTCACACTCTGATAGTAAATCACCTACCTCATCCGGAAACCTCCGGCAATCGCAATTAATTGACAAATCCCAATTTTTCTCACTTTCCTTCTCATTCCAAGTTTCAGTCAAAATAGACACTTCAACACCGTCTTACGCCAAATTCCTCAAAATAATCCCTTAAGCACTTAGCTTAACTCAAGACTATACACTGCTCACGCCACCCAAGCTTGCAAGATACGTCTATCCCATCCAACACAATCCCGTCCACTATTAACAAGAGATTAAGGGTGATCAGTTCCTCAATTTGTTAATAGACAGCCGAAATCATGATGGGGTACAAACCATCTTTACCAAACTATAATATCACTCCTCAACACACTAAGCCACCACGCTGTATCTTTTCGGAGAAATACAACTTCTCCCCCACTGGAATCATTCCACTTCTACCAATGAAGTTAACCAACAACATGTACCGACAGTGTTTTTACACACATGTCGCATACCAGGAAACAATAACACTAGACAACATTGGCCGGACGGACCGACCTGCTCTGATACCAATTGTAACACCCCACTTCCCAAATTAATTAAAATATAAACATTATAAATAAACATCAGAGTTTTCCCCAAAATAGTGGGATATCACATCACCAAATTTTTATAAAAATACTTTATTAATTATTCTCAAAAATAATACAGCGGAAAACATTATTCCAACATTCTCGGCCATCCGCCAAATTTCGTAAAATCTTTATTATTATAATTCACAAAAAAAAAGTGATACGTCACAGGATTACAACAAGTTTGACATAAAACAATTAAAACACCCATATCTCGTGTTACGTATCAGAGCATCCTAGACTCGACTGGCACACCACCATCCAAGCTATCTAAGTACCTGGATTATCTGTACTTCCGGAGAAGCACAGACACAACAACAACCAAGGGGTGAGAAAACATGATCAAAAATATATTGGTAATGTAATACATGTAAACAAGGTAGTAAAACACACCAACACACCAATATTCACCCCAACAACTCCATATAACGAACCTACTGTTCAAATTACAATATAACATATTATAATGCAAATATGCAACTCAACACCATGCATGCGGTACCGACTCATTGGTTCATTCAATCGAACCTGGATAGATCACTTACGCTCCTCCTGAGACATGATCTATCCCCCACCATTCTCCACCAAGGAGTACGGATGAATCACTTACGCTCCTCCTGAGACATGATTCATCCCACCAAAACACCATGATATGCACACACCAATGCATAACTATCATATTTAGGCACACTAAGTGCACACGATCCTCCTGATCATATCATCATACATCAATGCATATATGTGTAGATATATTACACCAACACCATATAAATCAATCAGATAGTAAATAAATTCATACTATAACACCATATATAACCACATCCCAACACCCGGGAACACACGATCCTACTGATCACTACATACATATACGTTAACCAATTGTTCACCAACAATATCAAGGAAAACGAGTACCATCACCAAGTAAACAAGTTCATACTTTATCACCAAGATATAAACACGTCCCACCACTCGGGAATACACGATCCTACTGATCACTACACCATGCTCCGCATGATTCATACACCAACTAATTATCCATTTAAATAATTAGTAACGGAAATCACATACTATCACTGAGTACTCACTCTATAACACTCAATCATCTCCCCTATAATCAACAAAGTCCAAGGGCACTACACTCTTAGCGCACACAGTATAACAACATAGAAAAACCCCATTCTGCTACGCTCGCTACACCCTCGCTAGGCGAGCTCCCAGCGAATGCTCGCTACCTGTTTGCTTAGCGAACCTCCTCGCGAAGGCAAACAGAACCTACTAGACTCACTCGCTACCTCACTTGCTAGGCGAGCACCTAGCGAACGCTCGCTGCCTTCTCGCTAAGCGAAGTGCTAGCGAGTTGCCTGCGACTTCTCAAGTTCTCACAGTTCAGAATTCTCACTCTTCTCTAATTCAAGCCTATTCTATAACATCCACTTCCTATACTATCCGTATTACGACCAATGCATATTAGGCTTATCAATCTTCCTATAATTCTACTCCAGATCAACATTACGGCACACTACCGACACTTTAGAGTTACTCTGAACCTTACTCAAACCAAACCAACACCAACAGTCAATCAACAATGGCAACATCAAACATCCGTACATCATCATATACATATTATTCCAAAGTCATCACTTAAACAATCTATCGACACATCAAAAAGGTCACACAGAACTTCCCTAAAACCGTAAACCCAACCTATACGCCAAATTAACCAAAAACAACAATTCACCAACACTCAACATATTTCAATCCATCAACATCAACATAACTCAACAATCAATAGCATGTCAATATAAAACTTCATCAACGATACATTCCTACGGGGTTAAGGAATCCCCACTACCCTATACATGTATATATCATTCCCAATCAAGTTTCTCCCCCCTTACCTTGTTAATCGGTTGATCGATGAAATTCTTCCTGGATTTGGTCTCTTGGCCTCCTCTTTTCTTTCCGTTCTTCGTTCCCTTTTTCCTTCGTTCTTC
Organism: Lathyrus sativus; assembly: GCA_963859935.3. Taxonomy (NCBI): domain Eukaryota; kingdom Viridiplantae; phylum Streptophyta; class Magnoliopsida; order Fabales; family Fabaceae; genus Lathyrus; species Lathyrus sativus. Next base: position 13,531,627 of record OZ012741.1, read on the forward strand.
TCACTTCTCTCGTTCTTTCCTCTTCTCTCTTTCTATCGCTCTTTCTCTCTTCCATCTTTCTATCGTGTTATTTTCTCTAATACTTCCCCCATCCCTTCATATTCTATTTTCCTTTTTATTTCCTATCCCAATAATAATAATAACTAATAAAAATAATATAATAATAATAATAATAACTAATAAAAATAACATAATAATAATAATAATAATAATAATAATAATAATAATATTATTATTATTATTATTATTATCACACCAATTTCCCACGATCTATGGTAATCCCTTTTCTCTCTATTCCAACTTTTCTAATATCTCCTTGCTACCCCTTCATATTTCCTTCCTCACGGTTTCTATCATGACTTTTCATATTTCCATTCTAACTTCCCAATAACCCTTCCACCTCTTATTTTACTTATTTCAACCACTAATATTCCCAATAATAATTCTAATATAATAATTATAATAATCATAATAATAATAATAATAATAATAATAATATAATATAATACTATTATAATATTATAGTAATATTCAACATAATAATAATAATAGTAATACACCCAACAATAATTATAATTATAATAATAATAATAATACTAATGATAATAATAACAATTATATTAATACTAATAATAAAATAATATGAATAATAATAATCTTAATATTAATAATACTAATATAATATTACTAATATTAATAATACTAATCATAATAATACTATTAATAATAATAATAATAATAATATTATTATTATCTCACCAAAATAATAATAATAATAATAATAGTAATAATATTATTATCTCACCAAAATAATAATAATATTAATAATACTAATAAATATGATAATATATAATAATAATACCCCCACCAATATTACTATTATTCATTATATTATCATATTCACACCAAAAATCATAATAATATAATAACTATATTAATAATAATATTATATTCTCCATATTAATAATATTACTACAAATATTAATAATAATCATAAATATAATAATAATAATAATAATAATAATAATAATAATAATAATAATCATAATATTAATACCACCACCAATATTACTATTATTTCTTATATTATTTTAAACTCACCAAATTACCACCAATGATCTCCCATCTCAGGGACACCCACCAAACATCATCAAATACACCCTACCAAAGGGCACATCAACATATAATATTTAAAATAATAATAAAATGACTAAATAATTAAAATGGGTGTTACAGGAAGCACTTGTCAAATGTCTAAGAGTGAATGTCAATCCCTTTGCTAACTCCCTTCATGAGACGCCTTGTATTGATTCGACCATCAACTGCCGCAATTGAATGCCGACCTTAATGCCCGACATGTATGATAACGGAGAAAGAGGTAATCTTTTGAGAAAACCAAAGCTACTACTAAGACAGTTTAAGGTCTATTGGACAAAAAATATACCTTTGAAGTGAGATATACATAATGACTCTCAAATGTCATGTTAGTCTAATAAAAGCTTCTAAGAAGTGAAGAATGTGTGTAGATTACACAGATCTTAATCGGGAATGTCTCAAAGATTCATATATGTCAGTGAACATATATAAATCGGTGAAGAATTCTTCAGAGTATAAACTTTTATTATTCATGGATGTCTATTCCATCTACAATCAGATGTCTATATTTGAACCGGATAGAGATAATTCAGTCTTATGACCAAGCAGACCAACTATCAGTACAATGTGATACTCTTTGGACTTAGGAATGCAAGAGAAACATACCAAATAATGATGAATAAAATCTTCAAGGAACATATAGGTGAGGCGTTAGAAGTGTATATGGATGATATTATTAGACGAAGGTGACTTATCTAGAGGGGGAGGTTGAATAGATCCCCAATAAAAAATTTCTTTATAAAAATTGTTTAAAAAAATAATGACTAGCAGAAGTAACTTAGGTCGATTCGTCTAAACCGAACCGCTATCGAAAAACTCGGATATGTGTATGTGAAAAAAAATTGAAGATAATGATAAGATATTCAATCAATAAGTTTCAATCACAATCTCTTGAAAGCTACTCGACAAGCAATGATATATCCAATAATAAATCACACAAAAATACTATTGAGACAAATTATCAAACACTTTATGTGCAATCGATTTTATTTGGAAATTTGTATAGTTTTGTTGATCTTAAAATCCAATCACAATCAAAAGAATTGTGATCAACTCAACTAAATGTTTTTTAAATGATTTTCAAAAGAATTTACCAAACGAATTAATAACACAAGTGGTGAACTCAACAATTTGCAAACAAAATGTAAAAGAGAGGGAGAGAAATATATATATATATATATATATATATATATATATATATATATATATATATATATATATATATATATATATATATATATATATATATATATATATATATATATATATATATATATATATATATATATATATATATATATATATATATATATATATATATATATATATATATATATAGAGAGAGAGAGAGAGAGAGAGAGAGAGAGAGAGAGAGTACACAAGGATTTGTTTAGGTAGTTCCCCAACCAACCTCGTTATAAGTACGTCTGTCCTTAATTCAAATTCGAATTGAGATCATGAAATTAACCTTACTTTGCAAATGTAATTTACAAGAGAAATGTACCAATGCAATCTTACAAACCTTAAGTTTGACGTCGATCCTAACCATTTCTCTTCCCTTGATCTGAGCTTGATCAAGTCACCCAACAATACCAATTTGATTCACCATCTCACGCTACTCCTTTGCAAGAACCGCAACCCTTCAAAGCCTTCACTCAATTGAATTCAAATTGCAAATTGTTGTAACCTAAGATTTACCAAGATGATTCTTCGTCTCACTCTACTCCTTTACAAGAACCTTAACTCTTCAAAGACTTCACTCGATCGAATCCAAACTTGAGTAATCTTGTCCAAAACCTTCAAATACACACTTTAATCTTGAAGGAAAACCCCACCTTGGTTTTCTTATTTGAAACTCCCCTAAGATCTCAACCTAATTTACAATACCACGAGCTAAATTGGACGTTATCAACTTGATTCTAGATAGCACCCAAACAATGAATGATTATGTGTACTTTGTCTGTGTGTATGCATAAAACCAAGGTTGAAGATGAAGAAGACTTTTAGTATGTTCCAGGTTTCGTTTATGATTTTACCGAAATCTTTGAAAAGAAATTATGCATGTAACATGTATATATATGTGAGCAAGTATGAAGCAAAAGGAATGTAAAATAATGCAAATTTTCAAGATTTTTAATGTATAGGTTGACTTGTGTAAGTTATGTGCCGACCTATGCAGGTCATGTGTCGATCTATAGAGGTGACACATCTAACAGAGCCTATAGGCTTTAAAATGTAACACATAACGAATGTGTCGATCTGTAAAAGAAATTTTATTTTGTGTCGACTATAACGCGTATGTGTCGACCTGCAGAAGAGTTTTACTTCTATGTGTCGACCTATGTTGCTTATGTGTTGACCTGAGACAAATTTTCACATAAAAATAAGTTTTTGATGCATGAATATTTTCTAATCCTTTTCCAACATGTTGTCATACTCCCTAATGTTAAAATGCTAAAATACACATCTATACTCAGGTTTCGTTTATGATTTTATCGAAATCTTTGAAAAGAAATGATGAATGTAACATGTATATATATGTGAGCAAGTATGAACAAAAGGAATGTAAAATAATCCAAATTGATGATCCAAGAAGTCCAATGTACATAAACACTAAGGTATCCTAGTTTTGACATAATTCAAAATACATCTAATTGGAAAGTTGAACTCACATACTCCCCCTTTTTGATGATGGAAAAACTTGAGATGATGCATTTCGTATCCATGAAGGCTCCCCCTGAATGTATGCATCATAGCTTCATAGCACCTGCATATGCTTCTCCCCCTTTGATAACATCAAAAAGAGACAAAGCAAGCACAGTAGTAGTATCACATAGATACAACATAACACATACACATTATACCATACATAGGCGTTTGCAAAGATAAGAGTCTGCACTCACATATACGGTACATACATGAATATACACAATAGAAATGAATACAACATAAATAGAAAAGCAATATAACGACATTTCATAAGAGTCACCCAAGGAAATATACCATACATTGTCTCACATTAAAAGTAGTTGTAACATTGCCAAGACATAAGCTAAAAGCAAAAACAAACTAGACGAAAAACCTAAAATGCATGAAAACTTAGACTATAAAATGCATGACAGAAAAATTCATAAGACGTTTGACATAAATGACACAAAGACTCAACACTTCAGCGTCCTCCACGACCTCTAGGCATCGGCCTTACTCTACAGAGTCAACCTTGTCCATCATTTCCAAATTGATGATCCAAGAAGTCGTACATCTCTTGGTAGAATTGAGCATAATGACGATGATTCTCATTTTGAGTAGCAATCATGTGATTAGTTATGGCAATTATGGTAGAATGATTAACATCTATTTTCGTCCGCATAGTGATCATCCTTTCAGTAACATATGAGGCAAAGACATCAAAGTTGGCATCTTGTAATGTCATGTGCTCTTGTATGAGACAAAATTGTTCCACTTGAGCACCTTCAAAAACATCGCGCCTCTGACATTCCTCCTTATAGTGATAATCTTGCTTAATCTGCATATCTTGAAGCATAGTTATAATGGAGGATTAATCTCCATATTCATCAAACACTTGACCATCCTCACTTTCAACATCTTGCATAAATTTATCACCTTAAGAAACACCATGAAAAGCTCCAATAGGTTGATCACTAATCACATGTGGCTTGGCAGATGTATGAGCAAACTCAGAAGGGTCATCAGAGTTCTAAATTTCTTACAATGCTTGCCCATACGAAAGTAACACATCCAACGCTTTCATCTCAAAATTAACTCATGTTGGTTAAGGTGCAGTGGGAGAACTCTTGAACTTGGTCAGAGGATTTAAACAGAAGATTTGGTATACCAATGTCGAAGTAATTCAAAATCTTGGCAATCATGGAGATATAGAAGAATGAGGTCCCTTTGTTGCATTCCTTGATGGAGAACATGCAAGATACAAAGTAATGTGCCCAATTAATTTTGACATTATTCAACAAAATATAGACCAGATGAATTTCAGCAAAGTCTATTCTTAAGACCCGTCATTCTTTGGGCGCAAGACATGAGACACCAACCACATTAAAATTCTAGGAACCATCTTCAATTGACCTATAGTAATATGATCATAAAAATCATCAAAACGAGGAGCTCTAAGTAGCTAAGTCACATGAACATTCCACTTAAAGTGTACATTAGTGTTGGTATCCGTCACTAACGGGTCAGCTTTATCATCATCAGTAGCATCAATAACAGTAATACCAAATAAGAACTTCTAAAGATGATTATCAAACTCATAAATATTGTTACCTATGGTAAACTTGAAGCATGAGCATTGCCTATTATGTAACACATAGTAGAATATATAAATGAGGTATTCATTATAGTTCTGAGCAAGTTGTAGAAAGTAATCATTTTGTTGATGTGCAACAAGGCTAGTAACTTATGGAATATACAAAAAACCAACCACAATAGGCTTCCAAATGTATTACTTCACAACAAGTCGATGTTGGTGTTTCTCTTCAAATTCCTTAACACTTATAAGAGCCCAATGAAAATGCAGTTTATGGAGAAACAGAGGATATTGAGTCCTTACCCTTGCCTTTGGAATCACTCTTGCTTTTTGCAAACTTTAATTCCATTGAGACTTGCTCCAGAAGAATTGAGGCATAAATGTACCTTGGTGCCCTCATTAGCAGGGCTAGAATTGTCACTTTCGACAGGGACTACGGCTGGGATTGAGGTACCATTGAGGATCTCAGCACTATCACGGATAGAGGTAGTTAGCTTCAAGGTCTTGGCAGTTGGAGGTTCAGATTGGTTGCCAGCAGTGTCCGTCCCTTGGCTGGTTCTCCGCCGTTTCTTCAGCTGTAATTCCTCAGGAGGAGATTCGTCATCATCCTCTAAGTCAATGATAATTTGGGCAAAATCTCTTTTAAGCTTCTTTTGGGGTGTTGAGGGTGGCTTGCGAGACACCTAAGGCATTTAGGAATATTAGAAACAACCAATAACGAGAAGAATAAAAACAACAAAGGCAGATAAGCTACCTTATGGCCTTCGGCCTTTGCTTTAACTTGTGGCGGGGGAGCACTTCTTTTAGGAGAAGCTGCAAAACAAACCACGTTACTACCAGTTAGTAACAATAGAGTTCAGTTAAAATATTCCAAAATCGAAGGGTGACGACCTTCAAGGATTTCAGATTTGATACGAACATCTTCGATACCAACATGAAGGTGCCCTTTGAAACTATCAAGCGTATGTTTAGTCGGAACCACCCGCTGGGCTTTCGGTTTCGAATGTTATCGAAGGATTTTTATAGAATCCCCATAGATAAACCAATATGGAAATGGAGGGGCAAGAGCCACTCCAAAATCAGCAGTTGGCAATCGAGGGATCTTCGGAGGAAATAAAGCGAAAGCCACCTCATAACGTTTCTCACGAGGAACATATGAAGGGATTTTTAAATTCTCCATTTTCTTTGAAAATTTGTCCTTCAGTGTAACAGTAGCCTCACGGATGGTTCGACTAACATCATCTGGCCGATAGGTGGTTTCATAGTACTTTTGGAAGGCTTGAATCTCCTTGATGTGAGTGGATGTACCTTTCTTGATCCTCTCCTGCACATCAACGAAAGCTTGGTCAATCAAGCGAACAAAGCTTGAAACGTCAAGAAATTCTGAAGTGTAGTGCCTGGACAACCAATTGTAGAATTCTTGGGAGCAAAGGTAGGAGGGTTCGAAGTAAATAGGTGTTAAAATGGATTTGCGAACGTGTTGAGCTAGGTGTGTCGAACTCTCAAGTGCATCGAAGACGGTATTGGGGAGGATAATGTGGGATTTCTTGTCATATAAGCATTTAGGCAACGTTTGGATTAAACCAATTATCGGGATACAAGGTTTGGCTGGTAAGCCACCAGAGCTGCTTGACCTCTTAAGAGGTTGAGTTTATGTATTATTAATCGAGGTATTAAGAAACCTTCCCATACAAGCTTCGATTCTTCTTCGTGTTTTTTAAAAGTAGGAGGAAAAGGTCTGGTAAACCATTCAGAACCATATTTCCTCTCTGCAAAAGGATCCATCATTGGGGTAAACTCAAGGCGTTTGGCGAACGTTTTTATAAAACCAGAGAGATTTGCTCTAAGCGTGTGACCTTCTTTGTTGGGGGTGAGTTTGACCAATCGAGTCCATTCGACTCGTCTTCCTGTGATTTTAGAGTCTTCTTCATCAACTTCTCCTTTATTAGGTAGACTGGTTTCGAATGTAGCATTGAGCCACAGTTGAAGTAACCAGAAGGGCCCTGATAGTAATAGGTTCCCATTTCTCTCTTTGTTATTTAGTCTGCCAACACCTTCACTTAAGGATTCATATAAACTGGCCAAAATAATCTCACTCAGGTAGATGCCTCGATTCAAGTGAAGCTAATTGGCCAAGGTAAGGTATTTCCTCGCCACCTGCAAAGCTTTTGTACAAAAGACACAACGAGATAGCCATGTGGCTAGAAAGCTATATGTTCCTGATCATCGACTGTTGTCATTTACTTGTTGTGGTAATGGTTAATGAAATGGGTGTAGGTATGTTTGGTAGTGGAAAATCCTATAGAATCCTGGCAATCCACTTCAGGATCATATACTAGCCCATAGGGTTTTAGCCCTGTGATAGCGGCTAGGTCGAAGAGGGTGGGCGTCATCATCCCATAGGGAAGATGGAAAGTGTAGTGGGTGTTATCCCAAAAATACAGTGAGGAGGCCAACATGAGAGGGAAGTAGGTTGGACCGGCCTTCTTCATCATGATTGAATCATAGATACCAGTTTCCTTCCAGTCGTTTGCTTTGACCTTTTCCACTTTGGTCAGTCAGTTCAGGCAGAGATCAGAATCCTTGAAATAAGGGGTGGCTTTAAACAACCTGATTCCGCCTTTATTGAGGTACTTAAGGTCCACATTATGTAATGCCAAGCTATCTGGACCTTCAGTAGGGACTTTTGTAGAATCTTTTTGCCCTAGAGGTTTTGTTTTGTGATAAGAAGGGAAAAAATTGCTAAGGGTTGAATAGTTGGCTCCTAATGGAGAAAGTGGGCCAGACAGAGCTAAAGACTTACCTGCAACGGTGATATGGATTACTACCTGAGATTCATAAATGTGCCTTATTTCTTCTATCAAAGGTTCAAGGATGAACTATTGGTTCTTCACCATCTTGGGTCCACTCAGTGTCGTGAAAGGAGGGAGGAGTGGCGCAACTGATAGCCCCTTGGCTTGAGGTTTTCTCTTTTGATCTTTGGTTGTAGCAATGGAAGACGCCATTGATGGAAGCTTGGGAAGAAATGTTTTTTTTCCTGAAGAGAGATGGGATTTGTTTGGAAAAGGTGCGTAAGTATTTGCTAAGAGTGAAAAGTTTAACATGATTTCTGGGAAATTATTTATAAGGCATTTTGAAGTAATTAAAAGCCAATATTCATAATTAAGGGCTAGGGATAGTGCGTCATGCGGCGTCCTAAGATGGAAGATGGGGGCGGTGGCAGTTACTGCCTAGACCCACGATTTTCTTAGGTCCTAAAAGAATGATGATGATCTGAAGCTTTTGTGAGAGTTCCAAGAAATTGCTCATAATGGCTCATGATGTCATGGACATGCGTAGAGATAGTTGAAAAGTTTTTCTTTCAAGTCATGGGTAGTCTGTTGTATTGATACCTACGTGGAGGTCGAAAGATGGCGTCAAATTGGATGCAGTCAAAAATGGTTCTTTTTCTACAGTATGGTCGAAAAAGACATTTTTGGGGGACAATTCGTTAGCTCACAAATTCGACGCATCATATTTAGATTAAATATTTGAATAAAATATTAAGATCTTTAAGAAATGCAAAATACGTCGAGTGTGGAGATTTTCGAGCAGGATGGGTTATTTAAGCGTTTGGGACTTAGAGAAAATTTCCTAATATTGAGGAAACTACCTTCGACCGGGATGTTAGTTGAGTATTAGTGATGTTTTTTAAATTAAAATAAAGGAGAGAGTAGTTATGCTTTCTCGTGACTAAGTAGAACAAGTGACGTTCATCTAGCAAGTGACTACATGCAATATAACACTTGTCGGAGGCTGATGATTCTAGGAGGTTATTGGTAGTTATTTTTACTATTATAAATAAGAGTTCTAGACATAGAATTCAGTGTGTTGTAATTTATTATTTGTACAAGTTACTCCCAAAATTACTCAAAGTATCCGAGTGTAGAGAAACGAGTTCTAGGAGAATGTACGTTATGTAAACACACCATCTTTACTTTCAATGAAATTTAATTTACTCGTTTAAATCTTAAAGAGTTTTTCTTAACTTCTCCTACAATCTACATCTTCCAAGCATTTTGCTTTACTTTGTTAAATACTTTTCAAAGTTCATTACTTTATTTTCTTCAAACTTACATCCTTTTTACTTCAGTCGAACATTACCTTTGCATCAAGCCTTCTCCTCAAAACACTGTCGAAGTGTGTAGTTTAGATAAATTAAGTTCACATAAAATTTTAGCGCATGTCCTAGGATCAATCTGATCGATCCTGTGAGTCACCAAAGTTAGATTTGGAAGATCAACGATTGTTTTCCAATTTTCACGGGAAACAGCGGTCAGGGTGCCCTTCTCCTCGGTGACCTTGGCCAGCTCATCCTTGTATTTCTTCACTGCCTCCTCGATGGACTTATTCGCTGCCTCCTCTGTAGCCTTCACCTTTTCTTCAAGAGCCGTGTTCACGACATGTGCCTTTTTCAGCTCCACTTCTTGGAGATCCCCCTCCTCAGTGTAGACCACCGCCATACATAAGACCATAATCAGGGCAGTGGTGTCTTAGGCCAACATCTTCCTCTTACTCGGACGGTTCAGCTCCTCTAGGTGCAAAGACTCCTCCCAAAGAAGTGCGAGGGAGGAGCCTTCGAAGAAACTCCTGTTGTGAAAACATGAAGGCAACTCGAACTTGTTCTTCTCTTCTTCATGAGTTAGGTCGAGGATCTCGCCCGACCGGGGGTGCTTGGCCTGAGAAGTTACCGGTAGTGGAGAAGTCTGGGCAGCTGTGACTCCAGAGGTTGAAGTCCCCAACCTCGTCATGGCGGAACCACTTGGTCGCCCAAACGACTTTTTTCTAATCTTCTTGCCCCTTTTAAGCATCGCCTGGACGTTCTTCGCCATGCGCTCTTAGGCTGAAGACATCTTACCTGCAAAACAACGAGCAAGCATTAGTAAACAGAGTAAATAACAATACAAACAAGCTAAGAAGTAAATAACTAACCAGAAGTTCCAGAGCCTTCTCGCGAGTGCTGCACTTGAGGAGCTCTTTCGTGTTAAATACCGAGTTTCCACTATGCCCCCCCATCTTATTCATAAATAGTTTCCCCGCTCCTGGTCATGCACTGAGCCGGGAGAAAACTTTCAAAAAAAGCCATAAGCTTGGTGAAGCTAGCCCGATCATCCTCCCCCAACATGTGTGGAGTGACAAGATAATCATCGGTTCCATGGGTAAAGTGGTCCCAGCTCCAGCAAAAGGGGAACTTCAGCAACCTCTACCCCTATACCTTGCCCTCCTCGTCAATGATGGGCTCCCCATTCTCGTTCTTCGTATCCTCCCCGACAAATGAGGAGTCGTTGGCCCTCTCCGACATGGGCTCGACCACAAAAAATCTTTCCTTAAAAGTCCTAATAGACTCGGAGAAGGGCTTGAACAATTTCCTCCTCTGCTTCAAGGAGACCCAACCAAACTGCCTCCCAACAACCTGACATTGAAGATGGAAGACGATGAAGAAGAGGAGGAGAATGGCTCCAATCTCCAAAAATTCACAAGTTATCTCGAATGCCCGGACAAAGGCAATCGAATTCGGGTGCAGCTGAGAGGGAGCTAGATCTAGATGTGCAAATACTGCCACTTGAAAGTCAGTGAAGGGCAGCCTCAACCCGAATTCTTTGAAGATAAACTCGTACATAGGTAACTTCTCCCTGCACGCCGAGCATATTCGATCATTCTCCCTGGAGAAGTGGACCCTCTAGTCTCCCTCAGCCCCCACTGTCGTGAAAGCATCGTGAGTGTGAAAAGCGAAAAAGGAGGCATGCTTCCGAGGTTTAGCGACAACCCATTCTTCTGAGGAACTAATAGGGTCAGGCATTTTTCTGACATCCCTGGGAGAAAAGACTTCGTCAGTACTGGTGTCTTTCGAAGAGCTCTCCTCGAACAACTCCCCCATGACTTCATCTGCAGGATCGTGAGACATCTCTTTTACTTGAAAAACAGAGGAAAAAAGTGAATTCGATGACAAAGTCAAATCCACCCTTCCATCGTTATTCAAGTGAAAGAGTGCACAAAGGCCCGGGGACAACGTCCCCGACTTAAGCCCTTACTCAAACAGCACAGCAATGACACGAGGAGACGCCCCTGGCAATCCCTCAGACCGATACAAGGAGATCCTCCCCGATGCGTTACCTAGAACTCCGATGAAGGTCCACCAGAAAACTCATGAGTACACCAGAAAACACATAAACTCCACCGACGACTAAATCATTTGTTATCACACTGGTGCCATAATCGACAAAAACCTTAAATTCTTAATGCTCTGGCGACGACGGCGAAAAATTCCCTAACCACCGTCAACCACCAACATTCTCCAGAACCATCCCTACACTACCCAGTTTCGTTCTAACAACATGAAATCTAAGCAAAACAAGGATCTGAAACACGTAAAATGCTAAGGATGAAGAAAACTTACAAGGCCGAAGAAGGAAAAAGGTTGGTCGGTAAAGGTTGGACATTGCTCGTACAACAGTGTTACGACGGCGGGCAAAGGAATCAAAGGCAAGCAGCAATAGAAGAGAGAGAAGCGAAAAGTGAAAATGAGAATTTCTTTCCCCTAGTTATAGGCAGAGCAGGGACACATGCACGAGCACGCGTGGCATAGGGCATCATCATAACATTAGCATAGCCATCATTACACATTAAATGCAGCGCGTGGCTCGATGCATACGTGACACTCTATCCCTTCAAATCTCATCAACCGTTGGGCTCCCCGTCCGTCATGCACTCAGGACAATGTTCCAGGTTCCCTGGACACGAGTGCCTTCGAGCACTACAAAGCGACCCCGTCTTAGTAATGGGCGTCGACCACGCCCACTCTTCCTCAGACCGTAGGCCTTCCTTAAGTTATCATTCATATGCTCTGGAGCAACGACTTGGGGGACTCCTATTCCGGACTAGCCCAATGGCTATGCATGACCCAATTCACTTCAACGGGAGGAGACAATATTGGAGGTTTAAAAAGGTACTCTTTAATGCTATCAAAAGCTTTCTGACAATCTTCTGTCCAAACACAACCTTGGTCTTTACGGAGAAGCTTAAAGATTGGCCCACAAATGACAGTCATGTGAGATATAAACCTGAAAATGTAATTCAAATGCCCAAGGAATCCTTTGAATTGATTTTCTGTCTTGGGTGTAGGCATCTCTTGAATAGCTCTGACTTTATCAGGATTTACCTCAATACATTTTTTGCTCATAATGAAACCCAAAAGCTTTCTTAAACGAACACCGAAAGTACATTTGTTAGGATTCAAGCGGAGTTTAAACTTTCTCAAATGCTGAGACAACTTCAACGACTACTTAACATGATCTCCTTCAGTCTTCGACTTAGCAATCATATCATCAACATAGACTTCTATCTCTTTGTGCATCGTATCATGGAAAATAGTAGGCATGGCTCTCTAGTATGTTGCACTAGCATTCTTCAAATGGAAAGGCATCACTCTATAACATAATGTTCCCCAGGGTGTAATAAAATTATTCTTTTCCATATCCTCGGGTGCCATCTTAATCTGATTATAACCATAACAACTATCCATAAAGGATAAGATATTGAATTTAGTTGTATTATCTACCAACATATCAATGTGTGGTAAGGGAAAACCATCTTTTGGGCTAGCTTTATTCAAATCTCTGTAATCAACACATATCCTGATTTTACCATATTTCTTTGTAACAGGCACAATATTAGCCATTCATTGAGGATATTTAGAGGTAACAAGGAAACTTGCATCAATATTCTTTTAAACCTCCTCTTTGATTTTGACAGTCATATCAGGGTGAGTTCTTCTCAACTTCTGCTTGAGTGGAAAACATTCTAGTTTTAAAGGTAACATATGCTCCACAATATCTGTCTCAAGGCCTGGTATATCCTGATAAGACAAAGAAAACACATTCACATATTTTGTAATAAGCTCTATCATCCTCTTCTTAACATCTGGACTAAGTAATGTCCAATCTTGACCTCTTTCTTGTCATCTTTAGAACCCAAGTTAATCACTTCTACCAACTCTTTATAAGGTTGAATGGTCTTCTCCTCATGCTCAAGCAACCGAGAAATCTCATCAGGAATTTCTTCAATACTCTCTTCTTCCACTTCAAACACATGGAATTCAAAGTTGGAAGAGGGCATAAGGTCATTGTTTTCAATGAGTTTATCATGAATCAATCTGCACAATGATTTATGCTTGATTTTAGAAAAATAGATAAATTCACAAGTATTATGCATATATTGAAATTATTTTATTGTCTTTTGGTTTTTTAGGTTACCATTTTCCGGAAAAAGCAAAAAGTAAAAAAAACATATATCGATAAACAAAATAACATTTTATTAGTGATCTTAAAATCTGAAACAAAGCCCACACATAGTCACTTTCACCTTAGGCATAGTGAAAGGGATTTTTTTAAACAACAAAAAACAAATACTTTGAAATGTGCATAACAAAAGGAACATCATCAGTAATCCAGTTCTTGAAAATCTCTCTATGCGTCACGAAGTCTGGAAAATATTGCTTTGGATCATCTTTAGTAATGGCATCAACTTCTGTAAAATTTTGATGGATGAATCCTCCACTACATAAAGTCTCTTGAATAGTGCGAATAATAACCTCTTACTTAACAACTTTTGCAGATCTGGGAGAAAACCTGAGACCAACACGGTACTTATTTTCAAGAAGATCCATAACTTGTCCCCAACCAACAGCTGGATCATACTGAACCACTTGTTGTGCATCCTTTAAGGAAGAGATGGAAGCCCTATTCTTCTTAACAACATTATCAATAATAGAAAGAGCTTGGAACAGAGTTTTGTCGCAACTGCGAAAAACACCCGGCGAAAAAAACAGAAGAGTCACCACCAAACATTATTTACCCCAACGAAGGGAAAAGAAACAATCGAAGAAAACCTCAAAGAAGAGAGAAGGAATGGTCATTGCAACCAAATTCGGAGTTTGGGAGTCGGTTATAGGAGAGGAAGGTATTAGCACCCCCTCGCATCTGTTGTACTCAACGGGATTTACGCTTGTTGTTCTAATCAAAGGGTGTGTTTATCTAAAGCCTGCTGCTAAACAAAAACGAGAACGGAAAAAATGAGACTCAATAGGACTTCGACGTTCTAGGCCTATATATTCCCTCGTGCAATGGAAAAGTCAGAGTCATATAGTTTGGTGAACTACATCGATGGGGGAAGGTTGATCTCCAAGACATCGTTGTCTTGTGCTTACGTATCCTCATCTGGTATGAGAAATCATAGCGTCTGTAGTTCATGGTTACGACCACAAATTTGTTAAGTGCTTTTTATGAGCGACGTTAAGTTTGTGTTCCAGCAGTTAGGGTCAATGCCTGTTTGCGGTAGAACGAAAATAACATGCTCTTTTCTGAAAATGATTTTGATAAATAATCCCGAAGGATGAAAATGATTTGAGTTTGTTTGTGAGTTTTAGAGAAGTGAATTGATTTGATTTGAGATTCACATTGGACTAAAGTATATGATATAGGAGTTAATGTGTTGTATGATCGCCCCTAGACGGGACGTACGCTAAACACTCTAGACGAAGCAATGAGAGACCCCTCACTCATCATTTCCTATATACTTAAGACTCTTGACACACAATGTTCATCATATTTATTAAGTGTTTTAATGTTATTTTGAGATGAGAAGAGATAGGACTTAGAGGTTGAAAAAAAATAACTAAGGGAAACTGATTCCTAATGTTGTCGTGCATAATGGTCCTGACGTTGGGATGAAGAAGGAATTCTACTTAATGTTATCATGCAAGAAAATAGACCTAAGGTTAAGGTTTAAAAGGGACTATCCTAGTTATTATCATGCAAAGGATTGAAAGCATAATGTCTCTCCTACCTCTAACTTAACCAAAAATTAAGTTGAGCTAGGAATCCTAAGGGATCACGTGAACAAACACAAGTAAACATTATACTAATCAATCACCAACAACAAAAGCAAACTCAAAACTCAAAAAAGAAAAAATAGAGATGAAGATTAAGAAAGTGTTAAAGCAACACAAGATGAGAAGAACTCAACATCAATGCACAAGTGTCACACCAAGATTAGAGCATGTTTATCAAATGAATCGAGACATCAAAGATGGATAAAACACACAATCAATCACATATTCTTGAAGCATCACATCATCATGAGCAAAGTATTCATACTTTCAAATTCAAAAGAAAAGATGAAGACAATCAAGGAAGTGCACAAGAAAACATTTTTTAGAACCACAATTGAAGACCATGAGGCAACATACCAAATCAAAATGAGTTCAACAAGATGAAAAGCAAGTTAGGGCAGTAGAAATATCATACTAAGATCAATTAAATTCAAAGAGAAAATGAAAGACACCACACCATCCAATATGAACCACAATAAAGACTATGGATTCATAACAACAAGTCCTATATGGTTCAAACAATTGAAATTAGGTCAAGAAAATAAGATGGGCAGTAACATGATCATGAATATCACCCCAAGTATCAACTCATGGGTCTCAAGAAGAATCATCAAGGATCAACTTCAAAGCATGCACAAGGAAACACTCAAATCATCCATACAAGAAAACATGTGAATAAAGAAGTTGGAAATGATCATACAATGGACACATAACATTAGGATCAAAACCTTAAACAAGTCATTTGAATCACATAAGAATCATGAACCATAATAAAAATCCATTCAAGAAACAAGTCTTAAATCTATGTCAAGAATTAAGCAAGTTCATGTTCAAACAACATCACATTGAAAAATCAAATTGAGGAACTTAGATGATCATAAAAAATGAAACCAAAGCTCAAATTCATGCTAAGACAATCAAGAACAAGTATAGAAAATATCTCAACAATAATTGCATGAATACACCATCAAAAGAAATCCAGAAGTTCAAATACATTATTAATCGAGCATGAGTCGATGACTAAATAAAACCATATTAAAAACAACCTTGAGATAATCACCAAGGCATAAAAATCACACTAAAAAATCATCATTCATATGTCAAAATATGTGAAAAATATTGGATCAATCAAGTAAGCATAAGGCATAAAAAGATCAAACCCTAATTCAAGGGTAACCATGTCAAACCACTTATCAAATAAATTCAAAATAAAATAAGAAAATAAATGGAAAAACAAAATAAAAATATCCAAACATATCCCAAGACATAAATTAATTAGAAAAGTATTTTTGAGAATTTTAAAAATGGTTTTATCAATTAAAAATAAAATAGAAGTAAAAAATAAAATTAAAAAGGAAAAATAGAAAGAAGGGATGCGTGCTAGCAAAATCAGAACACAAAGGAACCAATACACATGCGTCTGGAACTGAAAATGGGGAGGTGTGAATATTAAAATGTCAGACCCACAAACCAAATCAAATATCCATATAATTCAACATCAATTCACAAAACACATATTGTCGATTAAATATAAAATAATTAATCCATCCCGAATAATTAAGTTCAATATTCATAAAGTTACCTATTTTGTATTCATTTACTTAAAGTTAACTCAACTAATTACATTAAAATAGTTAACTAATCGGTAACACTTTTTACAAAGATATTATTGTCCTTTTAAAATTCAACTAGTCTAAAATCTATGCATTATCATTTTCCTTACATTTTCTTCACCTAACTATCTCTATGTCGCTACTGCTCATGTGAGTTACAAGAGTTACCTTCCATTCCTATCACTTTTTCTACGCTACAATACCTAAACAAATATGCATCATGAGTTGTAGTATAATGGTATTAAGTGGGTTAAATTTTCATTTCCTAATACTCTTCTTGTACTACTCTTCAACAAATATATATATATATATATATATATATATATATATATATATATATATATATATATATATATATATATATATATATATATATATATATATATATATATATATATATATATATATATATATATATATATATATATATATATATATATATAAAATGAGTCTCTATATCATACCAAATATCAATTCCAAAACACAATAAAATTAACCCATTTCAAAATTTAATATTTAAACCTAACAATTTCTAATTTCATAAAAAACTTGAGATTATATCCTAAACATAATTCTACTCACTAATCATTATCAAATAATCTCAATAAATAAGTGAAAACTCACCCTTACCTTGGTTTGATGAATTCTTGAGTTTTCTCTTCTCTGGGTTCTTCTCTTCTTCTCCACTCTTCTTTTCTCCTCCTTTCCCAACTTTTTTTCTTACTACCTTTCTACTCTTATCAAACCCCGACAATTATCTTTAAACAATTGGGCTTAACTCAACTCATTCTCACTTACTATTCCGAGACCTAATTAAGCCAAACTAAATAATCTAGTAAATCTACATTATTCTAGCAATAGAAATAAATCACATAAACCAATTGATTTAAAACCAATTAATTTAAATAAAGTAATTAAATCAATTAATTTAATAAATTGCATATTTCAATTAAATAAATTAATTCATATAAATTAAACAAACCAGTTAATTTATATAAATCTAATATTCATATAAATCAAACAATTAATATAATTTCAATAATTCAAATAAATCGAATAATTCACATAAGTTAATTAATTCAAATAAATCACATAATTCAATCAAATCAATTAAATCAAATAGACACAAAATCACAAAATTAATCAATTAATTTAACTAAATAAATAATTACTAAAAATTGGAGTGTTACATCCAACACAGTCAAATACATGATCAAAGTCTTCCTTCAACGGGAGGAGACAAAATAGGAGGTTCAAGCAGATACTCTTTAATTCTTTCAAAACCTTTCTAACAATCTTCTGTCCATACACAACCCTGATCTTTGTGGAGAAGCTTGAAGATCGGCACACATGTGGTGGTCATATTTGATATAAATCGGGAGATATAGTTCAAATGTCCCAAGAATCTTCTTACTTGTTTTTTGTTTGTTTTGGGTGCTGGCATTTCCTGAATAGCTTTAACTTTATCAGGATCAACTTCAATGTCTTTCTGACTGATAATAAAGTCCAACAACTTTCTGAAACGGACACCAAAAGTGAATTTATTAGGATTCAAGCGGAGCTTAAACTTTCTCAAACGTTGAAACAACTTCAATAAGTATTTAATATGATCTTCCTCAGTCTTCGACTTACAAATCATATCATCCATAAAGACCTCAATTTCTTTATGCATCATATCATGGAACAAAGTGGTCATAACTCTCTGGTACGTTGTACCAACATTTTTTAAACCGAAGGGCATCACTCTATAACAAAATCTTCCCTAGGATGTAATGAATGTTGTTTTTTCCATATCCTCGAGAGCCATCTTTAGTTGATTATAATCAGAAAATTCATTCATAAAAGAAAAGATTTTGAACTTAGCATTATTATCTACCATTATATCAATGTGTGGCAGTAGAAAATAATCTTTTAGATTTGCTTTATTCAAATCTCTATAGTTAACACACATTCGAACTTTTTCATCATTATTTGGAAAAGACACAATATTGGTCACCCATTGAGGATACTCATCAGTCACAAGAAAACCAACATCAATCTACTTCTGAACCTCTTCTTTAATCTTCACAGCCATGTTAGGATGAGTTCTTCTTAATTCCTGTTTCACAGGTGAGAATTCAGGCTTTAATGGAAAACGATGCTCCACAATATCATTATCAAGACCAGGCATGTCTTGATAGGACCAAGCAAACACGTCAACATATTCTATAAGAAGATCTACCATCCTCTTCTTAACATCTAACTGAAGTAGTGCCCCAATCTTGACTTCTTTCTTATCATCATTGGAACCTAAATTAACCAATTCCATCAGTTTTTCATGAGGTTGAATGGTCTTTTCCTCGTGCTCAAGCAATCGGGAAATTTCATTAGGAATCTCTTCAACATTATCTTCTTCCACTTCAAACATAGTGAACTCAAAGTTGGGAGAGGGCATAGGGTTATTGTTTTCAATGGGTTTAACAAACAATCTGCACAATGATTTATATTTGATTTTAAGATATGAACAAGAAGTGCAACTACTATGCAAATAAAAGTGATTATCACATTATTATTTTTTGGTTCTTTATGTTACCATTTTCTAGAAATAAAGCAAAAAGGGAAAATATAATATGGATAAACAAAATAACATTTTATTGATGATGATAAAAGTTGAAATAAAGCCCTCACAAATTCACTTTCACCTTGGGCAGAGTGAAAGGCTTTTTAAAAGAAACAAAAACGAATTACTTTGAAACATGAACAATAGTAGGAATGTCAACAACGATCCAATTTTGGCACATCAATCCACGCGTCATAAAGTTGGGCATCATCTGTCTCATAATTGTATCCAGGATCTACCAAATAAGGCTCCCAGTCTTGAGCAGGAATGGAATCATCTTCAAAACTATCTGAGGTGTAATCTTCAGAGTCATCTTCAAGAATTGCAGCTGTAGAATGATCTTTGGCATGGATGAACCCATCACTTTGAGAAACCTCATAAATACTCTTCAGCTCTTTGCGGGTTGAACCAGGTGCGAAACCTAAACCAACTCTATCTTTTTTCTCAGCAAATTCAATGGCTCGGCCCATCCATCAGCTTGGCCACTCTTCAGCACATATTGTGCATCTTTCAGAGAAGACATGGACACCCCATTCTTCTTAACAGCATTATCAACCACATAAAAAGCATGGAACGGAGTTCCAACATCCTCGTCAACATCAATATAAGAAAAAGATGACAAACTACTCACCAACATAGCCTGTTCTCCACCACCAACAACAACAAGTTTGCCATTTTTAACAAATTTTAACTTTTGGCGTCCTAGAAGAAAACTGTAAGCAGAACTAATATCCATTACCTAAAAAGTAATCTGAAATAAGTATTAACCTATCTTGATAAGGAGATCAACCTCTCCATTCGCAGTCTTCCTCAAGCCATTGAAGGCTTTCACAACGACCCTACTAAATCTCATAAGAGTACCTTGATAAGACAATCTGGATAAAGTAAATTTTGGCATCACATTCAATGGTGACCCGGTATCAACAAACACATTGGACAGGGCGTCCTCCTGGCAATTCATTGGAAATATGGAGAGGCAAATTATGATTTCTTCCATGTTCAATTAACTCTTCATCATAAAATCTCATATTATTACACGCAGCGATATTGGCAACAATGTTATCAAACTGATTAACAATCACATCATGATCTACATAAGCTTGCTCCAATATTTTCTACAAAGATTCTCGATGAGCCTTAGAGCTCCTTGCTTTCAAGATTACTTAAATACAAAAATTTTACCAAGATTACTTAAATACAAAATTGTTTGTGTTCCAATCATTCATGACATCTTGCCAAAGAGTTGTAATACTTAATAAATAATTAATAAAAAATGGATAATGCTAACTTATGCCCCAAGGGCACAAGGTAAGAACTAAATTAAAAAATTTTGTCTTGGAAATTGTATCCAAACTTTAATTAAAATATAAGATTAATTTTTAAATTGTTTTTTCCAATACGAATTTACTATAAGTGGGTTTTTTAACTTGTGCCATTGGACACAAGTTAACATTACCCATAAAAAATAACACTCAGTGAAAGAGTATGTTTTATCAAGAGTTGTAATATTTAGTAAAAATTTACAAAATTTTGGCGCAATATTTAGTAAATTTTACAACACTTGACGTAAGAGTGTGTTTTATTAAAGAATTTAATATCAAGGTCGCAAGCTTACGAAATAATACTATCACTATTACAAAAAATATATGTAACCTCGGACACGAAGTTGATTTCATCTCGATTACAGAGGCGAGGTAACGAGGACGTCATAAAAAGCTGACGTTTTACCGCTCAATTTTAGAATAACGGAAAGGATAGTTTAAATGGTCATTGATTCGATCTCCAACGATAACTTTTTCTTTATATTTTTAAAACTAACTCTCGATTTATTAATAAAATCAAGAATATATATATATATATATATATATATATATATATATATATATATATATATATATATATATATATATATATATATATATATATATATATATATATATATATATATATATATATATTCTCATTACTTTATTTACACATAATATTAATAAATTTGCTTACAAACTACATTGTTTACACATATTATTAATAAATTTGCTTACAAACTATATTATTTACACAAAATATTACATTTGTTCTTCATCCTCATCGCTGTCGGTGAATAACAAATATTAGATATTTTAAGAAATAATAAATGTTAGGAGTGGTCGGTTCATTGATCTTGAAAAATATCAAATGTCTAATATAAAAAGACGTTAGATAAACAAAATATATATTTAATTATATGATAATTTAAGAATACATACCTTGAACCTAAATAATTTTTTATTCTTGCAATTCATCCTAGAGAAAGTTTTTCAAATGAAATTAACAGATTTTTATATTTTAAAGTTTTCATGTCAAATGTTTCATTATCAAATTTTAATATTCATAATATATTTATAATTAAAATTTTAGATTTCACGCGTATCATGACGGTGTGTTGATACTCATTAAATGAACGATAAAGATTCATTTAAAGACAGTGAAAAAATTAAATAAACATGCTTATATTTTACCTCAGCTATTACTCAAAAAAAATATAATTTATCACAAACGTCACATACCTCTCAATTTCAATAAAAATCTTTTGATTTTTTTTAGTTATATTATTTTTATAGAATATTAAAATAAATTATTTAAATAAATCTAAATTTTTACAATAAATTCATAAAAAACAACAAAACCAAAAATATTTGTATTTGTAATTTCATAAGATTTTATTATCTCAAATGTTTCTTTGACAAATGTTTTCACATAAAAAAGAATAAAATAATTATGCTTAAAAATAAATTTTTTAATGTTATCAACTGAAAAAAACAATAAATTTTTTAATACAACAACACTATTATATTAAAATAAATTATAAAAACAGAAAATATATTTTACTTAAGATAAAAAAACATAAATAGAATGTTTATAAAATAAATTACAAAAACAGAAAATATATTTTACTTAAGATAAAAAAACATAAATATAATGTTAAAATTTGCTTATAAATAGAAATGAAGGGAATATAACAACATCAACACTATTATTCCAATAGATTATATTTAATTCAAGATAAAAAAACGTTAAAAAAAATTTCTGTCTTCCAATCTATGAATTTAAAATATATTATTTTAATAATATATTAAATTTATAAAAATAAACTATTTTGTATTTAAAAAAATTAAAGAATGAATTTAAAATATATTATTTTAATAATATATTAAATTTATAAAAATTAAATAACTTAAACATTCCTAAGTCTATCAAAATTTTCAAAAGAAATGATATTCTTACTCTTACTTGTTTCCAATAAAAAATGATAAGTAAAATATTATAATAATTAATATTTCATTTTATCTAGTCAATTATCAAAATAAATACACTATTTCATATTTAAAAACAATCATATACAAATTTGAAGGAATATCTTTTTAAAAAAATAAAAATAAAAATACATTTTACGATTTTCATTTTGTCTAGTCAAGAATCAAAAATAAAAATAAAAAATGATATTCTTACTCTTACACCACACTTTATAAACTTTTCCAATAAAATGAAAAGTAAAATATTATAATAATGAATATATTAATAAACAAAAATAAAAATATTTTTATTAAAAAATAAAATAAAATAATATTTTATTAATCAAAATTATTTTATTATTAAAAATTATTTAATATTTAAATATTTATTAATTAATTTTACAATTTTATTAATTAATATTTTATTTTTTATTAACCAAAATTAAATCATTTAATATCCAAATGTTTGTTTAATTTATAAACTTCTTTTCATTTTTCTTTTTAATTTTAATTAATTAAAATTTTAAAAAAAAAACAAATAAACATTTATTAATCATAATTATCATTTCATTTAACACACTATTAAAAAAAAAATAGTGTGTAACTGTAGGAGTGAGTATAGAAATAGCATAACTGTACAAAATAAGGTGAGATAACACTAAAATAGATTGTTTCATATTCATATTAGAAAGAAAAAAAGTCTTGCAAACTTGAAGATGGGGAGAATTATCCTATAGATAAGTCTAAACTCCAAACATTACAAGAAACAAACAAACCTAAGACATTAACATCGTCTATAACACTTGCTATAGCTACTTTATTCCAAAAACAAAAAAACACTAGACACTTTGATCACTAGTTAGCTATACATAACCAACCTTACGACCAAATCAACCTAAAAAAACTAGTTTGATACACATTGAAGTTAGCTAGCATATGAACACAGACAACATGTCGATCATCACTTGTTCTGATTCTTACCACCAGTCTTGTACTTGGACTCATCAATGTCAACACCTTCCTCTTCAGCACCTTCCTCTTCAGCACGTTCTCCTCCTGACTTATCCATAGTGCTCAACCCACCTTTACGTCCCATTTCCTGATACCCTTCTGTCCCAATCTGCTCCTTCCTTGTCTGTCCTCCCCTGCTCCTCCCTTCAGCAAGATGCTCCTGAGCTTCAAGGCTCTTGCCTCCAGTGCCACCTGGAACAACTGTCTCTCCTTGCTTTGCCTTTTCATCGAGTTCCTTGCGGTTTTGTTGTTGAGATGCCATCTTTTGGATTCTTTGTTGATTATGATTATGATTATCTTATGCTATGTAGTGTAAGTTTCTTGTGATAAAGACGAAGGTTTAAGGGGTTTATATAAGATAGTAAAGTTGATAAATTAATTAAATAATTAGGGTTGCATGATTAATATTTTAAGAGTGGTAAATATTTGAGGGATAACAAGAAGATGACAGCAGGTAAATAATGAACAGTAAGAGTGGTTGTACGCTGTCCGTACCACCAAATACAATGTCAACAAGATAGTTCCCCTGCAAAAGTATAATTCATAAACTAGCATTTAAAACCAAAAACTAACAGTGTTTTAAGTCAAACTTAACTTTTTTTAGCATTTAAAACCAATCACTGTCCCATTTGGACTCTTATTGCTCTGTTGGAAGCAACATATAAATCATTAATGAATGTAATGTTGCGTTAGGTTATGTACCAAGCAAACACACTATTGAAAGAAAAACAGATATAAACCTCTACTAGTCTTTAAATAGTTATTTTGGTCTCTAAATGTGTAAAGTTGTGTCACTTTAGCATCTGAATGCATCAGAACTTGAAAAATATCTTTGTGTGTCGTCTATTAGTAAATTCATACCAAACTAACAAACAAAAGACACATGTGAGATCAAACCTAACTAATAAAAGACACATTTGAGAACTCCACTAACTAGTAATAAACACATTCAGAGATGATTTTGTAATTTAGATACATTGAAAAGTTATAATAACACCACCTAACATATTCAAAAACTCAAATGATTATTTAGTCACTTATAAAACCTTAGAAACAACTTAATATTAGAAAATACATATTAAAAATTACATAAGAAATGTTATATACCATATGCTATGCAGCACTGACACGACACTATCCATGCGATTACGTTTAACCATTTATACTTTATCAAAATTATTACTAATATTAACGTTTGGCTATTAGTATTGTATTCTTTATGGGAACATAAAGCCAGCTTGGTGGCTGAAATGAGGGAGGCAAGAAGAGGAGTGATAAGGAGTTCCAAAGTTCGATCTCCACTCTCACCATAATACTAACTATTGCTGAGCCTGAAAGTTTATTGAAAATTTAACTAATAGCTTCAAAGACAATGAAGCACGAACACGATACAAGTATCAGATACGCATCCAATACGGCTATAAATTACTAATTGTTTGATCCCTCATTCGACTATCTAAACATCGGCTCACCTTAACTCGATCATAAGTCGTTTTAAGCTAGCAACTAACAATACTAATACTAGCAATTTAAAAAAAATATTGTATAATTTCTTCACTTCAAGACTTAAAAGGTTGTATTAGTATTATCATAGAGTTAGTAAGAGAGATAAGCATAGTTAAATATGGAGAATAGTTAGGTGAATAAATATGACAAACAGATGGAGTGCATGATTTGACCTGAAGAAAACGAAGTGGAAGATCTCCGTCTTTGGTGGAAGCCAACCACGTACCACCGCAGATAGGAGGAAGCTTCGACGTTCTTTTCCTGAAGTCGTTAATGATTCCTCGCATTCCCCACCATATCAGTAGATCCACAATTATATAAGACAGCTGGAAATTGCAGGGAAATATGGGTATGTTGATAAGGAAGTCCAGCAAGTATTCATAAAAATAGAAAAATCAGATTACGAAATATCGTTTCGGCAAAGAACATACCCAATAACCAGCGCCTTGAGGAACACGTGCCAAAGGGTGGGGAAACGCATAGGTTGGCCTGCGTATTTAATAATAAAAAAATGTAACAGAACTCAGTTTGTAGTTTTAACTAAACATTTTAGTACTGCATGAATACTATTCAAGATCTCAAAATAACTTGTATCTTGTTATTGAAATTTATCTTGCTAATATATAAATGTGAATAAGCTATTATAACAGATTAAACTCACGTCCATGGCCTTGTGAAGAAGATGTGAATAGGCATCCCAAGGGCTTCGGCAACATGTACATGCCCTGCAAGCCGGAAACAACAATATAATTCTCTCTACTAAAAACCATGTGCTTGGCAAACTTGCAAAGCATGACAATTATCATGTTACAATAAAATATCTATTGGCACTTAATCCTTGAAAGAAAAATCAATTATAAGATATGGAATTGAAAAATATGAATACGCAATAGGGGTGGCAAATGGACATGTCTACCCCACACAAAAAAACGGGGCGGGGCAGGCGGGAATTGTTGACGGCACGGGCATAAAACCTTGGTCTTCCCCACGAGAAAATGAGAGCGGACCTTTAAAGTTTAAAACTACAAAAGTTTAAGTTAATGCCTTTGCCTGCAAAAAACGGGGCAGTGCGGGCATATTAGAGGATGCAGGCATAAAATCTTGTCACGTCCAGCGGAAAAGTGCGGGTAAAACGGGCATGCCCAACAGGCCAGGTCCGTTTTGCCACCCCCCTAAATACAATAATCTTCTAATCACTCACCATATGCAGGATGGTTGGCAATAATAGCCTGAGCTGTGAAGGGAATGCCAGTTTCTGAATCAGGTGTTGTGCAAGCTGGAAGAAGAGAATCAATTATGGCCTTCAGCTGCTTTCTTTGGATTGATATTTCTGTCGTACAATCAAACGGAGTAGTTTGCTTATGAATGTCCAATTGTTTGATCATTTTGATAAAAAGTACATAGTAAGTTGATAGGAAAGATCAATAGAATAGTTCATTGATAATGAACATAAATTGCAGAAATGAGAAATCAACCAGAGTAGTTTGATTATTTTGATAAAAATTACATAGTAAGTTGATAGGAAATATCACAAGAAGCAGAACAACAAAAGTTGATAAGAATTTTTCTAAGAGATATTTAGAGTGCTAACTACTGTTTCGTGCAGGTATTATTATGACACTGTTAAATTAATGACTAATTTATTTGAGTTTGGAAAGCAATTTTCTAAATGTAAGGCATCTCAGTAACAACTTGAAAGATTTAAAAAGATTGAAACTTCAAAAATTTCACAGTATAGCATTACTCACCGCTTTTGGGATAAGAAAACCGGAAAGAAGATTCCACAGGGAGTAAAAAGCTGAAGAAATAACAGCAGCTAGCTGTTGTGAAGCTGTAAAACCAACCGCCATCATTCCATAAAAGGTGTAGGTAAAGGTTAGGAACATGAACAATAGATAGAGAAAAACTTCCCTGCAATAATTACAATTATACATTAGAAGTGAAATCTCCAAACATATAAAACAACTAATATATGAATATATGGAAAGTTGATATTTTACCGGCAATCTTCTCAAAGTTGACCATTAAATATGTTATCAAGCCAAACACCAATGTCTGAACAGCAATGTATGGGATTTCTATAAGCCCCTGAAAGTCAGATTAAACAATCATTATAAGTAAATAATTTAGCTGAAAAATTAGCCATGTGATAATTTTAAGTGTTGTAATGAGACCTACCTGGGCTGCTGCATATGGTAATGGACAGTACATTCCTGCTGCTTTCTCTCTATAAACTTTCTATTGAAACATTCGGCTGTACAGAAGAAGCATTGTTTACCCCAAGAAACAAGCAAGCAGAATAAAGAGCTCCCATAAGCACAAACAGCTCTTGAGTTGATGCTCTACATAATATCATTGATAGTTACTGCGTCAGTCAAACTGAATAAAGCCGCTTACCCTTTTTTATTTGATTTAAAGTTACATTCATGAAATAACTCCTTTACAATAAATGAAAACTAGGAAATATTACCTTTTTGAACCAACATCCCAAAATACACTTCCAAATATCAAAGCACTGATTGTGGTGAAGTATAGCCTCATTGCATTATATGCTGGGCTTCTCCAGTACACAAGATTTTGTTTCCATAAGCACAGGAAAAATTGGGACAAAGAATTTTGTGAATACGTTGTGTCAAACTTCAGTGGTTCGGATCCAGTAGGAGGATACTCAAATTCCAAAATAGATGCCTCCACCCCTCTGATAAAAACATTGATAATTGGATTAAAATTGGATTATAAAAACTGGATTAGAAAAAACAGTTTGGATAATTGGATTAAAATCCAGTTCAGATTGGATAACTGGATTTGATAACTAAACACCAGTTAAGATAACTTGATTTCAAAACCACTTCGGATTTGATAACCGACTTTAGTTAAAACCAGTTTAGATCGGATAACCAGTTAGTTACCCAACCAGTTCGGATAACTGGATTCAAAACCAGTTTGGATAACTGTTTATTAAAACCAGTTCGGATAACTGGATTCAAAACTAGTTTGGATAACTGTTTATTAAAACCAGTTTGGATAACTGTTTATTAAAACTAGTTTGGATAACTGTTTATTAAAACCAGTTTGGATAACTGGATTTGAAACCAGTTCGGATAACTGTTTCTTAAAACCATTTTGGATATCTGGATTAAAACCAGTTTGGATAGATAGTTTAGAAAACCAGTTCGGCAAACCAGTTTGGATAACTGAATTTGAGAACCAGTTCGGAAATCTGGATTTGAAAACCAGTTCGGATAATTGGATTTGAGAACCATTTTGGATAACTGGATTTGAACCAGTTCGGATATCTGGATTAAAACCAGTTTGGATAACTGGATTTGAACCAGTTCGGATATCTGGATTAAAACCAGTTCGGATAACTGGATTTGAAAACCAGTTCTGAAAACCAGTTTGGATTCTGAAAACCAGTTTGGGTAACTGGATTTGAAAACCAGTTCTGAAAACCAGTTCGGATAACTGGATTAGAAAACCAGTTCAGAAAACCAGTTCGGATAACTGGATTTGAAAACCAGTTCGGATAACTGGATTTAAAAACCAGTTCGGATAACTGTTTCTTAAAACCAGTTCGGATAACTGTTTCTTAAAACCAGTTCGGATAACTGGATTTGAAAACCAGTTCGGATAACTGGATTTGAAAACCAGTTCGGATAACTGGATTTGAAAACCAGTTCGGATAACTGTTTATTAAAAACCAGTTCGGATAACTGGATTTAAAAACCAGTTCGGATAACTGGATTTAAAAACCAGTTCGGATAACTGTTTCTTAAAACCAGTTCGGATAACTGGATTTAAAAACCAGTTCGGATAACTGTTTCTTAAAACCAGTTCGGATAACTGGATTTAAAAACCAGTTCGGATAACTGTTTCTTAAAACCAGTTTGGCAAACCAGTTTGGATAACTGGATTTGAGAACCAGTTCGGAAATCTGGATTTGAGAACCAGTTCGGATAACTGGATTTGAAAACTAGTATGGATAACTGTTTCTGAAAACCAGTTTGGATAACTGGATTTGAGAACCAGTTTGGATAACTGGATTTGAGAACCAGTTTGGATAACTGGATTTGAGAACCAGTTCGGATAACTGATTTGAACCAGTTCGGATAACTGGATTTGAAAACCAGTTCTGTAAACCAGTTTGGATTCTGAAAACCAGTTTGGGTAACTGGATTTGAAAACCAGTTCTAAAAACCAGTTCGGATAACTGGATTAGAAAACCAGTTCAGAAAACCAGTTTGGATAACTGGATTTGAGAACCAGTTTGGATAACTGTTTCTAAAAACCAGTTTGGTTAACTGTTTCTGAAATCCAGTTCGGATAACTGGATTTAAAAACCAGTTCGGATAACTGTTTCTTAAAACCAGTTCGGATAACTGGATTTAAAAACCAGTTCAGATAACTGTTTCTTAAAACCAGTTTGGCAAACCAGTTTGGATAACTGGATTTGAGAACCAGTTCGGAAATCTGGATTTGAGAACCAGTTCGGATAACTGGATTTGAGAACCAGTTCGGATAACTGTTTCTGAAAACCAGTTTGAATAACTGTTTCTGAAAACCAGTTTGGATAACTGGATTTGAGAACCAGTTTGGATAACTGGATTTGAGAACCAGTTTGGATAACTGGATTTGAACCAGTTCGGATAACTGGATTTGAAAACCAGTTCTGTAAACCAGTTTGGATTCTGAAAACCAGTTTGGGTAACTGGATTTGAAAACCAGTTCTGAAAACCAGTTCGGATAACTGGATTAGAAAACCAGTTCAGAAAACCAGTTTGGATAACTGGATTTGAGAACCAGTTTGGATAACTGTTTCTAAAAACCAGTTTGGTTAACTGTTTCTGAAATCCAGTTTGGTTAACTGTTTCTGAAATCCAGTTCAGTTAACTGGATTTGAAAACCACTTCGGTTAACTGGATTTGGTTAACTGGATTCTAAAACCAGTTCGGATAACTGTGATGGATTTAAAAACCTAAGTGGATTAAAACTGTTCGGATAACTTGTTTGTAAAACCAAACTGGGTATTAAAAATCAAACTGGTTTGAACATTCAAATTGGATATCCATTTAAAGTTCAAACTGGATTTAAAAAGCTAGCAGGTAAGAAAACAGCTCATTTAACTGAGTTAATAAAACAAAATATTTAAGAAATCAGGTCAGATAACTAGATTTGAAAATGAACCAGATAACTAGATTATCATAGGCAGTTCAGTTAATTGGATTAAAGAACTAGATTCAAACCGGCACAGTTCAGATTAAATCAGGTCAGATAACTAGATTTGAAAATGAACCAGATAACTAGATTATCATAGGCAGTTCAGTTAATTGGATTAAAGAACTAGATTCAAACCGGCACAGTTCAGATTAAATCAGGTCAGATAACTAGATTTGAAAATGAACCAGTTATAGATTATCATAGGCAGTTCAGTTAATTGGATTAAAGAACTAGATTCAAACCGGCACAGTTCAGATTAGGTTCAAAAAACGGGATCAGCTTGAAAAATTGGTTTCAAGACCATTAAGACCGAACTGGTTTAAAGAAACAATCTTGTTTAAAATTTTGAACAGTTTGTATAACTGGATTCTAAGAATTGAATTTAAAAACTAGTACAATTTCAAGAACTTATTCTGAAAATCAAAAACATATCTCAGTTCAAAAATCACTGTCGGCAACGATCTGAAAGAAAAATAAAACAAAGAATATATCCCTTAAAATCAAAAGAATTAAAAAAAAAAAAAGCTTACAGAACGATCTCATAGAAAAAGAACGGCCTCAGGAAAAGCGTGCCTAGAAAAGACGATCTGAAAGAAAAAGAACCTCGAAAACAAAATCGAAATAAAATCCACAAACCTGTGATGAAGCAATACGAACCGAAGCAAAGCGAAACGAAATCACCAATTGAACGAGGGAAAAGGGAGATTGATTGTAAAGGCGAGCGGAAGAAGGTTGGAAATCAGCACCAACACTTTTACATGTTTCGTTCTTACAAACTGCGAATGCTTGTGCTTCCACCGTTCTCTTTTACGAGCACACACTGTTTCTTCTTTTTTCTTTTTCTTTATATATTTCAGTTGCATTACTTCTTGGGCCTTGGGCTTAATGGCCCTTTTGGTTCTCAAAACACTCTTGTTTTCTGGAAGTTTTAACTCATACCCCTACACTTGTACCTATACCCTACATTAAAAATGTTTGGACCAAAATATCCTCGTATAAAAATTTATTATTTTTTAATTTTTTTATATTTTTTATTTGTTTACCGGAAGACTTCCGGTTCAATTCTTGGAAGTCTTCCGGTTCACATTTTTTTTCGTATGTTTACCGGAAGACTTTTTGGAAGTCTTCCGGTTCATATTTTTTCGTTTGTTTACCGGAAGACTTTTTGGAAGTCTTCCGGTTCATATTTTTTTTTAATTTGTAATTAATATTTAAGATTTATTAACTTTATATAAAGACCAATTTAGTGAATTTTTGAATATTATACTTAAAATATAAAAATTCTATAAATAGAGAATTATTTTCAGAATATTTTCTATTTGCTATAATTATTAGAATACAATGAGATTAAAATCATTTATTTTAAATGATCATAATAGTAAAATTTTCTCAAATATCTTATTAATCTTAAACATTAATAAATAAAATAAATTTAAATATAGGATATAAGTTTACCTTATTTAATATATTTAATCAAATGAAAACATATGTGATAAATAAATAATGTATTTTAACTTAAAATGATCACAATAAGTTAACTTGCAAAATAATATAAGTAATAAATTAATAATGTATTTTATTTAAAATAATCACAATAATAGAATACGCAAATAATGTGTTTTATTTATAGGACTGATATAGTTTTATTGATTATTTAATTTTAAATACTACTATGAATATAGTATTTAATCTATACTTTAGAACTCACATAATTATAAATATAAAAAATATCGTTTTATTATCCATATTTTTATTTAATTAAAAAAAATAAGAATATAAATTTATTATTTGTTTTTCATTTTCGTTTGATTTTTTTTATTTATAAATTTTTTGCATATTCTATACTGTGCTTACTTTAAATAAAATATATTATTTATTTTACTAAAAATATTAAATAAAGTGAAATAATTAAAAAGATCAAACAAAAATGAAAAACAAATAATAAATTTATATTCTTATTTTTTTAATTAAATAAAAATATGAGTAATAAAACAATATTTTTTATATTTATAATTATGTGAGTTCTAAAGTATAGATTAAATATTATATTCATAGTAGTATTCAAAATTAAATAATCAATAAAACTATATTAGTCCTATAAATAAAACACATTATTTGCGTATTCTATTATTGTGATTATTTTAAATAAAATACATTATTAATTTATTACTTATATTATTTTGCAAGTTAACTTATTGTGATCATTTTAAGTTAAAATACATTATTTATTTATCACATATGTTTTCATTTGATTAAATATATTGAATAATGTAAACTTATATCTTATATTTAAATTTATTTTATTTATTAATGTTTAAGATTAATAAGATATTTGAGAAAATTCTACTATTATGATCATTTAAAATAAATGATTTTAATCCTAGTATTCTAATAATTATAGTAAATAGAAAATATTCTGAAAATGATTCTCTATTTATAGAATTTTTATATTTTAAGTATAATATTCAAAAATTTACTAAATTGGTCTTTATATAAAATTAATAAATCTTAAATATTAATTACAAATTAAAAAAAAAAAAACATGAACCAGAAGACTTCCAAAAAGTCTTCCGGTAAACGAACGAAAAAATATGTACCGGAAGACTTCCAAAAAGTCTTCCGGTAAACATACTAAAAAAATGTGAACCGGAAGACTTCCAAAAAGTCTTCCGGTAAACAAATAAAAAAATATAAAAAAAATTAAAAAATAATAAATTTTTATACGAGGATATTTTGGTCCAAAATTTTTTAATGTAGGGGTATAGGTATAAGTGTAGGGGTATAGGGTAAAACTTCCTTGTTTTCTTTAACCGTGTATTTTTCTAGTATAGGATGATGGGCTTTATCAAAGCCCATATGATTCTTTGACCTTTCCCAGATTCACAGCCTTTTGACTAGCTCAGTGCACCCCCCTTTTTTCTATTGTTTTATTTGAGATTTTATTTTTGTTTTGTAAAATGATTTCTAAGTTTTGATATTATTTAGTTGATAATTTTTTAGTTTCTATTGATTTTTTCAACTCTTTTTAACTTGATAGAAATTTTATTTTTATTTAAGTTTATAAATTTTTCATGCTTCGATGTTGTGATGATTTTGATTTTGATTTTTTAATTTTATTTTGTTGATGAATAGACCTCCAAAATTATTATTAGTCTAATTATTGATAAATAATAATTAGTCCAAGACCATTTTATTTTTCTCCTCTCATTTTCATCTCTATCTTGATTTTATTTTATTTTTAATCTATAACATTTCGATTCACGAATGTTAGTTTTCGAGGTTGTTAACCTTCATTATTTCAAATTTGTAGAAAATGATCATTTGGATAATTTTTCTATACTTTGTGATCGTGAGAGGTTACCCTCGATTAATTAACACGAGTTTGTGATTAAGACGAGATCTCACCTTTCTTTTCGTCCCTGTGACACGATTACATCAGAAAATGGTCATCAATATCATTCTTCCATCGTGTTTTTAGCACATATATCAATTTATGCGACCTCTTATAGTTTGACTTTCTTCATAAGTCGAACTACGACAGTTTATCGCTACATTTCGTCCCGATTCAATTCAATAACAAACTAACGACTAACTTTACTTTCTGTCAATATAGAACTGCTTTATTTTTCAGTCGAATATTATCTTGATTATATTATCTCATTCATATACTTGTTAATATTTACCTTGACTATTATTGTGAATATTATCTTGTTTATATTATTATATATCTGGTACATTATTCGTATCCTATTCATATTCATGTCATATTCATTTGTTCATCTTATTCACACATTCTTGCAAAACACCTAATAACTATCAAAACCATAAAATCCTAAATTGGTGGATTGTTGGTTGTTTGTCCGAGTGACGGATCATTGGACTTTGTTAGAAACTCTAGCTTGGAGTTTGTTCGACTTTTGATAGCATTAAAGAGTATCTTCTTAAACTGTTTCGACACTTCGACACACTAATACAACTCGACACAAAGAGATTAGGCTAATTCGACTAGACCTTATTTCTGTCGAGCTACACTGCTTTGACACAAGAAATTACAATTCAGCACATCACCTAATTCACTGTGTCTAAGCTATCTACATTCACCATAGACCTTAGCTTCTTGAACACTTCGACCTTCACTCCTTTCGCCATGATATCTTCAATCTAATTCTCAGTTCTGCAGTGTTCCAAGTTCATCTTCCATTCTGCTACCTGCTTACAAAGATAGTGAAACCTCATTTCGACGTGCTTGCTTGAGTTTCAGTGTTGTAAATAACATTTTTGATTTGATGAAATAAATAAGTATTTGAGTTTGAGTGTTGGTAATATACATCTTCAATTGTTATTTCTATTAGGTTACATTTTGATATACATTTGAGTTTGGGTGTTGTAAATAATACTTTTGATTTGATGAAATAAATAAGTATTTGAGATTGAGTGTTTTAATATGTATCTTAAATTGATGTTTCCGTTCTGTTATAGTTTAATCAATATAGGTTAAAAAATGGAAAATTTTCAAAATGCAGAAATTTATTTTTTAAAAATGCATAAAATTTAACGACGGTTTTTTATTATGGTTGTGGTTGTATAGTGGATAATATATAATATAACCACAATTTTTATATATAATTATTGTTATATACTTAAAAATGCACGTTCAAAATTTCCACAACGGTCATAAGACCGTGATTGCAAGTAGCACATATACAACCACACCCTACATAACAACGACAGATCATACATGATATTATTCCTTTTCTAACCGTTGTTGTATATATTTTTCGTAGTAGTGAATCACACAGGGAATGTGTAGAGCAGTCATACATTTGCATAACAAAGGGAATGTATTCCTTAAGAAGCCCTTGCAAGATGGAATCAATTTGGTCCTGTTTAGAAATGGAATCACCAATAGCCAAAAGGGAACTAACAATAGCTTTGATTCTTAAGACATACTCTGTGATTGATTTGTTTCCCTTCTTGGAGGATTTGAGTTCAACTCTCAATTGTCGAACCATATCCTTCCTCTGAGCATTGAAAAACTGATGAATCTTGTATCAAACTTCAAAGGCGTGTTTACGGTTGTCGGAGCGGTAAGGGATGTGCGGCGGCGTTGAAGTATATATATAAAGGTGTAGTGAGGCCTGACTGGTGGTTCACTTTGCTTGTGAGTAAGAAATTTGATGGTTTATTGATGGAGAAGTTGGTTTGTGTGATGGAGGATAAGATAGATGATGGTTGTTTATTTGATTTGATGAGAAGTATGTTTGATGCTAGGGTTTTGAATTGAGTTTGGTGGGTTTCCTAAGGGAGATGGTTTGCCGCAAGAAGGGTTTTGTCGTCGATTTTGATGAATATTTATCTTGATATGTTTGATAGTGAGTTTCATAGGTTGTCAATGAAATACGAAGGTGTCCGCGGCGGTGAGGTTATCGATGGAGATAAGATGTCGTCCGCGTTGCGTGCTTGGTTCAGGAGTCAGTTGAATGGTAATGGTAGTGATAATGGTAATCGTAATACTGTTGTTGTTGAGAGTTCGGGTGTTAAAGTCTAATGCGTTAGGTTTATGGACGAGATTCTTTTTGCGGTTTCTGGTTCTAGGGATTATGCAGTAAGTTTTAAGAATGAGATTGAGAGTTATTTGAAAGAATCTTTGATGTTGGATGTTGGGGATGTGACTGATGTGCTGCCTTGTGTAGGGTCTAGGGGTGTTCGGTTTTTGGGGACACGGTAAAGAGGAATGTTGAAGAGAGTAGTGCAGTGAAAGCTGTTCACAAGCTGAAAGATAAAGTCGAGTTGTTTGCTTTGCAGAAGCTTGAGAGTTGGAATTACGGGACGACGAGAATAGGGAAGGAATGGTTAGGTCATGGTTTGAAGAAAGTCAAGAAATCGGAGACCAAACATTTAGCTGATAGTAGCTCTCTCCTTAGTAAGGTTTCCCGTTTCCGAAAGCCCGGGATGGAAACCGATCATTGGTATAAGCACTTGTTGAAGATATGGATGCAGGATGCTCAAGTGAAAAATGCTAAAAGTGAAGAAAATGTCTTATCTAAGTTTGTTGGAGAGGCGGCTCTTCTGCAAGAGCTAACTGAGTCCTTTTACGAGTTTATGAAATAGACCGAGAAGTATATATCTGCTGAGGATGATTCTATTCTCAAGCTTTTGCCAAATAGTAACAGCTCAGAAGAGAAGGTGATTGCTAAAACCGAGATCATTGCTCCTGTCTATGTCATAAAAAAGCGTCTCGAGAGATATGGGTTGACTACACGAGATGGATGGATTCCCGCGGTCTGCTAATTTGCTATGCTTGATACAAGTGAAATTATTGACTGGTTTTCTGGGATTGCTTGCCGCTGGCTGAAATGGTATGAGAATTGTGCTAAACTTTAATGAAATAAAGCTTTTGATATCAGATCAAGTTAGGAAATCATGCTTTCGTACTTTAGCAACAAAGTATCGGATACATGAAATCGAGATAGAAAAGAAGTTTGATGAAGAACTTAGCAGGCTTCCACAAACACTGGACACGGAAAAGGAGAAGGAGACGATGAATGAAGAACGGGGTGTTCAAGTTTTTGACAACGACGAGGCGTTAATGTATGGAATAGCGTGTAGCAGTTTGTGTTTGTTGTCTCTGGCAAGAATTGTGACCGAAGCAAGACCGTGTAATTGTTTTGTACTGGGGTGTACAGCTCCTGCACCAAGAGTCTATACTCTTCATGTAATGCAAAGACAAAAGTCTCCAAGCTGGAAAACTGGGTTTTCAACTTGCATTCATCCAAGCTTAAATAAACGGCGACTAGGGATGTGTAAGCAACATTTGACGGATTTGTATCTTGGTCATATATCACTTCAATCCATTGACTTTGGTGCATGGAAGTGAGTGTCTTCAGTTTTATGATCAGAAACTTTATCAGAATGTTTGGTTTGAACTTTGGCCATCGTTACTTCATTTAATGCATGTTTGGATTTGTGGAATATGGCAGATACTGAGTCTATGTCTCAGTCCCCAAGTCAAGTGAAACAACTACAAATTGCTCAACGGTTGTGAATAGCCAACTAGTTAAGAGTGCCTCTAAAAATCACACCATCATACCAAGGATGCCGTAGTCCAGCATACTCCAGATGAAGAGGAATTGTTGGGAAATTTTGACATTTCTCCAAACATATCACATAAATAATGAATAAACTTATAGTCAAAATATATATGTTTGATTATTTTGTAAACAAAATAAATTAAGTTTTAATGTATATGAATATGAATAAAATGTAATTTAAATTTTATTTCATGTGAATATGATTTACTTTCTTTAAATAATTAATAAATAAATATTTTTATAGTTAATATTTTTTATCAGAGTTGGTGACCCAGCTAAGTTTTAATGTATATATGTTTGATTCCTTGTAAACAAAATAAATTAAGTTTTAATGTATATGAATATGAATAAAATGTAAAATGTAATTTAAATTTTAATTCATGTGAATATGATTTACTTTCTTTAAATAATTAATAAATAAATATTTTTATAGCTAATATTTTTTATCACAAAGTTGGTGACTGCATATAGCTAATGTTTTTCTGTGTATTTACCTTGACAAACTTTCCACAGAAAACGTATTACAAACTTTCCGCAGAAAACGTATTATCTGCGACTGCTATTTTTTGTTTCCGGTAAAGTCGCAGAAAAATGTCACAGGAAAAAGTAGCAGATTTTTGTTCTCGGTTAAGTCGCAGATTTTTGTTCTCGGTAAAGTCGCAAAAAAATGTCGCAGATAACACCAGTGGTAATTGAAATTTTTGCAAAAAACATCACTGGAGCAAGTAATTTCTCTCTCAGGTTTTTAATTTTTATCATCAATTGTGTTTAATGCATATTTAAAATATTATAATAATTGTTAAATAACAAAGTAACAATAATATAAAAATAAAAATCTAATTTAATTTCTTAATATTTTTTATTATAAAAATAGCTTATTCATAAAAATGTTAATGTATTTTTTTCTCTAAAATAATATTTATATAAGTGTGCAAATATGTTTAAGTAATATTACTCCCAAAAGTTGAGTTTATAATAGGCTCCTTTGGTTTATATCCTATAACACTTGAATACATTATGTGTAATCCTAAAGAAAACAGAAAACTAAAATTGGATAGCTAAATCAAAGCATCAACCATTGAGCAATTAAGAAAGCGACCGACTTTAGCTATGGCAAACCCGATTATTCGAGATGTCGCGGCAGACTCATCCTTTGCTCTGGCCAGATTCTCTTTGCTAAGAGTCTCTTTCTCACATACTGCAGTCAGTTCCTTCTTCCGCGCTTCACATTCTTCCAACTCAAGCACAGACTGTTCCACAAGCTTCCTATTCTTAGCTACTTTAGTGTTGACAAAATGCATACTACTTATAAATGCTTGATAAGAATATTTTAAGCAAAATTCTATCATGGTATAACAGGGAAACTTGTTAAAGGGATTACTTAGTCAAAGAGTCAGGGATGTTATAAAGACAAACATTTTTACCTTAACTTCATAATCTGGGTATTGGCCAAGTGCATCAAGGAGACAATGAGTTGCAAGCTTTGCAATCCAACGTGCAACAGCAACCATTCCACATGTGCATATCCTAAAACCAAGTCACTAACTCCCCCTATGAACTACAGTGTGATGAAATGG
Organism: Lathyrus sativus; assembly: GCA_963859935.3. Classification (NCBI taxonomy): domain Eukaryota; kingdom Viridiplantae; phylum Streptophyta; class Magnoliopsida; order Fabales; family Fabaceae; genus Lathyrus; species Lathyrus sativus. The sequence goes on from OZ012741.1 coordinate 13,570,878, forward strand.
TACCACAATTCCTGTAACAGCTGTTAGAGTATCCTTGATACTATGTGTGCCACGAATAAACAATAAAAGACACCTCATCTTGTGATCAACTATGATTGTAAAAGCTGGTTTCAAAATCTGCATGACAAATAACAGACAAGTTTACACATATATTGCTAATGCTTTTACAAAAAAAAATACAGCTACTAATACAGTAGAAAGTATTACTTACTTAACTTAAGTTCAGCTGTAATCTTGGGTCCTTTCAGCTGTACGCTGTCCGTACCACCAAATACAATGTCAACAAGATAGTTCCCCTGCAAAAGTATAATTCATAAACTAGCATTTAAAACCAAAAACTAACAGTGTTTTAAGTCAAACTTAACTTTTTTTAGCATTTAAAACCAATCACTGTCCATACCATTTGGACTCTTATTGCTCTGTTGGAAGCAACATATAAATCATTAATGAATGTAATGTTGCGTTAGGTTATGTACCAAGCAAACACACTATTGAAAGAAAAACAGATATAAACCTCTACTAGTCTTTAAATAGTTATTTTGGTCTCTAAATGTGTAAAGTTGTGTCACTGTAGCATCTGAATGCATCAGAACTTGAAAAATATCCTTGTGTGTGTCGTCTATTAGTAAATTCATACCAAACTAACAAACAAAAGACACATGTGAGATCAAACCTAACTAATAAAAGACACATTTGAGAACTACACTAACTAGTAATAAACACATTCAGAGATGATTTTGTAATTTAGATACATTGAAAAGTTATAATAACACCGCCTAACATATTCAAAAACTCAAATGATTATTTAGTCACTTATAAAACCTTAGAAACAACTTAATATTAGAAAATACATATTAAAAATTACATAATAAAGTTATATACCATATGCTATGCAGCACTGACACGACACTATCCATGCGATTACGTTTAACCATTTATACTTTATCAAAATTATTACTAATATTAACGTTTTGCTATTAGTATTGTATTCTTTATGGGGACATAAAGCCAGCTTGGTGGCTGAAATTAGGGAGGCAAGAAGAGGAGTGATAAGGAGTTCCAAAGTTCGATCTCCACTCTCACCATAATACTAACTATTGCTGAGCCTGAAAGTTTATTGAAAATTTAACTAATAGCTTCAAAGACAATGAAGCACGAACACGATACAAGTATCAGATACGCATCCAATACGGCTATAAATTACTAATTGTTTGATCCCTCATTCGACTATCTAAACATCGGCTCACCTTAACTCGATCATAAGTCGTTTTAAGCTAGCAACTAACAATACTAATACTAGCAATTTAAAAAAAAATTGTATAATTTCTTCACTTCAAGACTTAAAAGGTTGTATTAGTATTATCATAGAGTTAGTAAGAGAGATAAGCATAGTTAAATATGGAGAATAGTTAGGTGAACAAATATGACAAACAGATGGAGTGCATGATTTGACCTGAAGAAAACGAAGCGGAAGATCTCCTCTAGTGTTGGTTTGTGCAATGTTTTGGAGTTCTCTAACATTGGTGAGAAAAGCAACCCTACCTTCTTTGGTGGAAGCCAACCACGTACCACCGCAGATAGGAGGAAGCTTCGACGTTCTTTTCCTGAAGTCGTTAATGATTCCTCGCATTCCCCACGATATCAGTAGATCCACAATTATATAAGACAGCTGGAAATTGCAGGGAAATATGGGTATGTTGATAAGGAAGTCCAGCAAGTATTCATAAAAATAGAAAAAACAGATTACGAAATATTGGTTCAGCAAAGAACATACCCAATAACCAGCGCCTTGAGGAACATGTGCCAAAGGGTGGGGAAACGCATAGGTTGGCCTGCGTATTTAATAATAAAAAAATGTAACAGAACTCAGTTTGTAGTTTTAACTAAACATTTTAGTACTGCATGAATACTTATAACTTGTATCTTGTTATTGAAATTTATCTTGCTAATATATAAATGTGAATAAGCTATTATAACAGATTAAACTCACGTCCATGGCATTGTGAAGAAGATGCGAATAGGCATCCCAAGGGCTTCGGCAACATGTACATGCCCTGCAAGCCGGAAACAACAATATAATTCTCTCTATTAAAAACCATGTGCTTGGCAAACTTGCAAAGCATGACAATTATCATGTTACAATAAAATATCTATTGGCACTTAATCCTTGAAAGAAAAATCAATTATAAGATATGGAATTGAGAAATATGAATACGCAATAGGGGTGGCAAATGGACATGTCTACCCCACACAAAAAAACGGGGCGGGGCAGGCGGGAATTGTTGACGGCGCGGGCATAAAACCTTGGTCTGCCCCACGAAAAAATGAGAGCGGACCTTTAAAGTTTAAAACTACAAAAGTTTAAGTTAATGCCTTTGCCTGCAAAAAACGGGGCAGTGCGGGCATATTAGAGGATGCAGGCATAAAATCTTGTCACGTCCAGCGGAAAAGTGCGGGTAAAACGGGCATGCCCAACAGGCCAGGTCCGTTTTGCCACCCCCCTAAATACAATAATCTTCTAATCACTCACCATATGCAGGATGGTTGGCAATAATAGCCTGAGCTGTGAAGGGAATGCCAGTTTCTGAATCAGGTGTTGTGCAAGCTGGAAGAAGAGAATCAATTATGGCCTTCAGCAGTTCAGCTGCTTTCTTTGGATCGATATTTCCGTCGTACAATCAAACGGAGTAGTTTGCTTATGAATGTCCAATTGTTTGATCATTTTGATAAAAAGTACATAGTAAGTTGATAGGAAAGATCAATAGAATAGTTCATTGATAATGAACATAAATTTGCAGAAATGAGAAATCAACCAGAGTAGTTTGATTATTTTGATAAAAATTACATAGTAAGTTGATAGGAAATATCACAAGCAGCAGAACAACAAAAGTTGATAGGAATTTTTCTAAGAGATATTTAGAGTGCTAACTACTGTTTCGTGCAGGTATTATTATGACACTGTTAAATTAATGACTAATTTATTTGAGTTTGGAAAGCAACTTTCTAAATGTAAGGCATCTCAGTAACAACTTGAAAGATTTAAAAAGAATGAAACTTCAAAAATTTCTCAGTATAGTATTACTCACCGCTTTTGGGATAAGAAAACCGGAAAGAAGATTCCACAGGGAGTAAAAAGCTGAAGAAATAACAGCAGCTAGCTGTTGTGAAGCTGTAAAACCAACCGCCATCATTCCGTAAAATAACTTGTATCTTGTTATTGAAATTTATCTTGCTAATATATAAATGTGAATAAGCTATTATAACAGATTAAACTCACGTCCATGGCATTGTGAAGAAGATGCGAATAGGCATCCCAAGGGCTTCGGCAACATGTACATGCCCTGCAAGCCGGAAACAACAATATAATTCTCTCTATTAAAAACCATGTGCTTGGCAAACTTGCAAAGCATGACAATTATCATGTTACAATAAAATATCTATTGGCACTTAATCCTTGAAAGAAAAATCAATTATAAGATATGGAATTGAGAAATATGAATACGCAATAGGGGTGGCAAATGGACATGTCTACCCCACACAAAAAAACGGGGCGGGGCAGGCGGGAATTGTTGACGGCGCGGGCATAAAACCTTGGTCTGCCCCACGAAAAAATGAGAGCGGACCTTTAAAGTTTAAAACTACAAAAGTTTAAGTTAATGCCTTTGCCTGCAAAAAACGGGGCAGTGCGGGCATATTAGAGGATGCAGGCATAAAATCTTGTCACGTCCAGCGGAAAAGTGCGGGTAAAACGGGCATGCCCAACAGGCCAGGTCCGTTTTGCCACCCCCCTAAATACAATAATCTTCTAATCACTCACCATATGCAGGATGGTTGGCAATAATAGCCTGAGCTGTGAAGGGAATGCCAGTTTCTGAATCAGGTGTTGTGCAAGCTGGAAGAAGAGAATCAATTATGGCCTTCAGCAGTTCAGCTGCTTTCTTTGGATCGATATTTCCGTCGTACAATCAAACGGAGTAGTTTGCTTATGAATGTCCAATTGTTTGATCATTTTGATAAAAAGTACATAGTAAGCTGATAGGAAAGATCAATAGAATAGTTCATTGATAATGAACATAAATTTGCAGAAATGAGAAATCAACCAGAGTAGTTTGATTATTTTGATAAAAATTACATAGTAAGTTGATAGGAAATATCACAAGCAGCAGAACAACAAAAGTTGATAGGAATTTTTCTAAGAGATATTTAGAGTGCTAACTACTGTTTCGTGCAGGTATTATTATGACACTGTTAAATTAATGACTAATTTATTTGAGTTTGGAAAGCAACTTTCTAAATGTAAGGCATCTCAGTAACAACTTGAAAGATTTAAAAAGAATGAAACTTCAAAAATTTCTCAGTATAGTATTACTCACCGCTTTTGGGATAAGAAAACCGGAAAGAAGATTCCACAGGGAGTAAAAAGCTGAAGAAATAACAGCAGCTAGCTGTTGTGAAGCTGTAAAACCAACCGCCATCATTCCGTAAAAGGTGAAGTAGGTAAAGGTTAGGAACATGAACAATAGATAGAGAAAAAACTTCCCTGCAATAATTACAATTATACATTAGAAGTGAAATCTCCAAACATATAAAACAACTCATATATGAATATATGGAAAGTTGATATTTTACCCGCAGTCTTCTCAAAGTTGACCATTAAATATGTTATCAAGCCAAACACCAATGTCTGAACAGCAATGTATGGGATTTCTATAAGCCCCTGAAAGTCAGATTAAACAATCATTTTAAGTAAATAATTTAGCTGAAAAATTAGCCATGTGATAATTTTAAGTGTTGTAATGAGACCTACCTGGGCTGCTGCATATGGTAATGGAGAGTACATTCCTGCTGCTTTCTCTCTATAAAATACTGCTCTTTCTATTGAAACAATCGGCTGTACAGAAGAAGCATTGTTTACCCCAAGAAACAAGCAAGCAGAATAAAGAGCTCCCATAAGCACAAACAGCTCTTGAGTTGATGCTCTACATAATATCATTGATAGTTACTATGTCAGTCAAACTGAATAAAGCCGCTTACCCTTTTTTATTTGATTTAAAGTTACATTCATGAAATAACTCCTTTACAATAAATGAAAACTAGGAAATATTACCTTTTTGAACCAACATCCCAAAATACACTACCAAATATCAAAGAACTGATTGTGGTGAAGTATAGCCTCATTGCATATATGCTGGGCTTCTCCAGTACACAAGATTTTGTTTCCATAAGCACAGGGAAAATAAACGGATAACTGGATTTTAAAACCAGTTCGGATAACTGTTTCTTAAAAAAAACCAGTTTGGATAACTGGATTTAAAAACCAGTTTGGATAACTGGATTTTAAAACCAGTTCAAATAAAACCAGTTCGGATAACTGGATTTAAAAACCAGTTTGGATAACTGTTTCTGAAAACGAGTTTGGATAACTGGATTTGAAAACCAGTTTGGGTAACTGGATTTGAAAACCAGTTTGGATAACTGGATTTGATAACCAGTTTGGATAACTGGATTTGAAAACCAGTTTGGATAACTGGATTTGAAAACCAGTTTGAATAACCAGTTCTGAAAACCAGTTTGGATAACTGGATTTAAAAACCAGTTTGGATAACTGGATTTAAAAACCAGTTTGGATAACTGGATTAAAACCAGTTTGGGTAACTGGATTAAAACCAGTTCTGGAAACCAGTTTGGATTAAAACCAGTTTGGGTAACTGGATTTGAAAACCAGTTTGGGTTTAAAAACCAGTTCGGTTAAAACTGGATTTAAAAACCAGTTCGGTTAAATCTGGATTTAAGAACCAGTTCGGTTAAAACTGGATTTAAAAACCAGTTCGGTTAAAACTGGATTTAAAAACCAGTTCGGTTAAAACTGGATTTAAAAACCAGTTCGGTTAAAACTGGATTTAAAAACCAGTTTGGATAAAACTGGATTTAAAAACCAGTTTGGATAAAACTGGATTTAAAAACCAGTTTGGATAACCAGTTCTAACAACCAGTTTGGATAACAAGTTCTGAAAACCAGTTTGGATAACTGGATTTGAAAACCAGTTTGGATAACTGGATTTAAAAACCAGTTTGGATAACTGGATTTAAAAACCAGTTTGGTTAACTGGATTTAAAAACCAGTTCTGAAATGGATACCCGTTTCTGAAAACCAGTTTGGATAACTGGATTTAAAAACCAGTTTGGTTAATTGGATTTGTTCGGTTAACTGGATTTGGTTAACTGGATTCTAAAATCAGTTCGGATAACTGTGATGGATTTAAAAACCTAAGTGGATTAAAACAGTTCAGATAACTTGTTTGTAAAACCAAACTGGGTATTAAAAATCAAACTGGTTTGAACATTCAAATTGGATATCCATTTAAAGTTCAAACTGGATATAAAAAGCTAGCAGGTAAGAAAACAGCTCATTTAACTGAGTTAATAAAACAAAATGTTTAAGAAATCAGGTCAGATAACTAGATTTGAAAATGAACCAGATAACTAGATTATCATAGGCAGTTCAGTTAATTGGATTAAAGAACTAGATTCAAACCGGCACAGTTCAGATTAAATCAGGTCAGATAACTAGATTTGAAAATGAACCAGATAACTAGATTATCATAGGCAGTTCAGTTAATTGGATTAAAGAACTAGATTCAAACCAGCACAGTTCAGATTAAATCAGGTCAGATAACTAGATTTGAAAATGAACCAGTTATAGATTATCATAGGCAGTTCAGCTAATTGGATTAAAGAACTAGATTCAAACCGGCACAGTTCAGATTAAATTAGGTCATTGGATTAAAGAACTCAAACCAGCACAGTTCAGATTAAATTAGGTCAGATAACTAGATTTGAAAATGAACCAGTTATAGATTATCATAGGCAGTTCAGTTAATTGGATTAAAGAACTAGATACAAACCGACACAGTTCAGATTAGGTTCAAAATACGGGATCAGCTTGAAAAATTGGTTTAAAGACCACTAAGACCGAACTGGTTTAAAGAAACAATCTTGTTTAAAATTTTGAACAGTTTGTTTAACTGGATTCTAAGAACTGAATTTAAAAACAAGTACAATTTTAAGAACTTATTCTGAAAATCAAAAACATATCTCAGTTCAAAATCGAAAGCAAAGCGAAAACAACCTCAGGAAAAGCGTGCCTAGAAAAGACGATCTGAAAGAAAAAGAATCTCGAAAACAAAATCGAAACAAAATCCACAAACCTGTGATGAAGCAATACGAACCGAAGCAAAGCGAAACGAAATCACCAATTGAACGAGGGAAAAGGGAGATTGATTGTAAAGGCGAGCGGAAGAAGGTTGGAAATCAGCACCAACACTTTTACATGTTTCGTTCTTACAAACTGCGAATGCTTGTGCTTCCACCGTTCTCTTTTACGAGCACACACTGTTTCTTCTTTTTTCTTTTTCTTTATATATTTCAGTTGCATTACTTCTTGGGCCTTGGGCTTAATGGCCCTTTTGGTTCTCAAAACACTCTTGTTTTCTTTAACCGTGTATTTTTCTAGTATAGGATGATGGGCTTTATCAAAGCCCATATGATTCTTTGACCTTTCCCAGATTCACAGCCTTTTGACTAGCTCAGTGCACCCCCTTTTTTCTATTGTTTTATTTGAGATTTTATTTTTGTTTTGTAAAATGATTTCTAAGTTTTGATATTATTTAGTTGATAATTTTTTAGTTTCTATTGATTTTTTCAACTCTTTTTAACTTGATAGAAAATTTATTTTTATTTAAGTTTATAAATCTTTCATGTTTTGATTTTGATTTTGATTTTTTAATTTTTTTTTTGATGAATAGACCTCCAAAATTATTATTAGTCTAATTATTGATAAATAATAATTAGTCCAAAACCATTTTCTTTTTCTCCTCTCATTTTCATCTCCATCTCGATTTTATTTTATTTTTAATCTATGATCTTTCGATTCACGAATGTTAGTTTTTGAGGTTGTTAACCTTCATTATTTCAAATTTGTAGAAAATGATCATTTGGATCATTTTTCTGTACTTTGTGATTGTGAGAGGTTACCCTTGATTAATTAACACGAGTTTGTGATTAAGACGAGATCTCACCTTTCTTTTCGTCCCTATGACACGATGACATCGGAAAATGGTCCTCAATATCATTCTTCCATCGTGTTTTTAGCAAAGATATCAATTTATGCGATCTCATATAGTTTGACTTTCTTCAAAAGTCGAGATACGACGGTTTAGCGCTACATTTCGTCCCGATTCAATTTAATAACAAACTAACGACTAACTTTACTTTCCGTCAATATAGAACTGCTTTATTTTTCAGTCGAATATTATCTTGATTATATTATCTTATTTGTATACTTGTTAATATTTATCTTGACTATTATTGTGAATATTATCTTGTTTATATTATTATATATCTGGTACATTATTTGTATCCTATTCATATTCATGTCATATTCATTTGTTCATCTTATTCGCACATTCTTGCAAAACACCTAATAACTATCAAAACCATAAAATCCTAAATTGGTGGATTGTTAGTTGTTTGTCCGAGTGACGGCTCATTCGACTTTGTTAGAAACTCTAGCTTGGAGTTTGTTCGACTTTTGATAGCATTAAAGAGTATCTTCTTAAACTGCTTCGACACTTCGACACACTAATACAACTCGAAACAAAGACATTAGGCTAATTCGACTAGGCCTTATTTCTGTCGAGCTACACTGCTTTGACACAAGAAATTACAATTCAACATATCACCTAATTCACTGTGTCTAATCTATCTACATTCACCATAGACCTTAACTTCTTGAACACTTCGACCTTCACTCTTTTCGCCGTGATATCTGCAATCTGATTCTCAGTTCTGCAGTATTCCAAGTTCATCTTCCATTCTGCTACCTGCTTACAAAGATAGTGAAACCTCATTTCGACGTGCTTGCTTAAGTTTCAGTGTTGTAAATAACTTTTTTGATTTGATGAAATAAATAAGTATTTGAGTTTGAGTGTTGGTAATATACATCTTCAATTGTTGTTTCTATTATGTTACATTTTGATATACATTTGAGTTTGGGTGTTGTAAATAATACTTTTGATTTGATGAAATAAATAAGTATTTGAGATTGAGTGTTTTAATATGCATCTTAAATTGATGTTTCCGTTTTGTTATAGTTTAATCAATATAGGTTAAAAAATGGTAAAATTTAAAAATGCAGAAATTTATTTTTTAAAAATGCATAAAATTTAACGATGGTTTTTTATTATGGTCGTGGTTGTATAGTGGATAATATATAATATAACCACAGTTTTTATATATAATTATGGTTATATACTTAAAAATGCGCTGGGATTTGAACCTGAGACATTTTATATATGACAACGATTTATTTATTAACCGTGATAATATATCGCGCACGTTCAAATTTTCCACAACGGTCATAAGACCGTGATTGTAAGTAGCACATATACAACCACACCCTACATAACAACGACAGACCACACATGATATTATTCCTTTTCTAACCGTTGTTGTATATGTTTTCGTAGTAGTGAACATCACACAGGGTATGTGTAGAGTAGCCATACATTTGCATAACAAAGGGATTGTATTCCTCAAGAAGCCCTTGCAAGATGGAATCAATTTGATCCTGTTTAGAAATGGAATCAGCAACAGCCAAAAGGGAACTAACAATAGCTTTGATTCTTAAGACATACTCTGTGATTGATTTGTTTCCCTTCTTGGTGGATTTGAGTTCAACTCTCAATTGTCGAACCATAGCCTTCATCTGAGCATTGAAAAACTGATGAATCTTGTATCAAACTTCAAAGGCGTGTTTACACGCAAGAACCCGTGGTAACATAGTATTTGTAGATGGAGATGCGGCGGTCAATATAATGTCGTATTCGTTGTTCAAGAAATTAGGGAAGACCAATGAGGATCTTAGGCCCCACAATATGGTATTATCCACAATACGGAGAACGGCCAATGAAGATGGCTGCTGAGTCATAATCGATTGCTCGGATTTTGGCCTATATGGTTGAAAACAAAATAAAATCGATCTTAGAGGTTGAAGTCTCTCAGAATATGGCTTGCGAGGCTAATGTCAAAAGCTCCGGAAACATTAAAGATGACCCTATAGGCTGGACAACAACTTCAGGAAGCTGGAGGCTCGATTGCATTTACGACAACGACCCTCTGGGTTTGAAAAAGACCCACTTGAAACTAATAAGAAAATGCAGGCCCATGAACCTTTAGAAGAAATACACTTGGGAGAAAGAGTGGAGAAGCGACCAACATACATCAGTTCTAGGATAGGGAGTGTGTTGGTTTAGGCTTGAGAGTTTGTTGGGATTTGAAACTAATTTTTGGAGAGAAAATGGGATCCAAGGGCATTTTGGCAGTTGTATATGACATGTGGCAATAGGAGGTTAAATGGTTAGTTAGAGTTTTCTAGAGTTGTTTAATTAGTTTGAGAGTTTGTTATAAGTTAGTTACTAACTTGAGGTTTTGAGGAGTTTAAGGTAGTTAGTGGAAGTTAAAATGGGTTAATAGTTTGTTAGTAACTAACTTGGAGTTAGAATTAAGAGTTAGATGTTGGTGAAGGTGGTTGTAGTTAACTGTTAGTGAAGTGGTTAATAGTAAAACAGTTAGGTGCAGTTAGGAATTGGTTAAGGTGAATTAGTGAAATGGTGAAATTCTGTTAAGATTAATTGGAAACTGAAATGAGGTGTAAATGTTGAATTATTTTGGATGTTGGATGTTGAACTTGAATGTGCAATGTATGGTGGGATATTGGTGTATGTGCTTGAGCTATGTTTGTACATGATGTTGACTGCTATGAATCTGATTAATTGGTTTTTTAATGAGCTATTAGGATCATCTATTATGGCATAAACATGAAACTGTCATGATGTACTATTGTCATGGTCTACTTGTGTGTATACATATATAGAAAAACTTATGGCAATAAAAACTCAAAGATTTTTATCCTGGTTCGTTGAACTCAACTACTCCAGTCTACCCTATCAAGAGTGATTTGCCTTTCTCAACAAGGACTTAATCCACTATTAATCAACTGATTACAATAGCAAGCACTAAGAGCAACTGTTCTTAGTCTTCTTAAGAACTACTAATCCCAACTGAATCTTCTTAAGGATCTTTTACAATCAAATGTAAGAATAAAACAAGTGTTTAAATGTTTCTAATTAAGTTATATCACAACTGTGATTTTACACTTAAGATTTAAGAACTTAGAAATAAATTCAGCAAGAGAATGGTTTGTATGATAGCTTGTAATGAATTTCTTTCAATTATTTCGTCAACTGAAGAAGAGAGATGGAGTCTTGCTTTTATAGGCACAGAGGTCCAAGTAGCTTTCACGTTGAAGGTTGTGTACTGAAAAGGGCTGAGCCTTTTTGTCTTCACATCACATGACCTTTCCTAGAAATATAATGCATAGAGAAATCCTTTTTGTCTGTGTTCTTGTGTCTAGCATAAATGAGGAAAGAGTCGTTTGGTCATTCCAACGGACATAACTTTGAATTCTTCTTCAACAAATTTCAGCAAATAATCATCAGAGCCTTGAGTGATCAGAGTCTTCTGATGTTCATCAGAGTTTGTTGAATCAGAGCATTGCAGCAAGTATGCTTTCAGCGTGTAGTACTTCAGAGCAGAGTTTGGGATCAGATCCTCAGTATTGGCAGCGTAGTACTATCAGAGTCTTCTGAAATAAACTAAGCTTGAAACTCTTCATACAAAAGTCTTCAATGCTTCAGATGCTTTTGGCTTCTGCTTCAGATCCTTCTGTAGCTTCTGCTTCAGATGCTTCTGTAGCTTCTGCTTCAGATGCTTCTGTAGCTTCTGCTTCAAAATCTTTTGTATATAGCGCTCATAATATTCTAGGAGAAGCTTCTAACGCTTCAGAGCCTTGCATAATTTCATGTTCAAATCTAATTTGCTTTCAGAATAATATTCACTTTAATATCTGCAGCAAACATACTTAAACAAAATTTTATAGTATATAATTCTTTAATACAAAAGTTCGTAAGAGTTATCATCAAAACATAGAGATATAATAAAGAACCAATCTGTGTTCTAACAATCTCCCCCTTTTTGATGATGACAAAAACATAAGAAATTTTGTTCAATAAGAAATATAATTATAACTCCCCCTGAGATGATGAATCTCCCCCTGAATTGAATACTTAGAAGGAATAAAAACTTCCCTTTTTGCATGAGTATTCTTTACAAAATCAGAGCCTGATTGTTCCAAAAATTAGATCTTGACTTTGGATGCACGTTTCAGAATCAGAGCCTGATAGGTTAGAACTTGATTTGGGGATCTCAGAGTTACTTTTAAAGAATTTGTTAGATTTTTCAAATGTTCTGAAATACTAAGAGTTCACGTTGGTTATAATTAGATATGTCTGAGTTTCATTTAGGTAGAGTTTATTTGAACAGTCAGATCCATTTTCTCCCCCTTTTTTGTCATAAACAAAAAGTAAAACTTTTAAAGACAAATAAAAGGAAATACATAAAAGATATATTCATGTAGAGAAAATAGCAGAGTCATTCACTCATTCAGATAACAAACAGACACATCATCAGATAATAAATTTAAGTACACGTGCACAAACATCAGATACAAAAAAACATAAACTAGGTTGCTTGGACAGAATCATCTTCAGAAGATGAGTGATCTCAGATAAGGATTCTTGTTGCTTTGTCATCCATTTTGCCATGTTCTCATTCTTCTGATTTTGCTTAGACATCCATCATGCCATGTTCCCAATCTTCTGGTCTTGCTTGGCCATCCATGACTTGATCTCAGATTGTCCAGCTTCCAATACTGCAATCTTATCTTCCAAATCTGGATTCTCTTTCTTGATCTCAGTAGAGGTAGATGGAACAAATTCTTGTGCTGGTGCATAGTCAATTTCCATTGAAGATGCAGAGTCAGGAGCAACAGATCCAGAGGGATTTTCCACAATTGTCATAGCCAAAGGATTTTCTTCAGAAGCAGATTCAGCAAGAACTTCTATAGCAGATACTCCAGAAGATGAAGGAACATCTTCAAGAAGCAAAGGTGCAGATCTTTTTACATTCCATATCATGCTTTTGGCAGTTTCAGCAAATCTAAGCTTCGCATCATCAGAACATACATTCTTCAGATTTGAGGCTACAGTATTGAATCTGGTAATGAAGCTATTCCAGATAGCATCAGATTCATTTGCATCCATGGTTGATAAGCATCTCTTCTGTACAGAGCCTAAATTCATCTTTATCTCTTTCAGAAAATTAGCAAATAAAGTATCAACGTTTAGCCTAGTTTTTGGTTTGAGAAGGGTTTCCAAAGTGAATGGCTTGGGTTGAGGTGGAGGTGGTATGGTGAATTTTGGAATGGTGATCAGAGGACGAGGGTAGAAAGGAAGTGAAATATAGTGGAAGTGTAAGGAGTGAAAACAGATTTATCGGACAACAAAGGTTCTCATAAAATCATATCTGGCAGTTCTTTTAAGTAGGTTTGAAGAACAAATGGTAGAATGGTGGAAGTCTTAGGTTTAAAAAGAGTGGTAGAGTCAAATGGTTCTATTCTGGTATAAAAGTTTTTAATCTTTAGACTAGAAGGAAGTGGATCAGAGGGAAGTGGTTTAAAAAAAGCAAATGAGACAAACTCAAATGTCTTGGGTTTAGGTTTTGGAATGGTTTTAGGAATGAGAGTTTCAGATGAAATAGGTGGTTCTTGTTGTTTAGATTCAAATTTTCTGAGAGAGGGAGGTGAAATAACATCAGGATGGACATCAGATTCAGAGGAATCAGATGAGGTGGTTGGGGTACAAGATGTAGAAGAAACTTCAAATACAGTCTTGAGGGGTTTAATGTTCAGAACCTCAGAGTCAGGTATATTTGATTCAACAGGATTGGATGGTTCTGTTTGAATATCAGAAGGTTTGGATAATGGTGGTTCAGATACAACTAGTTCAGATGCAACTTGTTCATATGCAACAGTTTCAGATGTAACTGGGTCAGATTGTATGGGTTCAGATGCAGCTGGTTGTTGTATTTCTAGTTGTTGTTGAGTGGTAGGTTGTTCTGTTGGTTTTGTTTGTGGTTCTGATTGTGGAATATCAGATGATTTTGGTGGTTCAGATGTTTGAGATGGAGCAGGAATTGTTTGATTTTGAGTGGGAGGGGGTTCAGGCACAGAACTAATTGTTGATACATTTACAACAATTTTTGAAATAGAAGGTAAAGATGTTTTAGTACCTTTAGTCTTGATGCGCTTGGTAGGAACAGAGGGAACTTCTCCATAAGATTTTCTCTTAATCTGCTTCTGTGGCTTTTCAGCAACTCTTTGTTTCTTCTGAGCAGCAGCTTCTTCTGCCTCTAATTGTTTTCTTTTCCTCATGTTCTCTTCATACACATCTGGCATAGGTTCTCTAGCACGAATCAGAATATCTGCAGGAATAGGTGTTCCATCTACTTTGCACGCATCAATATACCTAAGAATAATATCCCTAGGTTCTTCAGCACCAAAGAGTGGAAAGTCTTGAACTGGAATCCTCCTCTGACTAACTTCAGAAACATTCAGCTTTTTGGGAGCAGCTGTGAGTTCATCCATAATTTTTAGCCTCTGAAGACTCTTTCCATTCAATGGTTTTCCAACAATTGATTCCAGCTCTTCTTTAACTCCAGCTTCATAAGAGCAGTTACCAGACCATTCTCTGTCAGAATGTCTGAGATCAGTCTTCCAAAGGGAATCCACGTCTTGATCTTCTGTCCCTTATCCTTTATGGATTCTCTGGATGCATTGATGTGATTCCATAGATGCATAAAGAGAATTTATGGAAGATCTACCTTTGTACTCTGACTCAAGCAGTACATAAAATAGAGTTGTTCATTATTTACATAATCTGGAGAATTTGTTGATTTTCTGTGATTGATGCATCCCAGAAAAAATTTTGCCCTGATTTTATAGTCAGGTTTCAGATCCTTAAATTTGTTGGAAGCCTGTCCAGATGCAATAACTTCCTCATACACTTCTTCCATGTCAACACGCCCAACTAGCAGATGACAAACTCCATCAGTTTCCTCATACCCTATGAGTTTTCTGATGAGATCTTCAGTGATGATGATCTCCTTTCCCAGAACAGAAGAGAGGATGAACTTTGGATAAACAGAAGCATGAATCTAAAATTCCTTCACCAAGTGTGGATACACTAGACCAAACAACCTGTCAAAATACTTAACCCAGCCTTGTACATCAATAATAGAACGTAACTCAAACCCATTTTCAGCCAGAGAATCAAATTCCACCATGGATTCACAAAGAACTTCAAGCTTGTCCACAGGTGTTAACAATGTTCTCTTAGGTTCCTTAAAGGGAGTAACACCCATGTTTGATGATGCAACTGCAGCCATAGATGATTGAAACTGAGCTGATGTTGAGGATGATGTTGCCATTGTTGAAGATGAAGAAGATTTGGACGAAGGTTTAGGGTTTTTATGAAGAGCAAAGAGCTGACAGAAATGCATATAATGTTGGTGAGGTGAAAAGTTTGAAATGGTGTGATTTGTGGTGTTTATAGAGAAATAAATAGGGCACACAAACAGTCACAAATAGCACGTTCCACTTAGCAATTAATGGCATTTAATGAAAAGAATAAAAATCATTTCAAAACATTAATTGAGTCTGACAATTTGGGGGGAAAACCAAGATTTTCACTATTCAAACAATACCTCAAATGTCTCTTCAGTAATGTGCACGCCATCTTTTCAGATTCAGAGTGACACGTGCTTGCTTGCATGTGCTTCTGAATTCTCTTTGAGAAATGAAACGTTAGCCAACGTTCAGATCCTCTAAGATTTGTTAGTTCAGATACACACAAATAATAATAATAATAATAACTCAAGAAATCAAATAAATGACAGATGAAATACTTCAGAGTTTTAAACATTTTGCATTTGAGAAATTTGCTTCTGATAAATATCATTATGGACAAAAATCCATACCAATATTTTTCAGAATAAATTTGAACCTATCTTTAACCAGGGGTTTTGTGAAAATATCAGCCCACTGATGATCTGTATCAACAAAGGCTAAGTTTATAATACCCTTCTGAACATAGTCTCTGATGAAATGATGTTTAATTTCTATATGTTTTGCCTTAGAGTGTAAAATGGGGTTTTAGACAAACATATAGCAGAAGTATTATCACAGAAAATAGAAATATTTCTTTCAAAGATCTGATAGTCTTCTAGTTGACTTTTCATCCAGAGTATCTGCGTGCTACATCCAGCAACAACAATATATTCTGCCTCTGTAGTTGATAGTGCAATTGTAGGTTGCTTCTTGTTGTACCAAGAGATTAAGTT
Organism: Lathyrus sativus; assembly: GCA_963859935.3. Classification (NCBI taxonomy): domain Eukaryota; kingdom Viridiplantae; phylum Streptophyta; class Magnoliopsida; order Fabales; family Fabaceae; genus Lathyrus; species Lathyrus sativus. The sequence goes on from OZ012741.1 coordinate 13,587,234, forward strand.
TCTTCCTAGAAATTGACAACTTCCAGAAGCACTTTTTCTTTCCACTCTGTCTTCAGCGTAGTCAGCATCACAAAATCCAACTAATTTGAAATCATCAGATTTTCTGTAACACAAACCCACATTAGAAGTACCTTTCAGATACCTTAGAATCCTCTTAACAGCTGTTAAGTGTGATTCTCTAGGATCTGATTGGAATCTTGCACACAAGCATACACTGAATAAAATATCGGGTCTAGAAGCAGTTAAGTAGAGAAGAGATCCTATCATACCTTTGTAGAGTTTCTGATCTACTTTCTTACTTACCTCTTTCTTACCAAGTGTACTTGTTGGATGCATGGGAGTCTTTGCCATCTTACTATCAGTCATGTTAAACTTCTTCAGAAGCTCTTTAACATATTTGGTTTGATGAATGTAAGTGCAATCTGGAGTTTGGTTGACTTGAATTCTCAGAAAGAATCTCAATTCTCCCATCATGCTCATCTCAAATTCAGCCTGCATACACTGAGCAAACTCCTTTCCCCGCATAACATTGGTAGATCCAAATATAATATCATCCACATATATTTGGCAAATTAAAAGATCTTTCTTAAATGTTTTACAAAAGAGAGTTGTGTCCACTTTGTCTCTGATGAAATTTTTCTCCAGAGGAAAATTGCTTAATCTCTCATACCAAACTCTGGGAGCTTGTTTTAAACCATAAAGAGATTTCTTTAGTTTGAAAACATGTTCTGGAAATTTTTCACTTTCAAAACCAGGAGGTTGGTGAACATAGACTTCTTCTTCTATAATACCATTTAGAAATACACTCTTAACATCCATCTGATATAGAGTGATGTTATTTTGTGCAGCAAAAGAAATGAGTAAACGAATAGACTCTAACCTGGCTACAGGAGCATAAGTCTCTGTATAATCAATTCCTTCTTGCTGGCTATAACCTTGAGCAACAAGCATTGCTTTGTTTCTTTCAACTTCTCCTTTTTCATTCAACTTATTTCTGAAGACCCATTTAGTTCCAATTATGTTGAATCCTTTTGGTCTTGGAACCAAATCCCAAACATCATTTCTTGTGAACTGATTGAGCTCTTCTTGCATGGCAATTATCCAGTCATTGTCTTGCAGAGCTTTATCCACAGAAGTTGGTTCAATAACTGACACCAACCCAAATAATGATGCTTCAGATGATCTGAGGAAGGATCTTGTTCTTATGGGGTCATCCTTATTTCCAATGATCACATCCTCTGGGTGAGAGGCCTTGATTCTGGAAGATGATCCTCTAATAGTTGATTCTTCAGAAATGTTCAAGTTGTTCATTTGAGAAGCTAAAGGAATTGCATCTGGCGTTGCTTCTGGTTCCTTCACTCTGGCCTTGTCTGCCTCTGAGCCTTCAGAGTCTGTGAGAATTACTTCTCTATCTGCAGAACTTTCAAACTGCTTTGGCATTTCAATGCCAAACTTATCATCAAATATAACATGTATAGATTCCTCCACAATCTGTGTTTCAGTATTGTATACTTTGTAGCCTTTAGAGCGTTCAGAATAACCAAGCATGAAACACTTCTGTGCTTTAGAATCAAATTTGTTAAGATTCTCTTTAGTGTTTAACATATAACAAATACATCCAAACAGATGAAAATATGAAATGTTGGTCTTTCTGTTCCTCCACAATTCATAGGGAGTCTTTTCCCGAAGAGGTCTTGCAGACACTCTGTTCTGAATGTAACAAGCTGTGTTTATTGCTTCTGCCCAAAAGTGATTTGCCAGATTAGTCTCGTTGATCATGGTTTTGGCCATTTCTTGCAGAGTTCTATTTTTCCTCTCTACAACTCCATTCTGTTGTGGAGTTCTAGGACAGGAAAAATCATGAGCAATGTCATTTTCATTAAAATATTTTTCAAAAAAATTGTTTTCAAAAAAATTGTTTTCAAATTCACCATCATGATCACTTCTGACTTTAATAATTTTAAACTCTTTTTCATTCTGGACTTGTTTGCAGAAGTCAAAGAACACAGAATGTGACTCATCCTTGTGTTTTATAAACTTTACCCATGTCCATCTGTTGTAGTCATCAACAATGACTAATCCGTACTTCTTGCCTCTGATGAATGCAGTTTTCACTGGTCCAAACAGATCAATGTGAAGTAATTCTAATGGTCTTGAGGTTGAAACAACATTCTTAGATTTAAAAGAATATTTTGAAATTTTTCCTTTTTGACATGCTTCACAAAGAGAATCTGAGTTGAACTTCAGCTTAGGAAGTCCTCTGACCAGATTGAGTTTATTAATCTGAGATATACGTCTCATATTAATATGCCTCAATCTTCTATGCCAGACTCATTGCTCATCATTAACAGACATAAGAAATTTAACATTTTGAACCTTAAGTTCTGAAAGATTGATTTTGTAAATGTTGTTCTTCCTCTTTCCATTAAATAGGATTGAGCCATCCTTATGACTAACAGCTTTACAACATTGTTGATTAAAGATTATATCATAACCATTGTCACTTAATTGACCTATGGACAATAGATTATGCTTTAATCCTTTTACAAGAAGAACATTAGATATAGAGGGAAAGTTACCATTGCCAATAGTACCAGAGCCATTGATCTTGCCCTTCTGATTTCCTCCAAACTTCATTTCTCCTCCAGATTTAAGCTTCAGGCTTTGGAACATAGACCTTTCTCCCGTCATGTGACGTGGCAGCCAGAGTCCAGGTACCATGACTGGCGTCTTGACTTTTCTGCTAAATATATCTGCAACAGGGATTATCTTATCCTTAGGTACCCAGATCTTTTTGGGTCCTTTTGGGTTAGTTGCCTTGAAAGTTGGTATGAACTTCTGTCTTTTTACAACAGTTTTGTTGTGACTTACTTTTGGCTTAAACACAGGAACGTTCTGATCAGAATGTGTGTGTTTGATATCATTCAGATGACCAAATTTGAAATGAGAGTATAAGGGAATTTTCTTAATAACAAGTTTATCAACAGACATTGGATTTAAATCCTTTTCAGAGGAAGATTCATATCCAATTCCTTTCCTGTTGTTTCTGCTAACCCCATAGATCATTGAAGCCATCTTGCTTCTATCTATGCTTTTAGCTAGAAACTTCTGAAAGCTGAAGTCATATTCTTCTAAAATGTTTTTGCATTTAGACTTAGTTTCAGACTCAAAGTCTTGTTGAGATTTTTCAAAATTGGCTTTCATTTTCAAATTATTTTCTTTTAGCTCAGCAACTTCTGATCTTAACAGATTATTCTCATATCCAAGATTGCATTTAAGCTTCTTGCATTTAAGCTTAATCTGATTATAATTTTTCAGGACTTCTGATAAGACTTTAATAAGCTCTTCCATAGTGAGTTCAGAAAGTACCTCTTCTGAGTCAGATTCAGAATCAGACTCAGATCCAGATGATTCTTCATTCTGATCTTCCACGCCTGCCATCAGAGCCATGTTGGCGCATTCATTTTCAGATTCTGATGAGGATCCAGATTCATCTGAATCATCCCAGGTTGTCATTAGAACCTTCTTCTTGTGCTCAGGCTTTCTTCTGGGATTTTCTTTCTGAAGCTTTGGACATTCATTTTTGTAATGACCAGGTTGTTTTCATTCAAAACAAACAACTTCCTTCTTTCCAGATCTTTTTGGTCCAGAGGACTCCTTGCGCTGATCTAGCTTTTTGAAGTTCTTGAACTTCCTCTGTTTGTGCTTCCAGAGTCTGTTGATTCTTCTGGACAGCAAGGATAGTTTATCTTCTTCTTCAGAAGAAGACTCTTCAGAACTCTCTTCTAACACCTGCAAAGCTTTCACAGATTTGTTAGATTTTAAGGCAATTGACTTACCTTTCTTTTGAGGCTCATCTTCCCCAAGTTCAATTTCATGGCTCCTTAGTGAGCTGATTAGCTCCTCCAAAGTGATCTAGTTCAGATCCTTAGCAAGCTTCAGAGCAGTGACCATAGGTCTCCATCTGATAGGCAAGCTTCTGATGATCTTCTTCACATGATTAGCAGTTGAGTAGCCTTTGTCCATAACTTTTAGACCACCTGTGAGGATCTGGAATCTAGAGAACATAGTTTCTATAGACTCAGATTCTTCCATTTTGAACGCTTCATACTTCTGTATTAGCGCCAGAGCCTTGGTCTCTTTTACTTGTAAATTTCCTTCGTGAGTCATCTTCAAAGACTCAAACATGTCAAATGCCGTTTCTCTATTTGTGATCTTCTCATACTCAGTATGAGATATTGCATTTAACAAGATTGTTCTAGCCTTGTGGTGATTTCTAAACTCCTTCTTTTAGGCTTCAGTCATTGATTTTCTATCAATTTTCTTGCCATCCCCATCAGTGGGGTGAACATACCCATCAATGACCAAGTCCCATAAATCAGCATCATAACCAAGGATGAAACTTTCTATCCTGTCCTTCCAATAATCAAATTTCTCCCCATCAAACATAGGGGGTTTTGTACTGATTCTTTCCCTTTCTTCATATCTGTTGTTGCTGTTAGATGTTGAAGTTTCATCCATAATAACAACCAAATATATATCAAAGTTTTCTCACTGGATCTTTTCTGTCACGGTGAATTGGTAGCACACACAGAACCGGAGCTCTGATGCCAACTGAAGGTGAGAAAATACTTAGAAGGGGGGTTGAATAAGTATATAGAAAACTAATGGCAATAAAAACTCAAAGATTTTTATCCTGGTTCGTTGAACTCAACTACTCCAGTCTACCCTATCAAGAGTGATTTGCCTTTCCCGACAAGGACTTAATCCACTATTAATCAACTGATTACAATAGGAAGCACTAAGAGCAACTGTTCTTAGTCTTCTTAAGAACTACTGATCCCAACTGGATCTTCTTAAGGATCTTTTACAATCAAATGTAAGAATAAAACAAGTGTTTAAATGCTTCTAATTAAGCTATATCACAACTGTGATTTTACACTTAAGATTTAAGAACTTAGAAATAAATTAAGCAAGAGAATGATTTGTATGAGAGCTTGTAATGAATTTCTTTCAATTATTTCGTCAACTGAAGAAGAGAGATGGAGTCTTGCTTTTATAGGCAAAGAGGTCCAAGTAGCTTTCACGTTGAAGGCTGTGTACTGAAAAGGGTTGAGCCTTTTTGACTTCACATCACATGACCTTTCCTAGAAATAGAATGCACAGAGAAATCCTTTTTGTCTGTGTTCTTGTGTCTAGCATAAATGAGGAAAGAGTCGTTTGGCCATTCCAACGGACATAACTTTGAATTCTTCTTTAACAAGTTTCAGCAAATAATCATCAGAGTCTTGAGTGATCAGAGTCTTCTGATGTTCACGAGAGTTTGCTGAATCAGAGCATTGCAGCGAGTGTGCTTTCAGTGTGTAATACTTCAGAGCAGAGTTTGGGATCAGATCCTTAGTACTAGCAGCGTAGTACTATCAGAGTCTTCTAAAATAAACAAAGCTTGAAACTCTTCATACAAAAGTATTCAATGCTTCAGATACTTCTGGCTTCTGCTTCAGATCCTTTTGTAGCTTCTGCTTCAGATGCTTCTGTAGCTTCTGCTTCAGATGCTTCTGTAGCTTCTGCTTCAGAATCTTTTGTAGACAACTCTCAAAATCTTCTAGGAGAAGCTTCTAACGCTTCAGAGCCTTGCATAATTTCATGTTCAGATCAAATTTGCTTTCAGAATAATATTCACTTTAATATCTGCAGCAAACATACTTAAACAAAATTTTAGAGTATATAATTCTTTAATACAAAATTTCGTAAGAGTTATCATCAAAACATAAAGATATAATAAAAAACCAATATGTATTCTAACATTAATCCCTCTTCATATTGGGGATATACCTCTTGCAAGTCAGAATCAGCAATAACAGAGATCTGCTCTCCTTTGTCGACATCCATGTTGGAGCCATCAGTAGCTTCCACCATCAGGATTTTTACAGGTTCAACATAGTCTCCCTCCTCCATTTGCATGGGGTCTGAGTCCACTTTCATCGTTAATTTTGGATTCTCTCTAGATTGCAATCTTTCATCATTTAGAGCCTTTTAAACCAAATCCCTGAAAAGAACACACTGAGAAGTCTTATGACTCAAAAAATTATGGTATTTATAAAAACATATCTTCTTCTTTTGTTCCAAAGGAGGAACTTTTAAACCAGGAGGCACTATAATCTGACCATCTTTGACTTACAAATCAAATATATCATCACATCTTGTAATGTCGAAAGTGTAAGTTCTAGTGATGAACTTCTCATTTTTGTTGATCTCAATAGGATTTTCTTCGTTCGATGGTTTCAACAGTTTACAAACATAAGGAGCAGGGGGCTTGCTTTAATTCAGCCTCCTCAGAACAATTATCACCTACATCAGAGACATAATCATCTGCATCTATGTAAGTGAATTTTACGTTTTTGTGATATTTACTAGTTTTGACTTTCTCAGCTTTTAGGCGTTCGACTTGAAGAACCCTGTCTGCGAGTGTTGCCATGTCCCTCAAGTTTTAAGTATCCAACTTTTTCCTAACTGAATAGTCCAGGATACCAGCGACCATTTCGACTAACTCATGCTCAGACACTTGGGTAAAACATTTTTCCTTGAGAAGTCTGAACCTACTAAAATAGTCATCAATCGACTCAGGGACTTTTCGCCTAACCCTTGCCAATTTTTTAAAACTAATTTTCGACTGTCCCATATAGAACTATTTATGGAATAACCTTTCTAACTGGCTCCATGATTGGAGAGAATGGGGAGGGAGAGTTTTGAGCCAAGTAAAGGCGTTCTTGGTTAGAGAATTTGGGAAATATTTCAGTTTAAAAAAAAATCTCATTGTTTGCTAAGTCGCCAACCTCAGTTTGATATTGGGTGACATGCTCTACAGCCGACTCATTGGTGTCTCCAACGAACTTAGTAAACTTTGAGATTTTCAATCCCTTGGTCGAGTCCCACATTAAGGTCATTATGGGCCAAAATTTGTTCAACCATATTTTTTGTATTATTCTGCCCTGCCAGATTATTTTGCTGGACGTCCCTGAGTACTTGTCAGCATTCTGATTTCTCTGAACTATCAGAGGCCTAGGGTTATTTTGTTCTATTAGTTCCCATTAAAGGGAGGTTCTTATTGTAACCCTTGGTTTTGAATCAAAGTGGCATGTGTTATCCCATTCTCAAGAGTTTCAACTGCTCTAACATTAGATATCTGTGAAGTTGGTCAAACTTGCACTGGGGGCATGACAAAGAAATCAACAATGTGCTCCATTTGATTTGCTAATACATCATAAGTCTAATTTGTATTCATAATTAATGGGTTAAAAATAGTTCCCACTTTTTAGGTGAGAGTATTCACTAATTCTAAATTACTTTCATCAATTTGCTGCCTCATAGCCATCATAGAAGTTGTATTCAAGGATGACGTATTCTGGGGAATATAATTTATCCTTCCTAGTCGCACCATATTATTGATGGTTAACACTGAGGCATTATAAGGATTATATAATGACGTTTTAACCATCACATTGTCACTAAAGATTGACATATTTGGTTGTAGGTTAGCCATCATAGATGTTAGTATACCATAATGGTAATCTCTTCTAAAAGGTGGCATTTGAACCCAAACAATGGTCTCGAAAATGCATGATTATTAAGATAATTTCTTGACTGTGGTGGGGGTGTGGTCCCCTGGGATGGAGTCATTGTGATTGGTGTCGCTGATACCACTAGAGAAGTTGTTCTAACTAGTGTCGAGAGAACTGACTCCTAAACCGCCGATAGGGTCGGTTGTTGCACTACATTTTAAGGGTTATTCTAGGGATTAACGTTATCTATAGAAGAATGAGACATACTAGACAAAGCCTTACCACTCCTTAATTGCATACAAAGTACCCAGAAAGAACAAATAGAACATTATTTTCACAAGTAAAAAAATAAACAAAGAAATCTATAAACATATAGGAAACTTATCACATGTCCCACTGAGCGTGCCAATTTGTTTAGGCTGAAAAATGGTAAACAATTGTTGGTCTCCAAATTAAGGGTTACTTGCAGGATCAACTAGAGAATCCTATGACATAGTACCAAATAACCTTTTCGTTATTGATTTTCTTCTGTTTAAAGTGACTACTTTCGAATTGGTCAAAATGCGGTTTCAAATGAAAAAAAAGTACAAGAACTTCGACTACTTCAGAAGTGTGTAAAAGAAGTAATAATGACTGAAAATGTTGAATGAGATGGCTCGAAAGAAATTGAAAGTAGAGAACACGAATCAAGTGTGAAGTGGAAAACTTGAAATTTTGCATTGAAAGTAAAGTATGGTGATTCATTTGCTCTTACATTCTCTCAGTCATTCACTCGTTTCTCTTAACGCTGATACTTTCAGTTTGCAGTGATATTTTTGTAATACAATGAACACCTTCAAATTCAACATAATGAACTCCTATATATACAAGTGTAAAATAAATACCGCTAATGTTTCTATCTTTAAAATTCGCCACGTGAAGCTCTGAATGCAACCTATCTTTATACTCCCTCCACGTGTCTCTTTAGAAGGAAAACCTTTAAGCAGTTATTGATATTTGAATGTGATACTGCACGCTCAAATAATTGCTTTGTCAACCACTTCTTCACTGTCGCACGGACTACGGTGTCGATGATGCAACTTAGTCGAAACGTCTTTCAAAATAAAAAAATTCACTAAGTTCAGACTCTTAGTCGAACCAAGACTCTTTCAAGCTTGCCCTAGTTTGTTGGGCCTTTTCCCTTAGTAAAAAAATCCTAGTCAACAATCTTCAACTTTAATTTGTTTCAGATCTTGATAACGAGGGCTTTGTAATTGATTGAAGGACGTGTGTTCTTGAAACTAATCGTTCTTAAATATTTGGTTTAGATTTTTCAGGTAGCTTGTAAGATTGAGGTTGTTGTAATTGATGTTGACAAATTTCAGTGAAAAGAAGCAGGTGCTTCTCTCTAGATTGTCTTGGTAGTGATTATGTGAAAGACTACGAACAAGACGGAGTTCTTCTTAAATCTTTTGACAATTCATCGCTCAAAAAATCGGTAGAATAAAAGGGATTATTTGTTACACAACGCTTAAAATAGATTAATAATATTTAAAAAATTTGAAAAACATTAATCGAATAAAGATTACACATAGAAGTTTGAAATCATATAAGCCAATATCTATATAAGAGATTTTATTATTCTCATCATTATTTTGAATTAATAATTGTATGCACAAATGGAAAACTATTAAAGAGTAACCTTTAAGTATGTAAAATAAATTTATTTGATAAAATAATAACAAATTATAAAATTGAAGGAGTATGTAATTTCTCTAGTCCAATCAAAACAAAGAAACTAATTCTACACACTAATTAAAAAACTTGAAATTGCAAATTGTGAGAGAACCGCAACCATGTTCCTGCGTGTCATCAAGATAGTTCCATAAACATGCGTGTCTTGCTCCTATCTCAGCCACGTAAATGTTACACATGTCACTTCAGAACCACTCTTACTGTTCATTATTTACCTGCTGTCATCTTCTAGTTATCTCTCAAATATTTACCACCCTTAAAATATTACCATGCAACCCTAATTATTTAATTAATTTATCAACTTTACTATCTTATATAAACCCCCTTAAACCTTCGTCTTAATCACAAGAAACTTACACTACATAGCATAAGATAATCATAATCATAATCAACCAAGAATCCAAAAGATGGCATCTCAACAACAAAACCGCAAAGAGCTCGATGAAAAGGCAAAGCAAGGAGAGACAGTTGTTCCTGGTGGCACCGGAGGCAAGAGCCTTGAAGCTCAGGAGCATCTTGCTGAAGGGAGGAGCAGGGGAGGGCAGACAAGGAAGGAGCAGATTGGAACAGAAGGGTATCAGGAAATGGGACGTAAAGGTGGGTTGAGCACTATGGATAAGTCAGGAGGAGAACGTGCTGAGGAGGAAGGTGTTGACATTGATGAGTCCAAGTTCAAGACTGGTGGTAAGAATCAGAACAAGTGATGATTGGTGATCATCACGTTTGTGTTCATATATGCTAGCTAACTGCAATGTGAAACTAGTTTTCTTTTTTTTTTTTTTTAGGTTGATTTGGTCACAATGTTAGTGATCAAAGTGTGTTGTGTGTTTTTGTTTTTTTAATAATTAGCTAGCATGTAGTGGTTAATGTTAATGTTGTAATGTCTTAGGTTTGTTTGTTTCCTTGGTGAAGACAGAATCTAGGAGTTTTGTCTTCACTTCCATGTAACATAACATCATGTATGTAATGACAATGTCTAATGTTATTAAGTGTGTTTTTATGGAAAAATTCTAAATGTCATTTAAAAAAAAAAGAGTGTTAGGATTATTAAGTAAGATGACTGAATTGGAAATTTTGGTTTTCTTATAAATCAATTGTCTCGTTTATGAACTAATTAATTCTAATGAATTGGGGAAAGATCGAGTTGGGGATATTGAGGTGTGTGAAGCATTTACTTTATTTTATTAGTAGAATGAATTCCTTGTAATAGGAACAAATTAATTGCAATATGAGTCGTTATTGTTATAGGAGGGGTGGAAGTAAGTTTTGGATGAGGATTATTAAAATGTTTTGAATTGGGCAAAGAATGTGTGTTAGGCCATGGGACACCAGCCTTGAAGAAGGGTGGAGGAGTAATTTGAATTTGAATTTTATATTGTAAGTTTGTGACTAAATTGATTTTTGGGCTACATTTTAGTAAACCTTTTTAGAAAACCTTTTTGGAAAGGCTAATTTTAAAAAGTGCTTTGGCTAATTTTAAAAAGTGCTTTGAAGCGCTGCCATAAGACCATTTCTAACTCATTTAAAATTAACGCTTTTGAAAAGCGCTACTAAAGACCGTTCCTAACCACATTTTAGAAAACATTTAGGGTGTGTTTGGTTCGGGGTAGATGGAGGGGAGGGGAGGAGAGGGGAGGAGAAATTTTTAATTAAATATGTTTGATTCACATTTTAGGAGGGGAGGGGAGGGGAGGGGAGCAAAATCCCTCTAAAACACACTTTTTAGTTCCCTCCGAATTGGAGGGATTTGGAGGAGAGAGGAGGGAATATGAGTTTTAATATTTAAAAATTATTATATTTACTAAAATATCCTCAATTTAATTTTATTATTTCAAAACTATTTGTTATCTTTTGTGTTACTGTTTTTTCTCGATTGTTTTAATCAACTTATTATAATTGTTCTCCACTTTCAAATTATTTTATAATTTTTATAATTAATATAAATCATAATCATTGTCTTTTTATTATTAAAAAATTATGTTTCGTTATATTCGTTTTTTCTTTTAATTTTGTTATGTAATCTATCATATTTTCTTTTATATCAAATTGTAAACCATATCATTTTATTTATTTTTATTTATTCATTTTATTAAATATTTTGAACCATTAATATTTAGTAATAAGTTATTTTATATATTTGTTTTGTTATATGATTCATCACAATTTAAACGATGTTATTGGCATATAGTTTAATTTATGTTGGAAAGTTATAAGTCGAACCGATTGTACTCAATTTTTTTAACTTTATGTGATAAATAAATATTTTTTTAATCACTCAATATTAGAAATTTTATTACCAACAAAAATACGTACGAATTTTTCACATTTTAGTATCATATGACTTATATAAGATCATAAGGATAAAAATGTAAATTATTAATAAAACTCCTCCCCTCCCCTTCTGAACCAAACACATTTTTAATTAAAATCCCTCCCCTCCCCTCCCCTCCTCTCTTTTGAAACAAACACTTATTTGATTAAAAAATTCCTTCCCCTCCCCTCTCCTCCCCTCCCCTTCATTAAAATCCCTCTCATCCCCTCCCCCTCATTTGAACCAAACAGACCCTTAGGGTCTGTTTGGTTCAAATGAGGGGGAGGGGAGGGGAGGTGAAGGAATTTTTTAATTAAATAAGTGTTTGGTTCAAAAGAGAGGAGGGGAGGGGAGGGGAGAGATTTTAATTAAAAATGTGTTTGGTTCAGAAAGGGAGGGGAGGGGTTTTATTAATAATTTACATTTTTATCCTTATGATCTTATATAAGTCATATGAATTCAAAATCTTATTAATGGAAAGCCCTTAATTTATATTAATTTAATATTATCCTTGTCGTTGTTTATGTTTTGGATTCGAACAAATTACTATAAGTCGACCTCGCCTACGGATCAATCGACATTTTGCACAAATTTTACGAACAGAGGCCGCTACTTTCATATGTTTAACTCCTTAGAAATTCAATTGAATACTAAATTTATATATTGTAAGAAAATGGGGTTTGTGAAAAATTCGTGCGTATTTTTGTTGGTAATAAAATTTCTAATATTGAGTGATTAAAAAAATATTTATTTGTCACTAAAGTTAAAAAAATCGAGTACAATCGATTCGACTTATAACTTTCCAACATAAATTAAACTATATGCCAATAACATCGTTTAAATTGTGATGAATCATATAACAAAACAAATATATAAAATAACTTATTACTAAATATTAATGGTTCAAAATATTTAATAAAATGAATAAACAAAAATAAATAAAATGATATGGTTTACAATTTGATATAAAAGAAAATATGATAGAGTACATAACAAAATTAAAAGAAAAAAAAACGAATATAACGAAACATAATTTTTTTTTTTAAAAAAAAGACAATGATTATGATTTATATTAATTATAAAAATTATAAAATGATTTGAAGGTGAAGAACAATTATAATAAATTGATGAAAACAATCGAGAAAAAACAGTAACATAAAAGATAACAGATAGTTTTGAAATAATAAAATTAAACTGAGGATATTTTAGTAAATATAATAATTTTTAAATATCAAAACTAATATTCCCTCCCCTCCCCTCCAAATCCCCCCAATTCGGAGGGAACCAAAAAGTGTGTTTTGGAGGGATTTTGCTCCCCTCCCCTCCCCTCCTAAAATTTGAACCAAACATATTTAATTAAAAATTTCCCCTCCCCTCCCCTCCCCTCCATCTACCCCGAACCAAACACACCCTTAAGAAGAAAAAGCGTCTTTTAACAAAAAGCCCACACTTTAGAAAGTGTCTTATATTATTAATTTTTAAATAATAAAAATAGAAACTATTGAAACTCTTATGCTCATTCCTAACCCACACTTTAGAATGCGTTAATAATAAAAATAGAAACTATTGAAACTCTTATGCTCATTTCTAACCCACACTTTAACCCACACTTTAGAATGCGTTAATAATAAAAATAGAAACTATTGAAACTCTTATGCTCATTCCTAACCCACACTTTAGAATGCGTTAATAATAAAAATAGAAACTATTGAAACTCTTATGCTCATTCCTAACCCTTATATTATTAATTTTTAAATAATAAAAATAGAAACTATTGAAACTCTTATGCTCATTCCTAACCCACACTTTAGAAAGCGTTAACGCAAAAGAGCCGTTAAGAAAACGTTTTTATTGAAATTCTTATGCTCATTCCTAACCCACACTTTAGAATGCGTTAATAATAAAAATAGAAACTATTGAAACTCTTATGCTCATTCCTAACCCTTATATTATTAATTTTTAAATAATAAAAATAGAAACTATTGAAACTCTTATGCTCATTCCTAACCCACACTTTAGAAAGCGTTAACGCAAAAGAGCCGTTAAAAAAGCGCTTTCAAAAAGCGTTGTTTTATGTTATTAATTTTTAAATTATGTTATTAATTTTTAAATAATAAAATAGAAACTATTGAAACTCTTATACCCTAATTTTGATACTCTCTCACGACTACTCTTTCTTATGCTCACTCCTAACCCACACTTTAGAATGCGTTAATAATAAAAATAGAAACTATTGAAACTCTTATGCTCATTCCTAACCCTTATATTATTAATTTTTAAATAATAAAAATAGAAACTATTGAAACTCTTATGCTCATTCCTAACCCACACTTTAGAAAGCGTTAACGCAAAAGAGCCGTTAAAAAAGCGCTTTCAAAAAGCGTTGTTTTATGTTATTAATTTTTAAATTATGTTATTAATTTTTAAATAATAAAATAGAAACTATTGAAACTCTTATACCCTAATTTTGATACTCTCTCACGACTACTCTTTCTGTCGTATCTCCTTTCCTCTCTCGCCGTAATTTTCTCTGTTTCGTAACTCTCTCTGTCGGTCGTATCTTCATCTCTTCACGACAACTTCCTCTGCCGTAACTCCCTCTGTTCCAGAACTTCCTTGCCGTAACTCTCTCTGTTTCAGAACTCCTTCCGCCATAACTCTCTTTGTTTCGTTTTAGAACTTCTTCTTTTTAACAAGGTATTTTTTTTCTTTTTTTTTTGATTTGCAAGCCATAGAATAGATTGTAATGTTATTTGAATTCAATTGAAGATTGAATGATATTTTTGGTGAATTAGTGTTCAAGATGTGAAACTAATTATATTAATTGTTGGAATTAACTGATGAGTTTGTATGTTGTTGAAATAATTGAAATGAGACATTGATAGTGTTGATGTGGTTGTTGTTTGAATTTGATTTTGAAATTTTTGTTGTAGTAAGGTTGAAGATGATGAGTAGTGATATGTGTGGTGAATTTATTTTGAGAATTGGTGTTAATTTTGTATATTGATGTTGAATGTTAGTGATGAATTGTTGAAATTAATTGATGATAATGACATTATTGATGGATAATTGTTATTGATTACTTTGTTTTGATCTAATTATAGATTAAAAATGATAATGAAATTAATTGTTAATTGTTGAGGTTGAAGATGAATAGTGATGAAATTAATTGTTAATTGTTTAGATTGAAGTTGCTATTGAGTTTAAATGTGGAATTGATAATTTTGGTGATTGATTTATGCTCGAATTAATGATTCTGTTGGATAGAACTTTGAAGTTAGTTGAACTTAAGTGATTAAGTTATTTTTTGTGACTTACTTGAGTTGAAACATTAAGTGTTGATGTGTCACTTGTCATGAATTAAAGTATACCATGCTACTGGAATTAATGTGATTGAATTTGCGCATTGATGCCATGTTGCTTAATTGAAGGAAGTGTTGATGTTTACTAAATTTGGTTCTTGAGACTTTGACTTGTTTCTCCGATATATCTTGTTTGTTCTATTATATACTAAATTTGTCCTGTTATTTTTGTACACCATCAGTTACTAACTTAGTGAATTTGCTATGGGGTTACTTGTGAAGAGTGAAATTCTGATCGTTTCCAAGAATCTTACATTGTGTGGTAACAGAAGTTGTTGACTTCTCTACATGTAATTAGTTGTTCTTTTGCTATAGTTGCGTGAATAATTAGTGTTTTTGTTTAGCTTACTTAGTAAAACCATGGATAAAAAATGGATGTCTTGCAATCGATTGTCAAAAGAGTACGAGAATGCGGTATCATAATTCGTTAAGTTTGTTGTTGAACACGCCAAAGACCTCAGTCGAATCACATGTCCTTGCTTAGGTTGTTGTTATGGGCGTCGGGTTGACGCAGTTCAGTTGGAATCACATTTAAATAGGCATGGAATTGATCGAAGTTATACATGTTGGATATTACATGGTGAGATAAGTAACGAGAATGTTGAACCAAGGGATAATACGACTTATGCTTAAAACGACAATGGCACAAATACATACGATTGTGATCGAGTCGAAGAGATTGCAGATGCACTTGAAGAAGATCTTCAGGATTGTCCCAAAATGTTTGAGAGGCTGGTAAGCGATGCAGAGAAACCGTCGTATAAAAGTTGCACTAAATTCACAAGGTTGTTTGTGGTATTAAAATTGTACAACTTAAAGGCAGGCAAAGGATGGTCGGATAAAAAATTCACAGAGTTATCAGTCCTTATGAAAGATATGCTTTCGGAGAATAATGTTCTTCCCAGTCGAACCTATGAGGCCGAAAAAATGTTGTGCTCTATTGGCATGAGCTATGATAAGATACATGTTTGTCCAAATGATTCCATTTTGTTTCGAAATGAATATGCATCATTAAATGAGTGCCCTAAATGCGGTGTCTCTCGATATAAGAAAAAATTGTCTCCAGCAAAAGTCTTATGGTATTTTCCTATAATTCTGATATTTAGACGCATGTTTGGTAGTGAAACCGATGCAAAACACTTGACTTGGCGTGCAGATGAAAGAATTATTGATGGAAAGTTTCGACATCTGGCAGATTCACCACACTGGATAAAAATTGATAATGATTATCCTGATTTTGAAGAAGAAGCAAGAAACCTTCGCTTGACATTATCTACTGATGTAATGAACCCACATGGTATTCAAAGTATCTCACATACCACATGACCTATGATTATTATGTTTTATAACCTACCTCTATGGCTATGTATGAATTGTAAGTACATGATGTTATCTATGTTAATTTCTGGGCCTAAACAACCAAGGAATGACATAGACGTATATTTGAAACCTTTAATCGAAGACTTAAAGATTTTGTGGGAGAACGGTGTGGAGATTTATGATGGATATAGGAAAGAAAGTTTTAATTTGAGGGCGATGTTGTTTGGCACAATTAATGATTTTCAGCATACGAAAATCTATCAGCGTATAGCATTAAAGGTCAATGTGTGTGTCCTATTTGTGAAGAAGACATAGATTGGACGCGATTGGAATTTTGTCAGAAGAATGTCTTTCTCGTTCATTGTAGATTCTTAAATTCTAATTATCACTACCGTGGATGGAGAAAAGCATTCAATGGAAATCTAAAACAAGGTAGAGTTCCACCTACATTGACAGGTGACCAAATGTTTGAAAAGGTGAAAGATGTGAGTACTCAGTTTGGAAAACCTTTTGCACATATGCTTGTCAAACGGGGGTGGAAGAAGAGGTCAATTTTTTTTAATTTCCATATTGGAAGTTGTTGTATGTAAGACATTTTCTTGATGTTATGCATATTGGAAAAAAAAAAGTATTTGAAAGTGTTATTGGTACGTTACTCAATATACAAAGAAAGTCTAAGGATGACCTTAAAGCAAGAAAGGACTTGATATCGATGGGAATAAGAAATGAATTAGGACCCTTGAAGAAAGGAAAACGAACGTATCTACCACCTGCTGCTTATACTCTATCTAGAAAGGAGAAAAAAGATATTTTTTAAGTTTCTAAGTGAAGTTAAAGTTCCAGAAGGATACTCTTCAGATATTAGAAGACTTGCGTCTATGAAAGACCTCAAGTTAAAGAGTTTAAGTATACATGATTTCCATGTTATAATGGAACATTTTCTACCAATAGGTATACGTTCTATTTTGCCAGAAAAAGTAAGAAGCGCAATAACTAAATTGTGTTTTTTCTTCAGGTCAATTTGTAGTAAGGTGATCAATCATGAGATATTACTAACATTGCAAAAAGAAATAGTTATTACTTTGTGTGAGCTTGAAATATATTTTCCTCCCTCATTTTTTGACATAATGGTACATATAGTTGTTCATCTTGTGAAAGAGACACAATTGTGTGGACCAGCTTATATGAGATGGATGTACCCTGTTGAACGTTATATGAAAATATTAAAAGGGTGTGTGAAAAACCAAAGTCGACCAAAGGGTTGTATTGTTGAATGATACATTGTTGAAGAAGCGATTGAGTTTTGTACTGAATATTTGTCCAATGTTCAATCCATTGGACTCCCTAAATCTCATATTGTCGGGAAAAAAAAGGAAAACAGTTAATTAAAAATAAAATTGTGACAGTATCAAGGGCTGAACGGGAGCAAGTGTATTTGTATGTTTTGCACAATGACCATGAGGTTGAGTTGTATGTTGAAATGCACAAGGATATTCTCCGAGGTTTAAATCCAAATAGAAATGAAAATTGGATAGTACGAGAGCACAATCGAAGTTTTATACCATGGTTTAAGGATCATATTTATTCAAAGTTATTTAGATCCCGCTTTAATAACAGAAAGGTTAATATGTTTAGCATATGGTTCAAGTTTGCATGTGATTTCTTATAGCGCATACGCAATTAATGGATACACATTTTATACCAAAGAACAAGATGATAAAAGTACTATGCAAAATAATGGTGTCACTGTGGCAGCTGAAGCAATGCACATTTCAAGTGTGAAAGACTTAAACCCTAAATATTAAAATCTATCATATATTATAAATGATCAAGATGAGAATATTAGAGCGAATGAATCATATATTAGAAATTATCATAATGAGGGAATTTGGATAAATCCATTTGTCCATGTTGTTAAGAGACAAGTAAATCATATTCCAACCAAGAAAAGAAAGAGATGTTAGTGAAAAAAGTACTAGTAAAATTATAAATTTTGTCATTCAATAAAATTATATATTTGTCATTTTATATATTCAATAAAATTATATATTTATATTTTTCTTTATTACAAGTCAAATGGCTAGTAACGAGGAAAACTCGCATGATACTTCTAAGAATGATAAAAATGAATCAGTTCATGATGTGGAAAGAGATATTTCACAAGGAATAACTATTGTGAAGGAAATCATTCGTGCAAGAGATAAAGGAATAAAATATGACGTACATTAGAATGCAACAGACCAACTAGTTGAGTCTAACGGTGCCCTTGTTCATTTGCAAATTCCAATCACTTGTGATAATTGGAGAACTCCATCGTTGAAACCCACTATAGAAAAAATATGGAGTGAGATACAGGTACCATATGTGATGTTATTTAATTTTATTGACGATTTTGTCTTTAAATTACTTATACTAGCACACTCTATGCATGTTTTTTTATAGAGGTCTTTTAACATTGGTGACGACCGAAAAAAATATTGTCTTCAATTGGTCGGAAGAAGACTCAGAGGGTTTCAAGCATTTTTAACAAACAAGTTTCTTAAGGATTCCTAAGGAAATTGTATTGAATCAAAACGTCCAAAGAAGTATGCAGATTTGATTTCACCTGAAGAATGAGAAACTTTTGTAGGCAAACGAAGAATCCAAGAATTCCATGCAATGTTAATTTATCATGAATATTGTATTATATACTTGTTTCACAGGTGTTCTGATATTACTTAAACTTTTTTATCCAGGATGTGAGTGACATAAATCGCCAACGAGTATCAAAACCCGTGTATCTATACAAAAAAGGGCGTTTGGGATATGCGCGCTTACAGCAAAGAATAGTAAGTATATATAAATGCTATGATATACTTGTTTACCATGTGTTATAATTGATCTTATATTTGTCTTAATGTGTAGTTAGGAGAGGAAAAAAGTGAAGAAACATCTCTTCTAAAACATGTTTTGTGGAAGGCTGCTCGTGTGGTTAAGGATGGAGTTGTTAAGGAAGATGTTCAACAAGTTTTTGAGCAATGTATAAGTATAACATTATTTCTTTAATAAAACCAAAATTTTATTAGCATATAATATATATGCTTTTTAATCTCCACTAATCTTTTTCGATATGCATATGAATTTCAGGAGAATCTATCTCAGTCTTTAACTCTAGCTGAAGACCATGATTGCAGGAGCATACTAAGTCAAGTATTAAATGTTTCTGAGTATTCCGGTCGTGTGAGGGGTAAGGGATTTGAGTCACTCCAAAAACCCTGTATAAGCATACAAAGAGTAAAAGTTCTAGAAATAAACAAGTGATGAAATCGTTAGAAGAATTAAAAGTTCAAATTCGTGAATTGCAAAAGGATAAAGAAAGATATATGTCAGAAAAGCGCGGTTCAGAGTTTAAAGATACTAGTGACAAAGATAGTATCAATTGTAATTTTCAACAGAAAATTCCCGAGATAATTATATATATTACCTTGAAATTTAATTAGCGTTATTTTTTTAATTGACATATATACACATTAACAATTTCATATTTATTATCGGTTTAGGACATTTCACCTTGTCAGCTATATTTATCGTCATCGACTTATCGCATGGTTGACAAGGGAAAAGTGCATAACACTTTAGAAGATGTACTTCACCATAAATCGCTCCCTGCTGGATTTTTGAAAGTATCGATTGATATTGCTTTAGATGGGGATGCGTTATCAGATGCAACATTGGTGGGAGACTCAATAAGATCGTATGTTGCATGGTCGTCAAACCTCATTTTCATAGATGATGAGGTATGTTGAAAACCATTATGAACCTTTTAGTATTCAAATGTTTTACAAGCCATGTAAGTTATTCTTACATTTACGTACATTTTATTTACATGTTAATGTTAGACTCCTACAAAATCTAAATCAAAAGATAAGGGAATTGTGCGGCACACCGAGTCAGTTGCATAAAAAAAAGGCACATTGATAATATATGCATAGAAAATGTTAATTCTATCCTCCAAATTCAAAAGCTTCATGATCTTATACATTACCTAACTTATATGATTTTGCGAAGATCGAGCCTAAAAACGCATATATTCCTCCATTTAGGTTGTGTCTTGAAACATATGTAGGAACAACAAATGTGATGAAAGGTGGTATTCGTGAATTACCTATGGAGGAAGGTATTTTAGTTTTTCGTATACCGAAACAATTGCTAAAGAGGATTTGGATAAGATTTTTCAATATTCTGAATAAGGCATCGGTGTTATGAATTCATACATCAGGTACTCTGATAAATTTTATTTAATTAATTGAACAATTTATTTACTCATTTCAATGAATATTCTAATGTTGATTATGTTTTTGTTTAAGGTTCTTGTATGACAGAAAATACATCTCCAAAAATAAAAGGCATTTTAAGCAAGCATAGCACATGGTTCTTAAGAAAGTCTAAGGGGTTGAATAAGAAATTCTCTAACAATTAAACTATCACTAATTTTCATAAAAATAAATCGCTTTATCATAACAAACTTCACAACTTTTTTGTTTCAAAGAATATAGTTTATAGGATGTTTTCTGTTTTGGGAATAGAACATCTTTTAATGTATCAAATGGTTGACAAATGTTATTCCATAACAAGCCAAACTTTGTTAATATAAAGGACACAGCCTAAAAAATGGCATTCTAATTTCCGAAGTTCGTTAAACCGCACAGGTTTAACTCGCCTATCTAACCTTGAAAACACGTAGGATAAAATAAAAGTTGAAATATAGTACAAGAAAACACATTAACTTTTATTTTATTTTATCCCTTACAATGCACATATTAACTTGTATTCTAAGGAACATATTAAAATTGAGATATAGCTCATCAGCTTTATCAGCTTATTTTATTTTATACAAGTTCAAAATTGAGAGAATCTCCCTCTTCAAAGGAACATATTAACTTGTATTCTAACAGCAGCGTGCATCAACAAATGCTGTAATTATTTATTTCCAAACCTCATTTTTTATTCTAACCTAAATTAATAGTACAAGAAAACACTTCCCCAAGCTCCATTGCTCAAGCTCATTGATATTTAGCTGTAAACCTTGCTTAATGCTTAACCTAGTGATCTTTTGTTATCTATATTATTATATATATCTGGTCACATCACTGACCCAATATTGTAACATTATCTCTGATGTTGAATGGTTTTTTTTGAAGAACTCGCTTTCTCCCTACACAAATGAGCACACATTTAGTTTACATTGGAACAGGTCAGGGATCACCAAATTGCCATTCAAAAACAACCAAAGTCTGCAGCAAAGAAAAAGAAAAAAAAGAAAGGGATGAGAAAGTAGAACTTATTTCACAACCTCCATTGCTCATGTATGAAATACAGGCCTCTGCCACACACTATTTCTCTATTTCTTCGGGAATGATGGATTTTCCCAAATAAACCTGTTGCATCTCCTCTCTCCATATCTGCAAAGAAAGCAATTATTTGTGTGATTCCCCTTATCAACACTCAACAAATCACTCCTTTAAAGTTTACATTACATTTTGGTTCTTAACATTTTTTTACTTCCTATGTTATTATTTAGGCTTTGGTTTCTCTTAAGAATTGTGGTTCGGTCTAATTCATCCCTACCAAACCGGTTTGTAAAATGAGGATTGCCCCCACTTATAAACATATATTGTCTTAACACCCCCTCGCGTCAAGTACTAAAAGACCTGGTGTAAGAATATAAATGGTGGGTGACCGATATAGAAAACCAATAGCAAAACCTATTAGTAATTGGTCCTACGGTTCTTCAACTTGACTCTGATATAATCTTAAAAAATTGTGGTTCTACCTAACTCAGCCATATAAAACCAACTTATAAGGGGTAGGCTGCCCAAGCCTTATAAACACTACAAAAATCATATCTCTAAGCTATTAAATTCAGCTCTTCAAATCCGAGGCTACAATGAAGGCAACCCAAATGCCGCAATTAGACGGTTAGAAACAGACTGCAGCAACGAAGGCAGGATATCCAACAGTTTCTATCATTAAGTATTGGTTCATATATTTTAGTACTTATAGTTTCTGCTAATCAAAAATAAATTGTCTTTATTTTCGGTGAATTGGTCTATTTTCGGTGAACTGGTCCTTTTAGTTTAACATATTGTGTTGGTCACCGGGACTATTAGAGTGGTGTTACTCTAAGCGGGACCAAAACATCAATTGTATGAACTTATAAAGACCCAGGAAAGGCAGAAAACTATAGTAATCAAAACAAATCAGGGAAACTATTCTGGATCAAAGTCTGCATTGAGCCGCGTTTTCATATATAGACCAAAAACAGTTTTGCTGATATATACCCTAAAAGCACCCATGTTCATGAATTAAAAATAAAAGTAATTGATGTAAAAGGATACAGCATGTTTTCTTTAGGAATTTAGATGACTTAATGAAAGGTAAAAATTTTATTTCCAATATCTTAGCAGTCCCAATTTGTTTATATAACATACTTAAATCATAAATGAAATTAGTCAAGCATATACTAATAAACTCAGTATTACATATGAAAAATTTAACAGCCAGGAAAAATTTTGTGTAAGCATTAATAAATCCTTACTGTTTCACGGAATTCCAACCGAATGTGAGGAACGTTTGTTCTATGAATGTCATTTCCATTTGGCCCTCTCTTGTAGTATTCCTTACCAATCCAGTGTGACTAAAACAAAAACAAAAAACAAAAAAAAAATTGATCAGTTGAGAACAATGAGCTTTAAAACTAAATTCTTTAAAGAGCATAAGATTCACATTTACATAAATATCTACCATCATAATCATTACACCATTTCATGTTATGCTAACACTCCAAAGTATATGCATTATTCATGTAGCAACCACTTATGGATTCAGAAACTCTTGTTTTATTTTCATCACATACAACCCCTCCAGTTCAGGGTTGTTGGACTTAGGTCCTCAAACTACAACAAAGTGCAATGCAAACCCCAAATTTTCTGAAGTGTGTATTTTGACCCTTTCATAAAATTTTCCGACAAACCCCTCTTGACATGGGCGTCACATTTTTTGTTAATAACTTAATGTTAACAGAAAAGTCATCTGATCAACTAAAAGGCAAACTTTAGAAAGTTTAGAAATAGAATGGTCTATAATTTTCAGTTATGAGACCAAAGTGCACCTCACCCACAATTTGAGGGGGTAAAATTTGGACAACTGGAGTTTCTCCTATAGCTGATACAAAAACTATAGCTAATAATAAAAATGTAAGACTTTGACATTTGAGAAAGAGAGACAAATAGAGACTTTTGAGTAATGTTTAATGGTAAAACACAAAGCACTAAACTTTATTTAGACTAATACTAAGGGGTGTCTGTAATATTAAAATTAAAAATAAATTGAGAAATTAATCCTACAGGATAATCTTAAGATAATTTTCGAAGGTTGCAGAAAATAATTTGTATATTTGTTTTTTAGTGCAATTATTGCCTCAAAATTCTGAGAATGGAAAACTCAAAATAAACATTGAGCATGTATGGAGTAGAACACATTAAAGATAATCAATTAATCATAATAAATATGTTAGAACTTTTCTAATATTTCATGGGCTACAAACCAATTGCAGATTTTGGTTTTATAAAAACGGAATGCTGCTGTGATCCATTTGATGATGTTTAGCCCTGGTAAACATAGTCAATAATACTGGGCTTTTGGACACTTAATACTGATTGTGTAGAACAAAGTGTGTGCCCAACCACTAGGGCCATGATGGAAGGTACAGAGTTATGTGATTATAAATAGAGAAGCTAGGTCCCCCTTTACCATCATTCAGACGGTTACGCTCCTTTGCAAAGGAAGACTCAATGCTACGTCTCGGCAATTGCCTAAAAGTGATTATTGTTTCAACAAATGTGTTCTAATGTCTTCTAATATCGATAATTATAACATTAAATATTGATATTATGCACAAGGTTATGCCTGTCTAAGACAACTCTGGATTTCTCTGAATACATGTAAGAATACAACCCATATAATGCCTTGGGGGCAGAGGATTTCATTCTCAGACGAGTCAGAATAAGAAATGTACCTTTAAAGCATGCGAAAAACCTGATTGATAGACTGAATTACGGGCAATCTCACATAAATCACATGAGCTCAACTTCCACACCTATAATAAATATAAAATGTAAGCATTTTTTATTGATAGAGTACACATTCACAGGCACAGAGAATGAGGTCTTACAGAAGCAGCTATACTGTACTCTTCAACCAACGGTTCCTTTGTTAAGTGAATTTGGAGTGGATCATCAGTTGAAAGTGATACATTCAAACCCCGTAAGAAGAACAGGGGAAGAGGATTTCTATGGTAGTCTAAAAATAGAGAGTTATTGCTCAGAGGAGACATTGCCAGTCCAATCTGTAAAAAAAGTATTCAGCTAAAAATAAGTAGCTGTTGCACTTATCATAACCAAGTAATAATAAATTAATAGAAGAGTCATACCTGGGCCAAATAATATAAATATTGAAGCACAGGCGACTTTCTCAAGTTAATTCCATGTGCAATGTTATGAGCAGTAAGGAAGGTAGCGGCAAGGTGGTCAATATCACCAGCCTAAAGTCAACATAATGCATCAGGTTACCAAACCACAATTAATTAACACAAAATATACTCCAATGTCCAACGTATATACCTCTCCAGAATGAGGACGAAATTTGATTGTAGTCATTCCCTTTGATTCACGGAGCTGAGAAATATTCATATTAGAATAAGTTAAGTGTGTCAACAAAGTCAAAAATATCAAATATTCATGAAGTTAGAGCCATAAAATGTTGAAATACGTAGTTAAGGTAGTTTATGAATTTATGGTCACAGGAAAAAAATTGAATAAATTACACTCCACTCCCTTGAGAAGTAACAATCTAGAGTAAATTATACTCCCCTCTCCTTAGAGATCATTCAACTACAGTCCTGTACCTTAAAAATTAAGTATGTAATAGTACACTTTAATCTATTTTACCATAAATAAATGTTTATATGATATCTACTAACTGAGTCATCATTTTTAAAAAATAATTTATTTCTTTTTAAATGCAATGTCAATGATAGTTAAATTTGAATATTTTATTATTAATTTAATAATTTATATTACAAAATTCATTTTCAAAATAGCCATAATTTATAACAGGATTTAAAACTATATATTAATGATATATTGTATCAAAAATAGATAAAAATATGCATTTAACTTTTGACTAATAAAATGAGCCAGCAATACCCTTTTTCTCTGCACTGTTATACTTTCGTCTCTAGATTATTAGGGGGGGAAATTATTAAGGGAGAGAAGGTAGATTTTAACATAAGAGGGGATGGAAAAGTATTTCAAGCTTCTCTCGATAGAGGGGAGTGTAATTTTCTCTTATATGTTTTATATATTTTGTCTTAGAGGGGAGGGGGTGTATATTTTGACATAAGAAGGGAGGGTAAAGTAATTTACTCAAAAAAAGCATAGACAATTGACAGTAAGATATGAATTACTACAATTGCAAGTGCAGCTTAAGCTATTACTTAGAATACATTATTACAGATACTAAGCAGTAAGCACCCAAAACTCTGGCAGCAATTTAGAGTCATGCTGTTGAAAAATTGCATACCTTGTTTAAGGTGTACAGATTCGCATAACAGTAATAAACATAGTATGAATATGCCGGATTGAATACATTAGTCCACTGAGTAGGCGTAGGCATGTGTTTTGTTGGTCGTCTTTCAGGTTTGCTTTCATCGTCCACCAAATCCAACCCAACAACCTTAAAAATGAAAACAATAACAGCTAGGTAGTTAGTAATATATGGCATTACTAGATGACAATAATTGATCCGGCTAAAGCAAAAATTAGCTCATGCAATGCATAGTAATAGTCCTCTGCACTCCTTTAGATACTTAATAAGTATAGATGATATATAAGTACTACAATCAGCAGTCAATACTCGTACAATCCATAAAGGCAGAACTCGTATAATATAAACAAAAAATAGATTCAAGACTATATCTTTAAAAATATAACAAAATTCTCCTTCATTTTCAATCTTTTGCATCATAATATCAAAACTGATCCCAATCAGAGGATTAATTTGATGTCAAGAAAAGAAAAAATGGATCATTTCAAAAAATTTGTAATTTTGTGGAACCAAACTGCTGACAATTGTATATTCCAAGAAAATAAAATGGATGTTTAACTGAAAAAATAAACAACACTATTATAGGATGTAGTTAAATACCAGACCTGTTTCAAGAAGACATGCAGCTGAGGATGTGAATTAGGGTCAACAGTAACCTCAAAAAGTGGAATGA
Organism: Lathyrus sativus; assembly: GCA_963859935.3. NCBI lineage: Eukaryota > Viridiplantae > Streptophyta > Magnoliopsida > Fabales > Fabaceae > Lathyrus > Lathyrus sativus. The sequence goes on from OZ012741.1 coordinate 13,613,841, forward strand.
AGATATTGTCAAGCATGTTCTGGAATGAGGTCACAATTCCCATGTCTTTGTATACATTATACAATCTTGGAAGCTGCAAGACAGATTTTATATGAACTAGCATCAATTGACAATAATAAAATCTCATGAATGGACTAAACCCTAAATGACAATGTTCCTGAAATACTCCAGTTACTTACACTCCTATGAGAATTATCAAAAGAATGATTTATAGACTAGGAATAATGTTTAACCTTGAAATATTAAACTAAATGTGAACAGACATGCACCATTATAATGTGGAACTGAAAACTGTGGAAGTGAGAACTGTAGAGATTACTGAATTATACAAGTGTGCAATTAACAATAAATCTATTATAGCATTTTAACAAATAAAATTAATCAGTGATTCAAGTAAATAATTGGACAATACCTGAATCAACCAAACAACATTCTCACTGTACAGTTCGTTATTCACTATCCAACTGGCTAGTTGGTCCCACTCACTTTGCTTCCTACCATATATTGATAGTCTATATTCAGCCATCTGTGAATGGATTCGGTACAAAAATACATGAGCAAATAATCTAGGAGGAAATAAGCATTCAAAAATAAAAATCAATATATGGTAACATATTATTCACAAAAAACAAAACTTTTAACATTAGGAAGGGAAGTGGGAAATCATTTATAGATAAAACAGAAATTAATGCCAAATTCTATCCCTTTAAAGCAAAAAATGCCTTATCTGGACACACATAAATGAAGTTATACGATCACACTTCTTAAATGGGATCTAAATAAAGAATACATGCTTATGGCACGACCACAGACAAGTTAGAGGCATTAACTCAAGCAAAATAGCAACAATAAACTAGCCCATGTTTATGGTTAATGTCAGAAGCTGAGAAGCACACATACAAATTAAGTTATACGTTCACCTTCCTTCAATGGAATTTAAATAAAGAATGCATGTTTATGGCACAACCACAGACGAGTTAGAGGCATTAACTCAAGTAGAATATTATATAGTGATCATGACAGAAGCTGAGAAGCACACATACAGAAGATCGTGACAGAAAAAGAGGAAAAAAAGTGTTCTATATATAGTGATTCAGTAAAGCACCTGATATTTACTGGCTTCAAGATCAGAAATCACTTGCTTTGTGAGCTCGCCAAGGAATCGACCTAATCAATGTGAGAGAAAATGTTCCAAAATTGAAGAAATTAACATAACTCAAAACAATAATATTCAAAATGAGTACTAATACATTTTATAATAGCTAGACACTTCTATAATAGCTAGAAAATGATGACTTTCTACAGTTATAATGCAACCCAAGATGCCTCCCAAGTTTGGATTGTACGAAACATAAAATAAATTCCAGCATTCTCTTGACACACCATCGACAATTTGACAGGCTCCTGACACACTGTCAACATGTTTGACTTTTATTCTTCATGACTCTTTGCATCTCAGATACTTATGTTGAATGCCGAATCTCTCACTAATTGAATCATACACAATTTATAATAACCACTTCACTTATTCCACTATATATCCCCATTTCTCAATTACATATTAATTGCAAGAAATGCAACTTATCAGTTCACCATTTCATCATATTTTCGGTCATCGCCACTGAACTACAATATTATATTTATTATACTCTGTGATTTTGTTGGTATAGATACCAAAAATATATCAGACACTATATTTTTGAAAGAGCAGCATATTGGGTACGTGCATCATAGATCAACATCTTTCTGAGAAAGCTTCTAAAAATTTGGGCAATTATTCCCCTAGAACAACTTTTTTTTCAAATACCAATGCACATGCCATCATGTATGTGCATAAAACATACAAGGTTTGGTGACTGAAAGGAGTCAGGTTGATTAGTTTCAAAGGTCATGGTGTTTTCATATATATAGTTTGTGTCTCTTGAATTTTAAGATGTAAAAAAAAAAAACTTATTCAAGACTTTGAAGTAGAACTTACCCTCTGCCTTATTTGTGCCTCAACGGCTGTGGTTAAAAGTAAGAACATGTTTGTAATGACTAAAATGTGTTGTACTTAAGCAAAATACCTTGAATGAGGTTGTCCTGCTTCAAAAATATCTCCCTGAGCCTACTTTGGCCACAAGGATTGTATTTAAGATTGAACTTGTCAAAGCGATGAAATGTACTTTTGTCAGCGTGAACATCCAAAAGGTCAACATTGAGATCGTATCTGTTAAAACAAGTTTGAAAAATATTAATTATGAAATTTATTTCCAGCACAATTATAGCAACAATTTAAATTAAAGTTCATTACCCAGTTAAATCTAGACTCTCAAAAACCTCTTTCAACGTCAGATAAGTTCCATCTCGAAATATTACAACCTGAAGAATGTTAAAATGAACATTAGTATTCAATTCATGTCACTTCCTAAGATATAACTCAATGCCAATGATATTTATTTTAGCATTAATTTTAATGACAGAATGCAATCATTTTGCACATACAAGTAATATTTATGTCTTAAAAAACAAGTGATTTGTGATTATATTCCTCCATACAGTCCATTGTCCACGTCCAAGAAAAAATAATAAAAAGGTTACTGCAAAGTAATGGTATATCGCAGGGCAAAGCATTTTATACAATCACCTCATCAGGCTCTTTCCTCAGCTTTGACTTTATGAATCTCAAAAGATGTTTCTGATTCATACATGCTGAGTGGTGGACATGTGTATCCACTTTTCTAACATTATAGAAGTCTCGATGTGGGGCACTTTTCTGGGCGAGAAATTCCCTATCCGCATTGAGCATCAAATGAAGATTGAATTTCTGAATACACACACAAGTTCTTATATGTAACTCGAACACAAACATAAGCTGCAGAATATTTCTTATATTCAGTAGCTTAGACATGTATTTACTTGTTCTAGAAGATTAAGTCTGTGGTGGCATAAAGTTCTGATATTTCCTGCTGCTATAACTCTAAGTATCTGATGAAGGTCAGTGAAAAATGTAGTTGCATCGGCAACAGGAAAAAGCTCTTCTTTGGCTGCAAGTAATAGGCAAGCATGCATATCAAATCCAGCTACAGCAATAACCTCAAAACTTGCAAACTAGTTCCTCATTAACTTACAGTTTCTATTGGGATATACATGAATAACTCCATCCTGCATTTCAAAGTAATGCTGTGGCACAACAGAGAAAATACTTGTTTAATTACAGGAAAAATAAAATGAGGAGGTCCAACTTTATCAGGTGGAAAATATAAAAGGAAATAAATAACATAACTCACATCAGACTTTCCTTCAGGTGTGTAAAAGAAGGGGTCTAGGTTGGGTTTTGGAGTACAGGGGTCAGATATAACTTCTTTCTCCCATGGAGCAACTGCATCTTGAAAAACATATCTTTTCCTCATTTCAAGGCATTCTTGAAGAATCACATAGGATTCAACTTCATCAGATGATGGAGCCTCTAAACAGAAAAAATAAAAATCAGTGTTTGCTAAAAGATTTTCTAGAATTGCAACTGTTTTCAGCAACAAAAAAAAATGTTTGGAGGAAGTAGATTTCATGCATGCCATGAGAAAACCATTCCGATAAGTATATTTGCATTCAGAGAATGACCAATATCAGACAGTTCATACCCATAGGAGTAATTCTCAATCGAGCAAAAATTTCTTGCTCTGGCTCTTTCCTCAGAATGTCAGCTGCTATTGGATCAGGCTGCACACCATGCAGATCACCAGAAATACTGTGAGAACGGATCATACTTGAAGCAGTGATTGCCATCTGCTCTCCATTTGTATTGACATGATTAGACATAGTCTCATATGGATTTTTCCCTTCTCCACCCTGCACACAGATGATTTCAAATTAAATATCAGAAGTGAATACAGAAGATTGCATTATATGATGATCGATGCATGGCTAAATATTAACGGCAAAAATGCTAAAATTGCAAGCCTAGAGGAGGGGAAGTATTAAAAAAGATGGAGAAAGAATGATTGGGACAATCACTTATCATCTGAAGAGTAAGCTTTCTTTATATATAGAATATCAGATGAATGGTAAGCGTCATTTGACAGGGCATTACAACTTACTGCATCTCCATTTGTGTGCAGATATGTAGCATCCATTTTGGCTCCGTCTGTCAAATCATCTTCATCATCTGATCCCTCTACACTTTCAAAGGCACTAGCACTTGCAACAGGAGACTTGGGAGAAGTTGGTCTTAAAATATTTCTCTTAAATGAACCAGTATTTGCAGACTTTCCTGTAAGATAAAAGTACTGAGATTAACACTTTCAGCTAGACAGCTCATGCATTTATGAAGGTGTTGTATGACGAAAGATGTGTACTATAAGGCAAAAGCAGCAGTAATCTAACACAAATGTTTTCAATCCTTCCCCCACCCTTTTCCTCAAAAGCCATAAGTTGATGCTACTCTACTACAATTTTATCCTAGCTCCTTCACAGTTAAAAAATGAAAGAATCAGAAGTATATTTAACTTCTATGGACACTGGGGCATATTAGTAACAATTAACAAAGCTTAAAGAAAATAAAGTTCTCCCAAATAGCAGTATAGTTGAATTCCAGCTGGGTTGGCAGAAGAATGTGGTCCAGGAAGATTGATCCACCAAGAGCAATTATTGAAATAGAATAAACTGAAAAAGTTTTCTCATTATTCTGATGTTTCAGTTTATTCGCTTGTACTATTTTCTCAAAGTTACTACGTAATTTCTATCTTACTATCCATGGGGCCTGCTGGGCCTAACACTTCTGTGCATTTTTAGTGAGCAATTTGTTGTTCAGATCCTAACTCATTATATGTCTGTAACGAAACCAGAGAGGTAGAGAAGATGTATTTACAAGCTACGCTTACAATTAACCATCACTCTAGCTCCAACAATCCATATGAAACAATAAACGAATTAAAAATAATCTCATTACTTAATTACATGAACAATTTCTTAAATGGTTTCTATAATTGTTGGTGGTAAAAATATGTAAAGAAAAACAGGTCTGTAAAATTTAGATTTCTAAATTGTTAAGGAGACCGTCTACAAACAGAAAACATCATCACTACTAATTCTTTCTTTTCTTTGCAGATAAACTTATCTTGATCAATAAAATATATACATGAAATCAGACCAGTGTTTATAATCTTTTCCTCTATCATGAAAACCTTTCGGACAATACTTATTGGTAAAATATATGTACTAGACTACTAGTTCTGTAAAAATATGTGTAGGGAACGTGTTTGAAGGAGGAAAACACCATCAATGGAGCAATAATTCCATTGCAATTCATAGAAATTTGACTTCAAATCAAATGCCCCCAATAACACTAAAATGCAGGGTTACAAATAAAAGTCGGTGACAGCCATCTGGCTGCAACATAACGGTTCTGATGTTGCAGATTGAGGCCCAAATCAACCTTATTTGATAGTGATTCTCCACAACACCAACAACTATCATAAACATGATTGGAACTGCTACCGAAAACCACTTCTAAAATGAAGAAAAGTCACATTCCTTTATCTAAAAAATAGTATCTACTTTATACACAATCCAAGCTACATACACCAATCCAAAAGAGGTTAACACACTACTGAACCAATTAAACACCAAAAATTGCCAAATTATAGTTCAACTAAAATAATCAGTCACATGACTCAACATCATGAGAACTTTTCAACAACAAAAAAAAAAAACTCGATACATCTGAAAATTCGCAAGTGAATAAAATACCTTCACGGAATGTTTGCAATCGAGGCAATCCTGCCGGAATCCCTTCAACGTGCATCAGTCCATTTCCGTCAAGTCCACCAGAAATCGCCGTAACATCCGGTAACGAACCCGAGCCTCGGCGATAACCTCCGTTCCCTCTCCTCTTAGAACCTCCACGCCTCCTCTTCGAATGCACCGGCGAATCGCCGTCGTCGGAAACTCCTTCCGGCTCAACCGTACGCGCGAACTCCAGTAGCTGCGTTAGCGTCTTGCGGTGCATGTAGTACGCCGATACAGCTACGATGGAGGCTCCGACGAGTGCCGCCATAGCCAAATGCACCGCGTGCGCATCCATGAATAACGAATTATCTCTCTCTAACTCTCTTAAGTTTCTCTCTATATAACAGAAATTTTGGAATAAAGAAAAACCCTACTGAAAGAAACAACAGTGACTCGACTCAGTATTGGTGAGAATAATGTTGATACAAAAACCGAGTTAGTGATGGCGAGTTATCAGTGTGTTAAATGGAATCAAGTGTGGTCACCAATGAGCTATTTATACAGAAACGACATTGTAAGATAGCGTTTATATCTCTCTTACTTTTTCTTTTCTTTACTGTTTTTGAGAATGTCCAATTATTATCCGTATTATTTTTAGGAGAGAAAGAGATTACACTCACTTTTTTGGGAGATATACTATGCATAAATAGCATATACTTTTTCTCTCTCAAAAATTAATTCCGCAAATATTATTGTTGATAATATTACCATTATTGTTTTTTTCCTTATCATATTATTAATATTTGCGAAAATATTATTATTAATAATAATTTAAAAATTGACATGTTTTATTTTCTTATCAAAATTCATTTCATCTTTTTATGTGAGAGATTTTTTTTTTAATATAAGGGTGTTCAATTTGAATTGCAAGAGAAGAATTATGTGTTTTGATTTGGTTCAATTGGCTTTAGAAATAAATCTGAATCAAACTAAACCAAATCTATGTGGTTTGAGTTGGTTCAATTTATTGGATTTTTTTAAAATTGTTATTGAATCTTCCAATCACTTATAGTGGACAAAATAACTTTGTGCTTAGACATTAATACATTATCAAATAAAAAACAAAAACTCTTCGTTTCTTGACAACAATTTACTATTTAATATACAAAAATCAAATAGAAAAAAGTGAAATAAAAAATATACAATAGTAACATAAAACGATGTCAAAAGCATTATTATTCTTGTGAATAGGATGTATTGAAACAAAATATAAACGGTTTCTTTATAGATAAGAAACACACAAGAGTTAGGGTTAACCGAGAAAACAAGGGAAAAACAACAAGGATTGGTTATAAACTGATATTCTTTCATTTCTCAATCAAACAAGATTACAAGTATTCAAGAAAGACAAATAATTTCTCTCTTTTGAATTAGGATTTTATCTTTCTATTTTTTCTTATGCAAATTGAGAGACTTAGCATGCTATTTATAAGAAAACTAACACACTAACTTAATGGGTTTTTTAACAATTACCCGTTACAAGTTAACTTATGGTACAGGCTAACTTAAACAATTGGGCTTACAAGCAAGGCTCGTCTCAATATGCTAACAAACCTATCAATATTGACTAATGCATATTAGAACAACTTTCAACTACAACACGCATTACTTCGACAACAGCATGTGAACAGACTTCGACCATACTAGAGTTCGATCAAATATCTCACAAATCTATACCTTGGATATAATTCTATAACATCAAGAAACAAACTAGCTTTCTTCATGCAGCTTTATCAACTGCATATAATGGAAAAACTTGCAACTAGGCAACGTCCTGGTGATCATATCAGCAGCATTATGATCTGTCAAAATCTCCAGCCATTGGACTTCTCCACGCTCGATTACCCCTCTGATGAAATGTAACCTCACATCAATGTGATTGTTTTGCTCGTGATAGGCTGAATTCTTCGACAAGTGTATTGTACTTTGACTATCACATTTAACAGTGACAACTCGACCTTGAAGTTTCAGATTCTTTGCAAAACCTTCAAGCCACAATGCTTCCTTCACAACTTCAGTTAGGGCGATATATTCCGCTTCAGTGGTTGATAAGGCAACAACCTTCTGAAGTGTTGTTTTTCAACTGATTTTATCTCAAACATAGTGAACATATTTTCAAAAATAGATTTTCTGGAATCCATACAACCTGCATAATCAGAGTCGACATATCCATCAATTGCTGCTTTATTATATTCACTCAAGGTTCCACCATGAATTAGGACTCTATCTAGAGACTCATTTATGTACCTTAGAGTCCACTTCAATGCTTGTCAGTGAGCCTTTCCAAAATTCTCCATGTACCGACTTACAAGACTTACTACATATGCTATGTTGGACCTAGTACATACCACAGTGTACATCAAAGAACTCAATATATTAGCATATGCAATGTTATTTATATAAGCTCTTTTGACATCAATATTGGGACACTGATCTATATTTAACTTGAATTGATGGTTTGTCAGAGTCACAATAGGCTTTGAATTCAACATACCAAACATTTCGAGAATCTTCTATAGGTATGCCTCTTGAGATAAGCATAATTTTGACTATTTTCTATCTCTTCGGATGTCAATCCTAAGCATCCTAGACGCAAATCTCAGATCCTTCATGTCAAACTCCTTATTGAGTTCAACCTTCACCCTCATTACATCTTCGACATTGTTGCTTGCTATTAGAATATCATCCATATAAAGTAATAAAATAACAAATGAATTACCAGGTCGAAATCTGAAGTATGGTCGAACTGACTTCTAATGAAACTTATGTGTTCCGTGAACTTGTCAAATCTCTTTTTCCACTATCGAGGAGATTGTTTTAGTTCATATAAAGATCTATTCAGTTTGCACATATAATCTTCCTTCCCTTCTTCGACATACCCTTCAGGTTGCCTCATAAGGATTTTTTTCATCTAGATCACCATACAAGAACGCAATCTTCACATCCATTTGTTCCAGCTCAAGGTTGAATTGTGCCACTATGGCAAGAAACATTTGAATGGATCCGTGTTTCACAACAGGAGAGAACACATCATTAAAGTCGACACCTTCTTTTTGAGTGAACCCCTTAACGACCAATATTGCCTTGTATCTCTTCGAAGTCATTCCTTCAATTCCTTCCTTAACTTTGAAAAATCCATTTACAGCTGACTAACTTGGCTCCAGCAGGTTTTTTGATCAGTTCTCAGGTATTATTATCATGAAGAGATTTCATCTCATCATCCATAGCCTTCAGCCATTCAGTCTTCTTTCGACTCCTCATACCTTCCTTATAGTCTCTAGGCTCTTCGTCTAAAACCTCACTTGCAAAGATTAAGGCATAAGCTATAAGATCTGCATACTCAAGTCTTTGAGGTGGCTTGATGACTCTCGTCGATCTGTCTCTTGCTAGCAGGTAGTCAGTATCAGTCTCCTCATCTTCGTGGGGTACGCAATTTAGCATCAACATGCTCCACCTCAACAGGAATTTCTTCCTATTTCGGCTCTTCATCAGCATCATTAGTTTTCTTGAAAGTCATTTCTAATTCATTGAAAACTATATCTCGACTGGTGATATACCTTATGTGACTTGACTCTAGGAACCATAGCCTATAAGCTTTAACTCTTTCAGGGTATCCCATGAACATGCATTTCAGAGCTCTAGGTTCGACCTTTTCTTGCCTAATATGAGCATAAGCCACACAACCAAATACTCTCAGTCTGTTGAGACTAGGTGGATGTCTTGAGTAAACTTCTTCAGGTATCTTCATTCCCAAGACAGTCGAGGGACATCTATTTATCAGTTAAGCTGTTGTCGAAACAGCCTCCACCCAAAATACCTTATTCAATCCAGCACTAACCAACATACATCTAACCCTTTTAAGGATTGTTCGATTGAATCTCTCAGCTAAGTCATTTTGTAGAGGATTAACTACTACAGTCTTATGCCTTGCAATCCCATATTCAACACATTCATTATCAAACGCTTTGTTGCATAACTCAAGGCCATTGTCAATTCTCAACCTCTTAACCTTTCTGTCAGTTTGAGTTTCGACTAGAACCTTCCAACTTTTGAAATTATCAAAAAAATTATCCTTCATCTTCTAGATGAATACCCATAACGTTATGGAATAGTCATCTATGATGGATAAAATATACCTTGCACCTAAGTGTGAAGGTTTCTTGCAGGCCTCCAAAGATCAGCATGAATGTAATTCAAGGATCCATGTGTTTTTTTGATTGCCTTTGTTAAACTTCTCCCTACATGATTTACCAAATACACAAGATTCACAAAACTCCAACTTTTCGACTTTGTCACCTCCTAGCAGGTTCTGCTTTCCCAATTCGACCAGGCCTCTTTTGCTGACATGGCCCAATCTCATGTGCCATAATTATGTTTTCGACACAAGTTGCATGCATGTAACGTTTGTCAAACCACTTACAACCTCAGACTCAAGGGTATACAAGCCTTGTTTCTTCACGCCTCTCAAGACTTCCTTCGATCCCTTCATGACTCTTAGGATACGTTTCTCTCCTTGAAAAACATATCCCTTTTTGTTGAATTCACCAAGAGAAATCAAATTTCTCTTTAAATCAGGTACATACCTGACTTCAGTCAATAACCCCGTTGACTCGTCATGGAGCTTGAATCTTACAGATCCAATACCTATAAATTTTCAAGATTTGTTGTTTCCCAGCAGCATCGACCCACCATCTTGATCATATAGCTCCTCGAACAACTCTTTGTTTGGAGTCATGTGTTAAGTGCAACCTGAATCCATAATCCACTCCCTTTTTGAGTCGCCGCTTGAAACTACAAGGACATCAGATTAGTCGAAGTCATCTTGAACAATAGATGAGTTATCATTATCCTTACCTCCATGATCTTTCAGGCGTTCAAGGCACACCTTTCTTGTGTGACCCCCCTTCTTACAGTGATAACATTGAATACCAGATGTTTTGCCACTATAAGACTTCTACTGACTTTTACCTTTCTTCTTGTCGAACTTACCATCATTTCGCAAGAATTTTCCCTTAACGGCCAAACCTTCGCCCACTGTCGAAAGTTTATGCTCCTTTTGTTCGTTCAAGTCCTTAGAATACAAGGCTTATTGAACTTCTTCAAAGCTCAGAGACTCCCTTCCATATAAGAGAGTTTCTTTGAAGTGAGCATGTGTTCTGGGCAAAACACACAACAACAACAACAACAATAACAATGCTTGATCTTCATCATCGATCTTCACATTAATATTTTCAAAATCAAGAATCCACTTGTTGAACATATCCAACTGCTTAGTCAATACTTTGTCTTCACTCATCTTGAATGAATACAAAGCTTGCTTCAGGTAGAGTCGATTCACCAGAGATTTGGTCATGTACAAACTTTCAAGTTTCCCCACAACCCCGATGTTGTAGTCTCCTTTGTTACTTGTCGAAGAAAGTTATCACTAAGGCTTAACAATATTGCATTGTGGGCTTTCTCAATCATGGACGCCTTTTCTTTTTTGTTAACTCATCCTCCATGGTCGCGTCTCCCTTCAACGCTTCCAAATAACTTTGTTAAACCAGTAGAATTTTCATCTTCAAGCGCCACAGATCGAACTCGTTCACTCCGGTGAACTTTTCAATTGCATACTTTATTGAAGGTATCTTCTCCATACTCACCGCACCAATTTGTTGTGAATAAGATATCTTTAAACAAAACATAAACGATTTCTTTATAGACAAGAAACACACAAGAGTTAGGATTAACAAAGAAAACAAGGGAAAAACAATAAGGATTGGCTATAAAATGATATTCTTTCCTTTCTCTATCAAACAAGATTACAAGTATACAAGAATAACAAATAATCTCTCTCTCCTGAATTAGGATTTTATCTTCTTATTTTTCCTTATGCAAGTTTAGAGAATTAGTATGTTATTTATAAGAAAACTAACACACTGACCTAATGGCTTTTATAACAATGACCCATTATAAGCTAACTTAAATAATTGAGCTTACAAGAAATGCCTAATTCAATATGCTAACAAACCTAGCAATATTGACTAATGCATGTTAGAGCAAATTTCGACTACAACACGCATTACTCCGACATCAGCATGTGAACAGACTTCAACCATACTAGAGTTTAATTTAATATCTCACAGTTATAATAAAAGGAAAAAAATAGAGGAGGTGAAAGATTATAGAAGATGAAAAAGAAAGAATAGAATAGTGAAGAGATTAGAGAAGAAGAAGTGTGATAAAAAAATTAATTGGAAGAGAGAGTAATAACGTGAAAATGAGAAGATTAAAAAGAAAGAACATAAGAAAGAATAAATTAGAGAAGAAGATGAGAGATGTACCTAAAAAAGAAGATGAGAAGAATGTGTGATACTTTTGGGAGAAAATTGAGAAGACTAAAACTGAAACCGTAAGCGTGAGGAAGAGAAGATTGTTCATAATCATAAGGTTAATGCATAATAGTTCGGGTTTGGATTGAATGTGGGTTAAATAACATTTTGGTTATAAAATCATACGATTTAGTTTGGTTTAATTCTATTTGCAAAATACAAATCGTAAATTGAACTGAATCACACGGTTTTCTTAAAAAAAACAATAGTTTAGATATGTTTGAACCAAATGCAGCTTTTTCAGTTTTTAATTTAGTTCAATTTAATTGATGGTTTTCTATTAAATCATTTGATTCTGAAAACCCTTACTTCTGCAAATTGATTAGACGTTGTACAAAATTTTCCTGAATGATTAAGAATGCTCTTAGTCAATTCCACATGTACCTTGATAATTCTTTCATAGGTTTTATGGTGTTTTAACAGATGTAGAGAGGTTTAAAACATTTTTATATTAGTGTATGAGAGTCTTATTAGTTTGGGAAATACTTTTATACCTTTAAAATACAATGATAACTTAGAAACAATTTATATGAGATTTCACTTCCTCTCTTTCACAATATTTTAATCTTAAAAATCCCTTGTTTGATTTATCATAAATTCAACACTTCATCTAGGTATTTAGGGATTACACAAGAATGTGTGAATATAAATCGTAATAGTTGAAGTGTCATTCACTTGACTAATCATCAAGTTTATCATGACAAGACATAACACATTGACATATACTTTACAAGGGACATGGTCAAGTCAAAGGAGATTTAAGTTTAATGAGTGCCCTTAAAAGAAACTGCAACAAGTATGCTCACAAAACCATTATCAAGATAATGGTTCTAACATTGTTTAGACTTGATCAAATTTTTTCATGAGTGGTTCAAGTGTCAAGCTTTGGAAAAAAAAAGTAAGATGGTTGGTGGCTAAATTTACATCACCAACAATTTATAGTAAAGGTAAATAATTGTTGTAATATGCATTGAAATCTCAAGTGAGAAAAATAAAATATATATATTTCAATAATACCATTTTTTTCTATGCGCATAAAAGGCTTGACTAGGTAAAGTTGGTGGGTAGTTTAAATTGTGAAGTCGAAGACTCTATGGATGCGCAAAAGCGCGACTTAGAGGAGTCTGACTGACTAACAATGGCGGATGGTTGAGTGGCAGGAGGTCGGAGGTCGAGTTGTAGTCACAGTCTAGCCGAATCTTGAGATTTTTAGGCTTGTAAGTAAATTTATTCGTTAATATGACATATATTGGGTTCATTAATGTTTTTACAATTATAAATATGGTTCTCTCTTGTTTTTTGTTAATATGCGGCACGTAAGGAAGATATCCTAGTGAAAAATAAATGGTATTAATTCATAGGATAATACTCTTATGGTTTGCCAACTTTTTGGGGGTTATTCAAGGGATTTGAGAAACATTTTAAACACCTTAGATTTGCGTGATTCTTATATTGAGAAATTAAGAAAAACTTGGGTATGAAAAATGACTTAATTTGGGAACTCCATAAACAATTTTTTTATAACTCATGTTGTAATATATTTTAACAATTTTGAAGTATAGTGAATCACATAGTTGCTCTCACCCTCAGACTTTTTGATCAGTTTGATCAAACTGGATAAACAGTTTTTTTTATGTGTTCTTACATGTTATAATTCTTATTTCACATAAGTCATTTGATTGATTGTCATTATTCTTTGTCATGCACATCAAAGTCTTGACGTGTTTAAATTTTGAACTATTATCAGCTTTTCATGATAAATATTTATGACTTTAAATCATTATCCCTATGTTATTAAATTAAATTTGATCTTTAGCATCTCTTTCATTTATAAATAAAAAATCCATGAATTTTGAATCTGAAAAAATGTTCATCATGGAGTTAGAATTCAAAAAATTATTTTCTATAACCCATTGGTTTTCAAATCCTTTATGTTTGTTGGAACAATTAGGTTTTTCAGGAATGAAGAAGAAGAAGAAGACAGATTAATGTGGAAATTATTGTATATTTAAAAGGAGTTTTGTAAGTTGTACTACTTATTTTTTGTCACCACATGCCTATTTATAGGCAACTAGCATACTTGATTTATTACATGGCGTATTCAACTCTGTCGAATATGCTAATACATTTCGACAACAACAACTACATATTGTATTCGACTGTGTCGAATAGAACTAACTTTTTCTTATCTAACTTCGACTCTGTTGAATACAACTAAGGTTGTCTTTGTCCAATACAAACTTGCCTAATAAATAATGAATTACTAACTTCTAACATACCACAAAATTCATGTTTTCAAGGCTTCTTATCTCAATGCTTCTCTTCAACTCATTGATTTCTCAATGGTTTGGTGAGTATATCAGCTAGTTGCATTTTTTATATGTGCCATTTAAGGTCAAGTTTTCCTTTATTTACTTGATCCCTGAGAAAATGATATTTTGTCTCTATGTGTTTAATCATACCACGACACATAAGATGATTCACTAGATTTATAAATGACTTATTATCTATAAACAACTTCATATTTCTTGGTTCAATGATCTTGAGCTCTTCGAGTAACATTTCTATCCATAATGCTTGACATGCTGCTAAGATGTAACTACATATTCAACTTCACACGAGGATGATGCTACAACATTTTTTTTCTTGAGCTCCAAGAGATTGGTGTTCGACCATTCATGAATAGGTAGCGTAAAGTACTTTTCTTTTCATCTTGGTCTCCATTGAAGTCGAAATTTGTATAGCCATAAACTTTCGCATTATTGTTCATGTTCTTCTCGTTTGACATCAACACACCATCGTTGATTGTTGTTTTGATGTATCTCAACACACTTTTGATTGGAGGGAGATGACATACTTGTGGCTTATTCATAAACAGAGTTGGCCCAACCAATGTTAAGGCCTAAGGCAGATTCAAAGAATGAGGCTTTTAAATAATCTTTTTTATTAAATTATTATTATTATATTTAAATTTATTTTTTATGTAAACATTATTTATTAATTTATTTTAAAAAATGTATTTAACTTTTTTTGAAACATAATAAATTTTAAGTTTTAGATTAATTTATTTAAATATTCTAATTGATATAAAATAATTTTTTTTTACAATAGACCAAGTATAAAAATAACTAAATAAAAATATTATATATTAAAACTAAATGTGAAAATAAATTAAAATAGATTGTAAAGATATTATTTCATATAAAATCACCCCAACCAATATGAAATTGTTGATGAATTAATATAATTAAAACTTTAAACAAAAATGATATATAGAAAGTCTAGCTATAAAACTTCCAAACACTAAATATTGAAGAAAAAGAGTAGATTTGAACGTGTGTCCATAATATTATAGTGGTCTATGCTTTAGCATATAAAAGAAAAGAAGAAGAAAAAAAAGGTGAGTGAGTGCTGTATAGCTAGGATGAGTGGATGAAAGTCACTTTCATTATCCTTTTGAGCAAATACAAAACATGCCAAAATGACTCGACATTGTCCACCACAAATTTCAATTGTTTTCTTTAATTAATTTAATAAGTACATGGACCCATATTGTGTTATCATTGCAGACATTGATTGAATAAGAGACACAAAATAGTGACACCTATCAGATAGACCCAAATATATTTGATGTTTTCATCTATGTTTTCTAGTGTAACAATCCATCTAGTTATAATATTCCAAATAATCAAAATACGATAAGATCCCATTATCGTGATTCATAAGCGATAAAATCAGATTATTAAAAAAGTCCTTGTGAATTGTGTTTAATTCAAGCCGGTTAGTTGAATATTTTACTTGACGTAAAGTTTTAAGAGAGAAAGACTGGTTATAATCTATAAAAGTGATAAACGTGTGGTTATTCGTTTCATCACCTAGAAAAAAAAATTCATGAATTGTCTGTTAAAATAATCACAATTAGTGGTCAATTAGATTTTATCAAATTTAAGTTTAGGTTGTTACAAAAATTTAAAGGAAAAAATCTTGGGCTTATTTTAGGTTAGGAGTTAATCTTAGACTTATTTTTGGATTAAATTTAATATTTTTGAAATTTCGGTTGATTTGTTAGTCTACTTAAATCTTTTTTATTTAGACATATTTGTTTAATAAATAACAGACTAATAAATTAAAAGTGTCAACGAGATTACAAATTTGTTTGTATTAACAACTTAATTATAAGTATAAGTTTTGAAAAATTATTTGCTTAAGAGTCTAAAAATTTATAAATAGGAATGTTATATCTTCTAAATTTATGAATGTAATTTAAAAAAAAAAATATTGTTTTGTTATCCAGAAAAGGAGTTTCAACGCTGTTGCCACTTACCTTCGATTTATATATACACTTTATTATCATACTATGTGAATCTCATATAAATCTAACATAACCACCTGAAAAGAGTTTAAAATGTAAAATTATTTAAGAGAAAGTATAAAGTTAATTTATGACATTGTTTATAAAGTATTTAGTGCTTTTAAATTTTTTTAAAAATAATTAAGTTTTATTTTTATATCTTAATAATAATAATAATAATAATAATAATAATAATAATAATAATAATAATAATAATAATAATAATAATAAAATTATTCATATTTATTTAAATAGATTAATCTAATAAATTTAAAAAACTTTTTTTTACAATCTAAGGCCTAAATTTAACATTTTTTCCATGATAATAGAGAGTTAAACCCAAATTAAACAATATTATTCTTTCACATAGTGGTACCCTTCATCTCACTCCCACTACAACAAAAATGACTTTAGGCAACGGAGGAATAGTCAACGACTGTAAAACCGGAGGAATAGTCAACGACTGTAAAACCGTCAATGAAAGTAATATAAGACACGATTTTTTTATTATTTATTTTATGCTACGGTTTTGAAAATGTGGTTACAATATAACCGTCTAAAAAAATGCAAAAAAACAGGACTTGAACTCAAGTTCCTAGCTATATAGGATAACCTCGCTACCACTGGACGAGTAGCACCATCTAGTTTAAGTTTTATTCCGAAAACTATTAGTGCACCTCTCTAGGATAAGAATAAAAAATGTGAATACATATGTTACTCCTTACTTCTATTTTAGCTAAAGCATCCGCACAATGATTCAAATCTCTGCATACATGGTTAACTCTATAGTATCCCAGCTTCTTCAACTCCTGGTGGATTTGTCGAACTAATGTTAATCCAATTTTCTTCCCTTGTTGTGCCTTCATGATTTTTTCCCTAACTTTTCTCGAATCTGTTTGAATTATTAAGTTCTTGTCACTTTTATTGTTATTGTTAAATAATTTGACATCTTCGAGAATACCACATAACTCCGCACCCAATATTGAACAACGCCCAATCGACTTGACAAATTTTCTAATTCAAATGCCATTGATATCCTTTATCACTCCCCCACAATCTACATGTTGCTCATGAGTTACAACCCCATATGTGTTAAGCGCCAACCAATTCTCCATCGGCGACATCCATATGTTACCTCTTTCTACTCTACTACTTGTCCTCATCTTTCATACGAAATGCATACTTTTATGATATTGTTGAACTCTGTTACTAATATGCTGAGACATGTCATCAGACATTATATAATCCTTCAGATACAAGTTCTGATTCCTCAAATACCATATGACATGGTAATAAGTTGCCCATAACACATTGTTGTGGAGATGTGAATGTATGTTGATAGACATCCACTCATGCGTATTAGCTGCAAAGAAAATATCCCAATATATATAATCCACAATAGCTAACCAGATATGCGTGATGGAGGGACAATCCCGAAAAGCCTGAAGCATAGTCTCTTTTCTACTTCCATAATCATAATATTATGGATTAGAGATGTTCCTTCGGGCATGAGCAACTTTAGTTTTTAATCCATCGTGGAGCATCAACCAGGTAAAAATTCGAACACGTTTCGAAACCTGTATGCACTAGATACTCTTCCAATCAATATTATTTGTGTTGTTCCCAATGCCAATCTATTTGTTATAAGTGTTGTGGTGGGAAAAATTGAGATTAAGCTATTGTTTAACTTAACTTGAAAAGCAAGAGTCGCCACTGAACTTTATTGTCTCCAAAGGGAAAGAGGAAAAGGTCGAACAAAACCCACAAAAGCAAAACAAAAGAGAAAATTTGTATACGTGATTGGTTATGCAAGGGGAAGACATTAACACCCCTCACATCTATGGTACTTCATAGGAACCATTTGCAAATATGTGTTTATAAAAAAGTTGGGTTGTTTGTTGATTGATTATAAGTGAAAAGACATTTTGTCGTATTCGAGTGAAAAACTCAACTTACAACCCACAAGTACGAGGAAATGAGCATTTACATCATCTTGATATAGATAACTTTTACTTGGAATTTCTCACAAGCACATCTCAACATTCAAGTAGAAAACGTCAGTTATTTCTCAATATACTGTATAAGTATAGTGGTTTGCATGACTACAAGAATAGACTAATATCTTATCTTTAAAAAAAGGCTCTTAAAGAAAAATGCACAAAGGAACAAAAAGAAATCTGATGAGGTTTTCCTTTTTTTTGAGGTTTTAAAAAAAGTTTGAAAGTGTTTTAGCATTTATTAAGAAAAAGATTTTCTAGATCACTTGACAAAGTCAAGGTTTATTAAGAAAAAAGTGTGAAGTTTGGAAACAAGAAGTTTTTAAAATAGAGGTAAAATTTGAAAATTGAAGAAGTGGAAAGGTGATGAAGAGACTATCCTAAAGCATAAAGCAAATGACATGAAATAAAATGTCTCATTGTAAGGTAGCCCAAGAGAAAGTCTTTGTGTGTGCAAGTGTACTAACCACAAGATGGAGCAAGCATTTGACTTTAGTTAAAACAAGCATTTTTGTCCCTTTGGATTGAGCCACAAAAGAACAAGCACATGAGCAGATGAATGTCAAAGTCACAAAGCCACAAAGAACATCCAAGTCTTGTATTGAAGAACAAAGTGTCCAGAGAAATCACCAGATCTTAGATGAATCACAAAGTCTCAGATACCACTCCAAGCAGAGGAAGCAATAAGTCCTAAGGTCCAAAGTCCAAAATACTCCTCAAGCAAGGGATATTAACACAAAGTCCAAAAGATAAAATTAAAGTTTTTTTTAGGGTTTTAGCCATTTTATAATGTTTTTGTTCCTTTGAAATAAGAAAGCAATAAAAGACATAAAGTAAAAAGCAAAAATAAAAGGCAAGAATGTAAATAACATGAACGTAAATGACATAAATGTAAATAGCTTAAAAGTAAAAGTTAGATGTTAGCACAATTAATATATCAATGTTAGTGTTAATGATAATTCAACTGAGTCGGGACAATTTAGCGCTATGTTAAGCAATCGTAAGTGGACTTATGTAAAATTCATAACTATCTGAGGTCGGTCAATAACAATTTATGTGCCAGACATGTTAGAGAACCAACACAAAGTTAGTCTCTTAAAATATGCAACACAAAAGTTAAAACAAAAGAAAAAGATGAAGAAGAAGAAGAAGAAGAAAGCCAAGGTCATCATATAGGATCATCTATCAACAATCCAAAAACTCAAAGTATAATCCAATAAGGGATAACCTATCTCTGATGCAAAGTGCCAAGAATGATCAGATGATCACTTATCAACATGTTTGAACCAAAGAATGTTGAATCAACCAAAAGACTATCAATCAAAGATTTAAAATGTTGATGACATGATCAACCAAGCAATCATCAATAGCCAAATGAAAATATTCGAAAATTTTGAATAAAAAGAAATTAAAATATTTTTAAATTGATTTAAAATGGAAAATAAAAGGAAAATCTAAAAGAAGTATCAAAGTGAAAAATAAATGGTGGAGAAAATTATGAGAAGTCAGAAATATTACAAATTAAAGAATCTCAAAAGTTGGATGCAAAAGTATTTGAAAATGATTAAAAATAAAATGGAAAATGAAAATTAAATGAAAAAAATATCAATTAAATTAAAAAATTATTTTAAAAATTATGCAAAAAATAGATGAGATGCAAAATGTTTTTATAGATTTTGTGTAAAAAAAATTGGATCAAAACAACTTAAAAATCACTCAAAATAAAATCAGAAAAGAAAAAGAACATAAAATGAAAATAAAATATGAAAAGAAATATTTGAAATATGACGCCAACGGCTATTTTTTTTTTCCAAATGTGTGGAGGTCATCATCTTCAAGCTCTGGTCAATCTTGAAAACTCCATGAACTTGTGTTTTTAGCATGAATCAACCATGGATTCATCTTCCTAACACTTCATCGTCCATGTCTCTTTGCATCAGTCATTGATTGGCTTTGAGCAAAGGGAATTTGCTCAAGAATACGAAGAACCCTGGTTCTTCAAAGTAAAATTAAATGACTATTATGCAATATAAATTCCATAGTTGAGGGCAAACACACTAGTATCTTGTTTACTCATAAATTTTATTCGTATCTACCTTTTCAATTGAAGTTTCGAAGGTCGATAATGGTGAGTTCGAGTTGAAGGTTGCAGGAGGTTTCAAGCTATGAAAATGCTTCATTTAACTTCAGAGGAGGTCGATGAGTAATTATGGGCAAAGAAACGAAGCAAAAAGAGCTTGAATAAAAGAAATAGTTAACTAGCTTTTTGAGGTATCAGGTTCAAATGGTTGCAGAGTTTCTTTGTCTATCCAAGCTTGGGAATGAAGGAAAATGCTTCCTATATTTATAGGAAAAGTTTTTCTGAGCTCACACATGTGAAATAGATCTGAATTCGTGTGAATGGAATTGAGATTTTTGTGATTTGCAATCCGTGCGAGGGCAAGGGTGAAAGTGTGACTCAGTGATGAAACCTGGTCGTTTTGCACTTGAAAGGTGAGCAATAAGCAGAGCTCAAGATACCATGTTTGAAGCTAGGCCAACTGAAATTTACTCGTGCATTTTTTTTTATTTTGTTTGTGCTAAATGTTTCTTTCATTGCAAATAATTTAATGAAAAAAGAATCACATAAAATGCATGTTTGGATTGAAAATGACATTGATTCAAAGTTGAGGTCGTGACCTGGTTTCTAGGTCAAGCATTAGGTCGAACCAAGTTTGGCCTGCCTGGCCAGCTTGATACCTCATTTTTACGACATCACAAATTTTAATTTCCTTATGCTAATTGAGCCAAATTAGGCCAAATAATCCTTGCCATGAGCTTAAAAAAAGGCACAAAGAAGCTTGTCAATTAGATGCTTGAGATAGAAATAACATGAGTGCAAAGTGGGGGTCATGACAAGGTTTTATGCACTTTAGACAACTTGGCCACTTCCAAATTTAATGTCCTTAGAGGTTGAATTGATGTTTGACCATTAAATCAAAGTTGTAGAGGAGTTCAAATTTGAAATTTGGCTTAAAGTAGATTCCAAAAATATTGAGAAATGGGAGAGTTATGGTGTTTGGACCAAGTGACATGCCATACTTGATTTTAGGCCAACCAAACATGTGTCAACTTGAAATTTCTGGCCATTTCTTGCTTCCAAAGGCCCAATGATGAACACTTGCTCTTGATAATTGCTTGAGAATTAGATGGAGATGACATGGAAATAATCACATGAACCATACTTGAATCAACTTTGAAATCATGCACCAATTTGAATTTCTCTTGATCCGATGATGTTAAGTGAAGCTTGACATGAATGTGACCTACGATTATAGGTCATGACTTAAAGTGAAAGCTCCGTGGACCACTTTTTAACCAAAAATTTGACTTTTAGAATCAAAACCCTAATTTATAAACCAAGCTTGATCCTTTGATTGCAAGTCCCTACCTTGTACAATAAGAAAAGAAAACAACACATATTTTTGTATTTTGAATAAGGTTAGCAAACTTAGAAGATAAGCAAGCAATATAAGTAAAAAGAAACACAAAGGGTACCTGATGATCTTCCACAAAGACAAACCCAAAGAGGTGAAGGTTAGAAGGATTCCATGCTTGTGATCTTGCTGAGAATCACATGATATGATATGTGGAATCTTAGGGATACAAATTAGGAGATGACAATAAGCAGAGACAATAAACAATCTTCATTGGTTGAATCACCCCACATGCAATCATCGAGTTCTGGTTCCTTTCTTGGAGGATACATAGAAGCTATCATATTTAAAATGCCATGCTGAAATAGCTCTTTTAATTTCAACCAATCCCAGTCTCCATCTTCCATAGAAAGTTCCATCACTCTAGTATTTAAGTTCACTTGCTTATTGTCATTCACTTGATCCTTAAGTACAATGTTGTGATCAACCCAAAAATCCAGACACATGTTTTTCTTTCTCCATTAGCTATATTCCATATGACATTATTTCTAATCTCCTTCCAACAATTCACAAGATTCTTCGAAAGACTTGAGTCGTAATGCTTTAATTCTCTTATATTACTTCCATATGCATTTCTACCGTATTTACCTTTAAGCACTCATCACCATAAATCATTCTTTCCTTTGAAATATTTCCAGCTGAGTTTGGCTAGACACGAATTGTTCATCATGATTGGTTTTCTCAAGCCCAAACCTTCATCCTTCTCAGCTATAGAAATTTTACTCCATTTAATGGTATGCAGTTTCTTCCCCTTTAAATCCCCCCATATGAACTTCCTTGGAGCCTTCTAAATCACTTTAAGACTTCCTCTTGACATCCTATTGCTCATCATAGAATAAATTGGTATTGCTTCGGGGACAAATTTAGCAAGAGTAACTCTCTTTATCATGGATAAATGTTTTGCCTTCCATATAGCTAGTTTGTTTTGAACTCTATCAATAATGTGTTGATAATCTTTCATCATTGGACTTTTAACTATGATATGAACTCCAAGATAAAGCCCTAGCTTCTTCGTTTTCTTAATCCCTACAACCATAGATATATCCTTCTTAGCCTTGCCATTAGTATTGTTGGAAAACAAAAGGTTGGATTTTTCATAGCTTATCTTTTGACCCGAGATCCCACAAAATTTATTAAGAACTTCAAGAACCTTATGAATTTACCTCTCTATATAACTTTACCAAAAATTAGTAAGTCGCCGGCAAACATTAATTAGATGAGAAACTTTTAGCCCATTTTACATGTCTTTATGCAATCCTAATTACCTTTTTCCGCTTCATCAAGAATCAAGTGGGTAAGTTTTTCCATACATAGAATGAAGATAAATGAGAATATAGAAATTGCAAAATAACTTTCTGAATTGCAAAATAACTGGCTTTTTTATCCTTCCATAAAACTGCCATATTAACCGCAATTATGAAAGTCATGATAATTTAAAATAGGTTGTCAGAGAAACTAATTTCCATAGCAAATTAACTGAATAAATTTATAAATAAAACTTATACTATAGATGGACTAGGCATGATTATGATAATTGATTAATTACATTACATACAAAAAATATATGTGTTGCATGGTCAGTGGGAAGTTATGAGAAATGATTGGTATAACTACTCAGCGGATATACCACACATATTTGTTATTATTAAAAGAATAAGTAATTCTTTTCCTTAAGGATATTTATTATAAAATATAGAACGTAAAAAATTTATATATTTTTAATTATAAAAGTCTAACGAAATGTGTTAGTGGGATTATCATTGATAGAGAGAATGAGAGAAAAAAAACCTTCATAAAATACCAAAATTATGTTTAGAAGGAAAAATTTATCGAGACAATCTTTAATTATTATAAAAACATATGATTTATAAAATGTATTAAGGGAATAATGGTTAATAGAATGAGAAAAAAACTTATATATGAAGTCATTATAAAATTAACTATTTCTAATTATTATAAAATTTTGTAATTTATTTTTAAAAAAATATTTATTGTTAGAGATAAAGGGTAAAAAAATTAGACAAAATTTTTAGATAAAAAAATTATTAGTGGGATGCTGGTTAATAGAAATCTATTTAGTTTACTAATTGAAAACGTGGAGTGTTAGAAAAAAAATTAATTGATTGAAAATGTAGAGTTTTGTTTTTATTTTTAAGAGCATTGCTATTTTGTACAATGGAAAATGGATATTATGGTTTTAAAAATAGTGGTTGACTGATAAATTAGTTGATAGTTTATAGTTTATGACTGATAATTAGTGACTGATAGCTTATAGTTTATAACTAATGATTAATGACTTATAATTGATAAGTTAATTAAAGTGTTTGGTAAAATTAATGGTTTAATTAGCTGATAAAATAAAATGAATAAAAAATATTTAATAATTATTATTTTATTTTAAATTATAATAAATTATAAAGGATTGTGGCGAGTTTTAGTTAAAATAATAAGAATAAAAGTGAAAGAAAAAAAATGATAAGTTATAAGCTATAACTTATAAGCTAAAACACTATTGAAAATAGCGTCTGGACAATAAGTTATAAGCTAATAAAATAAGCTATAAACTCGTGATAAAAGATTTTATTAAATATGTCTTTTATTGTCATATGAACTTATAAATTATAAAACATAAACTATAAGCTCAAAAAATGTCTTACCAAACAGAAGCTATCTATAAGTGGATTTGTTAAATAAAAATTAGGGATTCATAACGTAACATGAGTGGGTGGTTATCAAAGTGGTTAATCCAATCATAATTTGACACATAACTTTCTTCTCTACGTTCTTTGTAATTTTATTAATTAAAGTTATTTTTGTAATTTTATTAATTAAAAAATAATATTTGTTTTTTATTTAATAAATTTATTATTTATTATAAATTTGGCAGAAAATTTTTGTTAGAGAAATTTTAGAATTATAATTTAGTATAGGTTTTACACTTTGCATTGGTTTAAAAATAATTTCTCACTTAGTCATATTTTGATTTTTTTGAACCATTTCATTTTTTCATTTTTATTTTAAATACCACATGGTTGTTTTTATCTATTTATCATGTGCATTTTTGTTTTACAAAATTTCAATACAAAACTACAAAAAAAAAAAAAATTTCATAAACCATATGCATCATCTCACACCTGCTTTTTCATCAAGTTTTTAATTTTTTACACAAAGGACAAAACTCACAAAAGTGCAAAATATTTCATTTACCATACCATCTTAATGTATTACATACATCTATTTTCTAAATCATCACAAAAGAGATACAAAAATCAATTAAAAATTGGCACAAACTAAAGACAAAAATTAAAAAAGGACCCAAGATCACTCTTTATCTTCATCATTCCCATTCATCATATATACATGCACATTCCATACAACTTTTACATAAAATCCCACCTACAAGAAAATTAACAAATTTGGTACACCCTTTTCAAACTTTTCATTACATCACCAACATAGTCTTACAACATACATAACCATGCATAGAATGCAAATATCTCAACTAAACCATACAAACCAATTCACAAACTCTCCTAACAAACTTTACAACTTGCTCTTCACTCTTTCTCATAAAGCATCACACAATTACCACTAACTCCCACACTTTTTATCACTCAATTTTATTTCCCTCTCGATTCTAACTAATTCACACACTCACCTCACACTTGCTAAACCTAATTTAATCTTATAAATAGATGAGAAGTGAATGAGACGAGACATCCACAATTCCACAAGCAATCAAACTAAAAATTCACACGAGGGAGATGAGAATAATTTTTTCGTTATTCTCTTCTTGAATTTGAAAGAAAATATTCACACCCTCCATAAAACATTTTCTTCAGCCACAAACACACCGCAAAAACTACTAAAATGCTTGAATAATAAGTTTTCTTCATCTTGAAGAATCTCTTCCCTCCTTCCAAATCGAGCTTCCGCCTTCATCTCATCCCACAGAAAATTGAGTTACCACCTTCACATTTTTATTCTTCATTTTTCTCAACCTTCACTACCAACAGTACAACATTATTCATCAATCTCACCACAAAACACAAACCAAAACGACAATATATGCACTGATTTAGTGAAGTTTTAGAGTAGAAGAAGAGAAAAGGAATAAATAAGAAGCAACGGAAACAAGCGGGAAAAAGAGCAACAAAGTACCTCACCGGAAATTGGGTTTGGTCTCTGGAAAATTCATTGGCGCATTCAACCTCGCCAAAAAACTCATCGGATTCTGGAAAATTCAACCTTGCCCAATTCGGTCAGATTTGAGAAATTTCTTTGTTAATGCTTCAAAGAATCTCTCAATTCTTGTTTGTTTTGTCTTTCAAGAGTTTTCTCTGTTAACGCCTCAGAGAATATCTTAGTTCTTGTTTTATTTTGTCTTTCGAGAGTTTTCTCTCTTAATGCCTCAGAGAATCTCTCAGTTGTTGTTTGTTTATATTTTAAGAGTTTTCTCTGTTAATGCCACAGAGAGCCTATCAGATGTTGTTTGTTTTGTCTTTCGAGAGTTTTCTCTGTTAATGCCTTAGAGAATCTCTCAGTTGAGGTTTGTTTTGTTTGTCGAGTATTTTCTCTGTTAATGCCTCAAAGAATCTCTCTGTGTTTGGATTTTGTAATTTTCTCTTTAGTACCTAGAGAACCTTTCGGCAATTGATGTTTCCAAAGTTTGTCAGTGGAGGCAAAACCCTAATCGGTTGGTAGAGGCAAACCCTTCATATCCTCAACAAGGTTAAATTTTCAGGAATTCATCTATCTCACCATTTTTCCTTTAAAGGGAAAATTTTGACTCTCTATATATTTAATTATCTTCCACCACAAATGTATGAGGACCGTTGTCATTCATACTCTCAGGTGAAAAGTAATTAAATAGAGGCAATTGTCATACCTCAATTTTATCCCTTCCTTTTTCATGTCATCCGACTATGTAGACTTAATTTTCTCCTAATACTAAGATGAAAGGTCCCTAGGCTATGACTTCATTATCACCATCATTTTGAATATTCACCAAGGTCAATTAAAATTATATAAAGTTTGGTACCATGTTTTATTTTCTTACCACCACATTCAAGTAAAAGGCCAAAATCATTTGATTCAAATTTATTTGGATTCCATTATCTTTGTCATAATCATCATCATATTTCAAAATCACAAAAATTATTAAACCAAAACAAATTGTGAGACCTTGAATGTCATGATCTTTTTACCAAGCTCATTCCCTTTATTTTAACTTCATTTGATCAATTCAATTGGAAACAACCAAAAGCAAAGCATACTTAAATTTTAATTTGAAGATTGAGTTAAGTTTACATGATCATCATCACATGGTTATGTCACTAATTCAAGATCAAATTAAAATCGATATCACAAAGAGAAATATTGGAATTTAAATGAAAATTTCAAATTCACTTTCATCAAGTCACACACGGCTCAGAATATCATCATCCTCTCCCATTCAATTCAAATTGAAAGCAAAACAAAAAGAAAAAAAAGACAAGTAAAAATTGTGTGTAAACTTATTAACTCATTTCATTAACTTAAGTCACACGGTTCACATTGTATTCATCACTCCATAATGCATTTGCATCAATACCTTACCATGGTTTTGTACATCATCCCCATTTTAATTCAAATAATTAACAACACAAAATGCACACAAAAAAAAAATTTGGCATTTAATTGAATTCTGCATACATTCACTAATTTCAAATTAACAAAGTACAAACAAATAACAAATGAATTTGAATTTCATTAACTTTGAATTTCTTTACATTTGGAAGTTGTTTACAAGAGAGGGAATAAAAAAGTGTGCACATGGCTACACAAAATTCACGTGGATTACACTCTCTCCATTCCAAAAATTAGTGAAAAATTTCACTTTTTCCTCTCAATTTTTCTCCCGATTCACTTCACACGCTTCACAAGCACAATCCTTAATCTCTCAATTCCCTAAAAAAACTCAACTTTCAATTCTCTAACAAACTCACACGAGTGGAGCTAACCTAACACGTATCCTATTTCTTTCCTATATAACCACTAGTTATTTCATTCAATCAACTACTGAGAATTAACCTAACGAAAATCAAATAACATAAGCTAACACTTATTCTCAAAGCTAACTAAACGGTTTCCGTTGAGTACAACGAATGTGAGGGGTACCAATATATTCACCTCGCATAACTGACTCCCGAATACAAATTTGGTTGCGATAACCATATTTTTGTTCTTTAAGGGTTTTATCAATATTTTCTTTTTCCTTTTAAAATAAATAAACTTCAATGGAAATTATGTTATTATTTCAAGCGTTTGTTACGCTAAGTTATTTTTCGCGCCGCGACAACGATTTTGTATGTCCCACCCCTTTTTCGACGGACTTAAGGTAGGTAAGGTAGGGTGGGCGACCTATTTTTCCGCCCCTACCCAATATGTTTAGGAGAGCAGGGTAACTAACCCCAAAAAGAAAGAAAAAAATGTCTTGGTAATACTATTTTAATGCTTTCTTACATGATTAAATTTAATAATTTTCAATTTCATTGTTAATAACTCAATGCATTCTTTATATTTTTTGTAGCACTTTCCCAGATCTATAACCAAATATTGTATCAGACCTAAGTTGCATGAGATGAAAATGTTTGATCTTGAATCTGAGAAAACTTATAACTAAGTCATTCATACCGTTAAACGGAACAATGCTGAAAAGTTTACTGGCGTGGTTGGTATGAATTCTCTAGAACAAATAAGCTTCATAAGGGGGATATTTTGGCACTCGGGATCCGCCGCTTTTCAATTATCGTTTATGTTCGTTTGAAAAGGAATTGATGGCTAGTGTTGGAAGTTGCCTTTTTGGGTTTATAATTTAGTTGTTTCAACCTTAATTCTAAATATTTTAAGTATGTTTTAACTATTGTAAATTTAGGGGTGGCAAAACGGGTCTGGCCTGCTGGGCATGCCCGTTTTGCCCGCATTTTAGTGTGGGCTGGGGCAAGGGTTTAAGCTTTCACCCTTTAATGTGCCAGTCCGCCCTGTCCTGTTTTCTTCACGAACTTTGCGGGCGCAAACATTTAAATAAATTTATGGGTTTTTATGCTTAAAAGGTGCAGTGCCCGCAAACTTTATCCGTTTCGCCGTTATTTTTTTACGGGGCTTGTGTAGGTTTTAGGCCCGCATCCTCACTTATACCCTCCCTGCCCCACCCCATTTTTTGTGGATTTTTTGTGTGGTGGAGCTAAACGGGGCGGGCATATCCGTTTTCCACCCCTAATTATAATCATATTGTACTTGTGGGGTGTTTAATCAATGTAACAATTTGGTTGTTTAGGGTTGTAGTACAATATTGATACTTTCACCATATATCAAATATCATATATAATTATTGTTGGTTATATTAAAGTTTTTTTTGAATCTTTATCTTCTATTTTATACAATTTATCAAACAAAAGCGTGTGCACAAACATAAATCATTCATATACATATGCATGCGTTTGTTACTAGTTATTATATAAAACAAATGCAATTATATATATAAAAATTAGGATTGTCTTTGAAAATGTCAAGACAAGATACCGCATAAAATTTAAAATTTGTCACTATTAAATTATTTGTCATAATTAAATGTAATGAAATAAAAATTTATTTATTTTGTCTTAATTAAATTACACTTAAACTACACATAGTCTATAAAAACTTGAGACTCTGATATAAAATGCATGAAAAGCAAAATGAAAAACAATTTTTTATAAGTAAAAAATATTGAAATAAAGGAACACAAAGAATATTACTAATTTGAAAATTACTGTTGACAAGCTCAATTACAACTAAATGATCCCACAAAAAAGTCTATTAAAGATTATTGGTTTTTCTTTATCAATAAGAAATTGAATTCAAATAACAATATTAAAACATAAAACTTTTTTTTTACTAATTTAAAAAAGATTGTTGTCACTGAAACTTGAACTTGCAGACATAAAACACATTTTTTTATATACATGAGAAGGCAACTAAAGGATAAACATTACAATACTCTAGAGTTTAACTGAATATTATATCCATCATTCGATAATTCAATGATAAGTCATTTTTATATTAATTTTTTAAACATAAAATTAATATGAGTATCTAAAGAATTTTCGTAACTGAAGCGAAACATTATCCAATAATTAGAATTTGTGTATATCTAAATAATGATAGTATTAATAATTAGCACAACAGATAAACATTGTCAAACTTTATTCGTTGAAATTCACTATCTCAAATCACATTGGTTTTTTCAAACTAACATTATTAGAATGATTCTACAAGCTAAATATGTTTAGCTTTTTTTCTTTTTAAAGAATATTTACTTTAGCTAAATTTTTTAAAGAGTATTCTTAAAATATTCATTAACAAGATTCATATTTTAAAAACTTAATCTTTAAAATATTTTTTAGATCAAATATGTTTAATAGGCTGTTAAATATTAAAAAAATATTTTTAATACTTTAAAATATTTTGTCTTTTAAAGTTTTATATCTACGTCAACATATTTAACACTATTTTTTTTTTAAATTGGCAAGTTTTTTATTTTTTATTTTTATATAAGAAGGTTAGGCCTTTGGGTTAGATTTACTTTTAGGAGCTTTTAACCATCCAAATATGTGGCTTCATCTATGTTTATGAAGCTATTAGAAGTTTATCAATAGTGTCATTGATTGATAATATATGTTAATGATAGTTTTATATATAATATTCATATATCTTAATTTAATGAGATATTAAAAAAAACAGAAAACAAAGTTACGAAGTACTTACACTTAAAATGAATAATATATCATAATTACATCGAAAGTGAATTAGAATATTAATTCGTAGGAATTTAGAGTTCATGCCTTATTTAAAAACAAATTGTTTTTGAATTGACTAAAATAATCTTATATTATTTAAAAATTAAGACGCATATCCAAACGAAAATCAAACCAATGCTCTTTCTTTTGTAAGGTTTTTCCATATCTATTAGGTCATTTCGTTTTAGTTGTTTAATTTACATTTAAAATATATATATTATTAATGAAATAAAAATTTAAATATTATTTAAAAATTTATTATATTAATTGTCATTAAAGTTATATTTTTTATTTAAATTAATAAATTTATATGGTTTAATTATTTATATAAATATATGTTTTATTTGTTAAAACAATAGAAAATATAAAATTTTGACTAAAATAAAAAAAAATTGGGAGGAAAATAACGTAATAATGTAAAAAAAACAAAAAAAAATATTAGTGATTGAAATTTCGGTCACTAAATATTTTTATGAATTAATTTATATAAAAATAATTATTTGAGACTGAAAGTTTTAATCACAAAATATCAGTCACTAATTCGATGATTAATTTTATTTTGTGACCGATTTCATAACTTTTAAAATTTGTTAGTATAATATTTAATTCTGATGACTAATTCAATTACTAAAATAACTAAAAAATTTCGATCATTAATTTGATCACTAAAAGAGAATATTCTAATAGTGTTGTTAGTCATTTTGAACTTGACACATAAAAAATCTCATGAATGTGTCTGATATGTTTCACAATCAACCTCTTATTTATCATTACTAAAGTAAAAATGCTACACAACTGTTTAGTCTCATAACTCAAACAAGTTAATTAAATTAAAAAATACGTAAAATTGAAAAATACATAAAAATAAAAAGCATAAATAAAACTAAATCCAGAATTAGTACTATTAAATTGAGTCTCAAAATTGCTTATATTTTATTAACATCAGGGTCAAGATTTGTCTTAGGATAAAACCATATGGAATCAATCTCTCTCTCTCTCATTTGAAGGTGTATACATCATATGTTTTCCACCAAAGAAAACATCTCATTTATAGGACTTCACATTGTCTCTCAATGTGATATGTGTCATTGTTCCTCAGATTTTAGTTATCATTTGTTCTAAGCCTTCTCACTTTTCAACAAATTATGGAATTTACTTGGAAAATCATCTGTACTACTCTTTCTGTCTTACAATAAGTGGTTCAATTAATTTTTCATACAGTTTAAAAAAAATAAAATAAATGAGGGGAAAATAATGATATTTTTACTAAAGTACATTTATTATGTATTGAGAATGATTAAAGTAATATTAATTAAAGAATAAAATTGAAAAATATATATTAAAAATTGAAATAAATCATTTATTTTAAAACACACTCTTATTTTAAATAGATCATTCATTGTGAAATGGAAGGAATACTATTAAAAATAGTTTCACACTTTTTGTTATAAGCTTTTATCAAAAGGAGTTACTCCAATCAATGCAAACTTATAATTTTGGTTCTATAGTAGGCTTATGAACTAATCTGTGAAGGTATTTTAAAATATTTAAAATATTTAATAAAGATAGAAAATCCTAATTACAGTTATTAGAAGAAAAAAATAGTTCTTATCATTTTATTATACTTCAATTAATGATAATTATATATCTTGTTAAGTTATATTAAAATTTTTAAATTATATAACATGATAGAATGATATATTTTTATTAGATAAGAGTGTAAAATATTTTTACTCTGTCAATATATAACAATTAAACCTTTAATAATATAAATAGACCACGTCTTTATTTATAAAAAGTGGATATATTCCTGCAAAGACTAATCCTTTAAATTGGGTAGGGTTTTTGGACATATTTTAATGTAAAAGAAATTAAATTTTTTTTAATGAAGTTGAACATATTTTAAATAGAAATTAATTGGTAGTCTAAATCAATCACCCTCGTGTATCACGCCACATTAAACTGTAAATTTTAAATTACTAAATATGATATAACAAATTGATTAATTCTTATTGGATGACAGTCTAAAATTATTTTACACTGTCAATGTATATCAATTAAACTCTTTTAAATATTTATTACATATACTAAAATATATTGATCGGTGAGATAAAATGCATACTTATCAATCTCATTAAGACTATTTCAAGTTAAAGAGTAAAATAGAGTCCTAATAAGAGTTTAATTGATATATATATATATATATATATATATATATATATATATATATATATATATATATATATATATATATATATATATATATATATATATATATATATATATATATATATATATATATATATATATATATATATATATATATATATATATATATATATATATATATATATATATATATATATATATATATATATATATATATATATATATATATATATATATATATATATATATATATATATATATATATATATATATATATATATATATATATATATATATATATATCATTGTACAAGTATTAAAAAATGTAATAGTTATTGTATGAAAAAAATAAATTTATAAATTCTTTCTTATTAATGATATGAAGAAGATAAATTAAAAGAATTAAGAAAAAAAACAATAATAAATATTTAAGTGTATAATTAGAAACATAACATTAATTATTTATTGATATTGTAAAATAACTTATCATTTAATACAAAATTTTCTCAAAACGATATTTTTAATAAAAAAACATAAGAAATATGATATGATCAACAAAATCAAAATTTTAGCACATGACATATGGAAATTTGAGGTGATAGAAAAGTAAAGATAATGTGCGGTCACAACGATTCTTTCTTGCCAAATGATTTAAATAAATTGAAATATTATTTAAAACTTTCTTGTTTCAAAGTCTTCAATATACGACACTATTCATCTTCATCTTCCTCGTCATCTTCCATAACATCATCCTCATCATCTTCCTCTTCCTCGTCATCATGTTGAAATTGTTGTGCAACAAAAAAATCATGCATGGTCTCATCGTTGTATTCTTGCCCCAATTCATTCAAAAGTTGTAGACGCAAAATGTCTTTTATCAATAGGGATGGCAACGGGGCGGGTCGGGGGCGGGTTTTACTATACCCGCACCCGCACCCGCTTTCATGTAACACACCCGCCCCCGCCCCCAAATCCGACCGGGGGTAAAAATTTACCACCCAGACCCGCCCCCAGTAGAGAACGGGTGCACCCGCACCCGCCCCGCCCCCACCCGAAAAAAAAATTTATTTTTAATTACAATAAAAATTAATAACTTAATTAAAAAATTGATTATTTTAATAAATAAATTATTTATTTAATTAAAATTTTAATTAGTAAATGAATATTAACTTGATTAATTTATTTATTTTAATTACAATAAATGTATTAATAATTTAATTAAAAATATAATTAATAAATAAATATTAAAATAAGTAAAATAAGAAAATTAAATTAAAATAAATTATTCGGGGGTGGGGCGGGGCCGGGTGCGGGCGGGTCTTAGTGTCTACCCGCACCCGTACCCGCACCCGTAATAAAAAATCGGATTTTCCCCGCACCCGCACCCGTACCCACTTAAACCGGGTTTTCCCCGCTAATTTCGGGGCGGGTCCGGGCGGGCCCCGACGGGTCTGGGTTTTTTTGCCATGCCTATTTATCAAACGTTGTTCTTCCTCTTTCATAGCATTAAGGATTACTATAAATAAAAAATAAAAATAAATTATAACATTTATATTAAAAATATTGTGTAATATCATTTTAATGTAAGCATGTTACAAATTAACCTAAGAAAAACAACTCATAAATCAACAAAAGGTTGCATCCACTTATAAATTAGACAATTTAAATACACAAAATTAAATAATATTAATTTTTGATAGATAAAGATAAGTTATATATAAACATTGTGAGATTAGCCTCTTGATAAAAACAATTTTTGCAAATGTGGTATTTCATATCACTCGATTCTAAGACTGATTATTAAATTTAAAAAATATATATATTATATATAAACAAATGTCACAATTAATCTATCACACATATTAATTTTTGTATTTTGTAAAATTAAAAATATTAAAATATAAAAAAACACTAATTTAAAAATTTTATGACAAAACTTACACTCTCGCGAGCGATTAAGCTCCAACGCAGTTTCCACCTTCAATTCTAGTTCATTGACTTTAGCAGTGAGTTTCAGAATATTTCTCTACCATTTAAAATATAATACAAATGTTATCATATCAATCATTTTATATGTAATCACAAATTTATATAATAATATAACATTATATCACACAAATGTATATAATTATTTTTAAAAATATTATAATATAAAATATTATTATTAATTAAAATGATACTACTAATAATTTTATGAATGTCTTAAAAAAATTAAATAACAAACTTTTACCATTAACACACACACATATATATAAGTCTTTCAAAGAACTTTCTTTTTTTCAGGATCCTATTATATTCACACAAAAAAGTATTAGCCACGAAGTGTTATGGTAATGAACAAAAATATATATTCACTATTGACCAACAATATATATCGAGCGAAATTAAATTTTATCTATCATGAAGCGGTATGAGAATAGAAAATAGATTTAGATAGCTTCAAGTGTGGTTGTACACTTAGAAGAATATATGATTTTTTGTGTGCTTATTTAATAGTTAAGAAGATGAAAATCGATAGACTTATACGTATGTATGGATGGGATAAATACGCATTAGAAAAGACTTTGACTTGATGATGATAATGATATAATTAAGGATGGTAAATCAAATATTTCTATTATGTTAGAATAAGAAGTATTTCAAGAGATATTTTTGAAAGATTATTATATAATAAACCTACACATCAAATAGCATACGCACAAGATAACTTTTTTAGAAACCACTAATATGAAACCTCTCACCGAACTGAGAAAAACTAAGGGTGTTTCTAAGAAGGTTAAACTATCTCTTAGCGTAATTCTACCAATAAGTCACAATCATATTTTGAGCACGTCAAATCACTTTATTCATATTCTCTATTTCACAATCTAAAAAAACATATATATTAAGGATGCTCACATCAGCAAACCCTCGTCCGCCTTTGTCAAAATTAAAACACATTGAGGAGATGTTTGTTTTTATGCAGAAATATATTGATTGAGTGGTAGATGTTAAAGGTGATGGTAATTACAAATTTTGTGTTATTTTGGTTTTTATAAGGTTGAAAGAGGAGAATCATATAGTTGTCTGTCAACATCATATCAAAGAGTTAACGAACCATAAAGAAGATTTATGAGGTTATACGAGAGAAAAAATTGTACAATGTAATTAATGATGCTTTGATTCCTAGTGAGCTAATCAAGCATTAGATAAAAAATGAACGTATTTATCTAAAATTGATCATATTGTAGCAAATACACATGACCGAGTTTGTGTTTATTTGACAAGATATTGTTTCTTAAAAACTTTTTTGCCGCTTCAAAGTGATCCGCTAAAAAATCATGTCAGACAGATTATTTGTATTAACTGGCTTTCAAAATTTGTGAATTTTGTTCATAATTTATTTAAAACTAGATTGTCCTTAGATCACATATTGTATTAACTAACTTTCAACGTTAAATTTTTTAAAAAATACATCTTCGAAATTACCATAAAACACATATTTTATTTGCTTTTGAATCAGACTCTCCAAATTTATAAAATTTATTAATCAGTCCATTTATATAAAATGCATAATAATGTTACCTTCTAGTACGTTTGGGGTCGATTAAAGGAAGCTTTGAGCCTTTCCTAGCAAACTTTGATTTTCTTGAATCAATTTTGGAGACATTTTTTGAAGCATATTTCATCATTTTGGAATTTTTGGTTGATGATCCATCCATGGTGTGGTTGGTGCTGTCACATCATCAAATATATAATATACTCATAACACATTATTAAGTTAATTATAATGATCAAATTAATTAAATAATAGAAATTAAAACTGGACAACAATGAGGAATGTTAAGAACTTTACCTTCCAACGTTGAACTGCATAGAAATTGAAAATCAAATAAAATTGAGAGTGTTGAATTTTCTCACACAAATCAAATAAAAGAAAACAAAAATGAAATCAGCAACTTACATAGATAATAGAGATATAGAGAGAATATGAGATAGATAAGATTTGATCACATATTTATACTTAAATTTGATTGAAAATAAATAATATGACTTTTAAATTTTTGACTAAGATTCAATAAATATTACAAATATAAATATATAAAAATTATTTATAAATTTTTTTATTAGCTTAATTTAAATTCAAGTTTTTATATTATTATGACTTTTTCTTTGATATTAAATATATGATTATTTAAAGAAAATGAATCTAAAAGTAATTATTTTAAATAGCATTTATTTTTATAGTTTAAGAAAAAGTATTAAAAAGTGCAAAAGGTGTGTTAAAGAAGTTTGTCTATATATGTATTTTGCAAACTCAGAATTCAAATAGTGTCAAACTTGCATGATTTTAATACGGAATTCATGCACTTTTTTAATATTATCTATGTCTCACGTTTTCTTTGTTATTTTTATTCATCTCAAATTATTTATTTTATTAAAATATTAATTTGATGTTTATTATTTATTTTAACTAATTTATGTCGTATTTTAATTTATTTAACTATTCAACTATTTATTATTAGTAAGAGTATTATATTAAATAATATTTGTTTCATCATTGAAATTAACATAATTGATTATTATTTTAAAACATGTAAAAAATTTAAAGAAAACACCTAATATGAGACGAATGGAGTATCTTATATATAAAAAATGAAAATAACTTATAAATAAAATATGAATGGTAACACTGAATAATTAATGTGATAAAAAAATTATTTAAATAATATATGTTCTATATAATTAATTTTAATAATAGATAATTTAATAAACCTTTTAAATAAAAATAAATTAAATGATTTTCAAACCAAAAGTTATAACTTAATTTTTAAATTATAACTAATTTTAAAAACTAAATTAATTATATTCAAAACAATTAAATTCCTCAAAATTAATTTTACTCGTTTAAAATCAAGTGTGAAAGTTGGAAATATAATTTATATAAGTATTACTTTTTCAATATTAAATTAAAGGTCGAGATGACAATGGACAGGATTTAGATAGGATATTATAATATTTATTTTATACTCACAATTTTAAAAAATTCTCAAATCCGAACCCATACTTGCTTGAGCGCCAAAGTTAATACCCATATCCATATCCATTACCCGCATTCTTAAAAAAAAATCAATCAATTGTATAATATTATATCATTTTAACTTTTTAAAAACATTACAAAATTTTCAAAAATTTTATTGTTGAAATAAACTATTATTAATATTAAATACATAATAATTTAACTTTAAAATATTTTTTAAAATTGACAGACATACATTTTTAAATAATAATATAAACTAAAATACATAAATATAAATTAAAATACATATAACTATATATTGTACAGATATGGAGTGAAATGGATACCAAGATGTTCATCCACACTTATATTCGCTTATTTTTGTGGATAATTATTTGAGTCCGTGTCTGTGTCTATTTTGACGGACTTTTATCCTACTCATTATGAATAATTTTGCAGGTACCCATTGAAAATGGGTCAAATTGTCATCCCTAATTAAAAGTCAATTGTTATGCTAATTTCACAAAATTAGTCATTCTATTTTAAATTTAAATTGTTTTAATTTTCTTTCCACTTTATTTTTAATACAAATCAACAAAGTCTGAGTTTTTTAAATTATACTTTTACCTATAAAATTCACAAAAGCTTTCAATATAATGATTTATCAAGTTTCACAAATGACACATTATTTAAATATTAATAAAATATTAATTTTAAATATAAAAATATGAAAGAAAGACTAAAACTATTTGATTTTAAAATAGAAGATTGATTCCGTGAATCAGAAAAAATAGAGAGACCAAAAGTGTAATTAAAATTATAAAATATTTTATACACGCATTACAATTGCTATAGCTTTTTTTTTTATAAATATTTTATATTGAAACTATATATTAAGTATATTTTTTTAAATATAATACTTTTTTGTTTTTTTAAATTTACAACTATACTATTTATTATTTTCTATCAAAGTATTTTTAATTATGTTATATCTTTTCCCAATTCTAAAATAAATATTATAATGAAATATTGACTTCTCTTTTTAAAAAAGAAATTATAAAAATAATATTAACTATTAAAAAAAATTAATATTGATATTTTTTAAAATTAATATTAATATTGATATTCTGTAACATTATTTTACTACGATTATTCAGTCCACCGTTGTAATATCTCATATTCGAAGCATCTGATTTTTTATTTTATTTTATTAGAAGACATTTCATTACGGTCGTGTGAAACAACCTTGGTGATAAATTAAGTGTTACAAACTTCGAATCCAAGTAACAATAATTTTCCATTTTTCCTATTAGAAAAAAGTGTGTGTCTCTTAAATTCATAAGTTAAACAAAAATTGAAAAATGTTTAACTATGGTTCTATTTATCCACTGTGGTAAAATGTTTTAAAATGTTTTGTATTTCACTACACTTGTTCTTATCAACCGTGGTGAAAGTCTTTATTGTCAATTAAACCAAAAATCTTCACCGTCTTCATTCATTTGGAACAAAAAATTTCACCATCTTCATTTTGTGTTCACCAGCTTCATTCATTTGGTCTCTTCCTCCTCTTCGAAGTATGGTACGTTACTTTTCATGGCTGATGTTCATTGCTTTTATTCCTTTTTTGTTGATTTTATCTTCATGGCTAATTTTCATTGATTTCATTGCGTTTTTGAAACTCCGTCAACTCCGTCAGAACAATACAATCACAATGGACATATATATTGCAGTGTTCATACTGCTCCTGGTTCATAGGTCATTGCGTTTTTTGTTGTTAAATATTATATTATTGTAATGGATATGCATATGCTTTAGGTTTAGTGTTATATTATTGTTAAGAATATGCTTTAGGTTTAGGTTTTGGTATGATATTCACATTATTCTTTTGATATAAATTTCAAATTTTATTATGAATCATAGTTGGATGAAAGCTGATAGGTTAATTCTAGTATATGAGAAAAGAGTTCTTCAATTTCTTGAATACGCTGAACAAAATCTTCTAAAAAATGATGGTATCTTTTATTATCCTTATGTTATTTGCGGAAATATCAATAAAGGCACAAATGAAGAAATATTCCATCACCTATATTGCGATGTTATATGTCAAAATTATACTATATGGATGTGGCACGGTGAAGTGGATAAAAAGAGAAATATGGCGTCACAAATTCATGAAGTTGATGAAGATGAAGATATGCATTATCGACTAGAAGATATGTTTTGTGACATTGAAGAATCTTATTTTAAGAAAGACCATATTTATGATACTTTATGTAGTAATAAGGACATCTTTTTATATAACGGGTGCAAAAGTTTTACATGATTGTCTTCGATGTTAAAATTATTTAATCTGAAGGCAAAAAATGAGTGGTCGGATAAAAGTTTCACGAAACTTCTTGATTTGCTGAAACAAATGCTACCATAAGATAACAATTTGCCAAATCGTTATTATAATGTCAAGAAGATATTGTGTCTAACGGGTTTGGAGTATATCAAAATACATGAATGACCTAATGATTGCATATTATACAGGAAAAAGTGTGAAAATTTGGATCAATGTCTGAAATATGGTGTGTCGCATTACAAGTTGAATGACAATAATGATGATGACAATGACAATGTTAGTAGGAAGTGTCCTCCTGCTAAAGTGTTATGCTACTTACCAATAATTTCAATATTCAAGAGACTTTTTGCTAATGCGAATTACACAAAGAATGTTAGATGACATGCAGATGAAAGAAAATGTGATGGAAACATTCGCCATGTAGCTGACTTTTTGCAATGGAAGAAAATTGATTTTTTGTTTCCAAATTTTGGCTTTGAGTCAAGAAATATTAGGCCTAGACTTGCCACCGATGGAATGAACCTCTTTGGTAATCTGAGTACTAACTATTCTTCATGGTTTATTTTTCTCACGATTTACAACCTATTTTCTTGGTTGTGCATGAAGAGCAAGTATATGTTGTTAAGTATAATGGTTTTTGGACCATAATAACCTGAAAACGAAATAGATGTTTATCTAAGTTCATTAATTAAATATTTTAAATGTTTGTGAGGGGAAGACATTAAATTTGATGATGTATATTCTGATGAAAAGTTTAAGATGCGTGCAATATTATTTTGCACAATCAACGACTTTTCTGCATATGGTAATTTGGATGGATATATTTTTAAAGAACATAAAATGTGTCCTATATGTGAATATAATA
The DNA here is from genome assembly GCA_963859935.3 of Lathyrus sativus. Classification (NCBI taxonomy): domain Eukaryota; kingdom Viridiplantae; phylum Streptophyta; class Magnoliopsida; order Fabales; family Fabaceae; genus Lathyrus; species Lathyrus sativus. Next base: position 13,654,998 of record OZ012741.1, read on the forward strand.
CATGTTATTACCAACTTGAGTTTGGAAAAAAGATCGTTTACCTTGGGGATCAAAAATTTCTAAAACTCGATCATCCTTATTATAAATTTCAAAAGGCTTTTAATGGAGAGCAGAAGTTTGATATGACTCCTGAACCTTTAATCAGGGATGAAGTTTATCAACGACAATAAAACATTAATATTGTCTTTGGAAAGAGAGAGAAATAAAAAGGGCCCGTTGAGGAAAATATATGTAAAAAGATATATTTCGTATTGGTCAAGTCTCGATGTAAGACATTGTTTTGATGTGATGCATATGGAGAAAAATGTGTGTGATGGTTTGATTAGAACAAATATAAACATTTCAGACAAGACTAAAGATAGTAAGAATTCACATCTCAATTTGGAGGCGATGGGTATACGAAAACAATTGGCTCTAATAGAATCAAGAAAAAGAACTTATGTGCCTCTGACATGTTACACTTATCTAAAAAGAAAAAGAATTTTTTTTAGAGTGTTTGCATGGTATCAAAGTTTCCCAAGGTTACTTATCAAACATCAAGAAACTTGTATTAATGAAATATCTCAAGTTAATTGGTTGAAAATCTCATGATTTTCATGTCTTGATGCAACAACTTCTACTAGTGGCTATTCGTGACATCCTACCAAAAAAATTATGAGAGCAATTATAATCAAATTATGCTTATTCTTCAATGTTATATGTAATATAGTTCTTGATTTCAAAAAATTACATGAGTTAGAAGACATGGGTGTCATTGTCTTGTGTTAATTAGAGATGCATTTTTCCTCGATCATTTTTTAGCATTATGACTCACTTACTTGTCCATCTAGTCAGAAAAATCAAATTGTGTGGTCCAGTTTATTTAATATGGATGTATCCAATAGAGCGATACATGAAGATCTTTAAAGGATATACGAAGAATCATCACTAACCAAAAGCTTCAATTGTTGAAAGGTACATCACATAAGAAACTGTTGATTTTTGTACAAACTATTTATCAGAAGCAGAGTCTATAGGAATTTCAAAGTCTCATCATGCTGACAACTATGAAGGTAGAGGTACGTAAGGTTTAAATGTTAAGCCAATGGCTCATGATGTAGTTCTTCAAGCACATTTCTATATGTTGAATAATCTTGATGAAGTTCAACCTTACATAGTTACTCACAAAACACTTGTGAAGAAAAAAAAATCCCCGAATGAGTGACAAGTTGTTATTGACAAAGCATAACAAGAAATTCATAGATTGGTTTAATAAAAAAATATCTAATGATGATAGTGCATCTGAGACAATTAAATGATTGTCTTACATGTCAAAATTTAATGTGATAACTTGGATTGCATACGACATTGGTCATTTTATCTTTTATACAAAATCAAAAGATGATCGTAGTATAATACAAAATAGTGCGGTTATGGTTGAGGCCAAATCCGTGTATATCTCTTTTTCGAAAGACTAGAATCCTATATTGGCATTTAGAGTGTTATATGGTGTCATTGAGGAGATTTGGGAGATTGATTATATTATTTTCAAATTGCCTTTATGGGATTCCCAATAATAATGGTGTACAAACTGATGACTTAGGATTCACCCGGGTTGACTTTGGCAAAACAACTTATATGACCGAACTATTCATCAAGGTTTCTCAAGAAAAATAAGTTTTCTATGTGAATGACCCTTTGGACATATCAGAGAGTTGGTAAATCATTCTCCAAGGAAAATACATTCCTTGTAGTGATGAAAGTTTTGATATTTCTTCTAATCCTTCTTACACAACACAAGTGTCCACCTCGTATGATGAAGTTGATAAAGAGGATGTACATGTTATTTATAACGATCATAAAGAAGGAATATGAAAAAATTAACAATTAAGTATATTATTCTTTATTTATAATTTATTGTAAGTTATAATTTCTAAGTTTATTTACTAACAAGTATGATTATTTGAAATTATAGGTGTTTAAAGTCAAAACACCTAGAGACAAGAAATCAAAATACCAAGATACGATTTAATGTAATGATGTGTAAATTATAGGTTGTTTTGTGTCATTTTAGTTTTTATGTAGTATACAATTTTTGGTATGATACGATTCGCAAATGCGTGTTGTTGTTTCTGGTTTGATACGATTCATAAAAATACAAGATAAAAAATGGGAAAATGTATAAAAGCAGAAATATATATAAAAAAGCAAGTGATTTCACCATGGTTGCTAAACCCAACCGTGGTTATATGATAAACGCTATCGAGAATATTTTAAATCTAAAAAATGGCGTTGATGAGAATTGAAACAAGGACCTTAAAACTTTTCACAATGGTTATGCATCACAACCGTGGTGATAGGTAGCGCGCATTTCAGTTTTCTACAATAAGCACTTGACTGTAATTGTAAGTAACGTATAGACAACCATACACTACTTAACAACGACCGATCCTCCGTGATTATATATCTTTACTAACCGTGATTAGATGTGTTTTCGTAGCAGCGACAATTTTACTGTAGATATTCTATATTTAGAGGTGGGTGCAGTACTATGTAGGCTATTTGTCCTTATCAAAGTATATTTGTCTTTAGAAGAGTGGTATTCAATATTTCATTTATTTATTATTTTTTTTAGACTTAGTTTATTTATTATATTTGATCTGACCTGATCAGGAGGGGATCACGGACTGGCCACACTCTGTTGGGCTGCTACCTGTTCACTGGGTGAGAAGGAGGAGGGGGGTGTACCTGCAAGACACTCTGATGCCAAAGTAAGAAGTTGGGCAGAGTGGAAGCAATAGTACAGAAAAAGGGGGCAAGAAGCATTACCTGACCCTCTTGAGGAAGAGGGTATTTATAGAGAGACCCCAGCGTTGGGCCAACGGTCATTAGGGCTGAACTGGATGACCAGGCCCAACCCTAATGATTGCTAGGGCTTACGTGGCGTAGTGAAGACCAGGACGTGGTCTTCGCCCTAGTTCAACCGCTCCTAGATCTCCGGAAAGTGGGTTTGACCTGCTCTTTCGGAAGTGGGCAGTTGGCCGGTGACGTCTCCCCGCGGAGGGGAGCACGTGGAGAACGTGCGCCGGGCACGTTGTTCTCCCCGCAGAGGGGAGCCCGGGAGGTTCCCCGGAGCGCGTTGTTCTCCCCGCGGAGGGGAGGAGCCAAGGGCCGCACTTTGGTGAGCCGGGGACGGTTATGCTCGTCCGGTGTGGTGGACGATGAAAGGTTGTAGGGGCGTTGCTTGTGTTTGGCGGTCTGCCCTTCCCGTCTTGAGAGACGCACGTGCTCGGTGCGCTCGATCTGCTTGTTGGGCCGGATGCGGTATTGGGCCTGCCGAGGTTGGGCCCATACCGGAACAGGAGCCTCCCAAGTCGAAGCTCTGGGGAGAGAGCGAGGACTTAAGGTCGCTGTGTCTGGGACGGGCACTCGTGCGAAGATCTCCGTTCGTCGGCGGAGCGGGGAGAAGGCAAGTGAGGGGACGCGACTGTCAGGTTGCCGCCACGTGTCTTGCGTTAAGCGGTCGTAGGGGCGTCTACCCTATGCCATTAATGAGCCTAGGGTCGCTTCGAGTCCCGCGCCGGGTTATAAATATGGGGGTCCCCGCTCATTCTGCTACTTTTCCCTCTGCCGTTGAGTCTGCTAAGCTTTGTCATCCCTGCTCGTCCGCCGCTTGCCGCCGATCGCCGCCGCACCGTTTGATCTTACCTTCCGTCCGCCGCCGTTACAAGTGAGTTCTTCTTTTCCCTCCCTTTTTATTTCCGTCGTTCAATTGGAATGTGTGGTCGGGGCATGGTGAATGCCCCGAGGAGAGACGCGAGACCCACCGTGTCTGGCGATTTTTCTGATGAGTGTCCCGGGGAGGATAGGCTAGTTCCGATGAATGTCCCGAGGACGGGAGCTTTTTCTGATGAATGCCCCGAGGACGGGGGCTTTCTCTGATGAATGCCCCGAGGATGGGGGCTTTCTCCGATGAATGCCCCAGGGATAAGTACCTTCTCCGATGGCTGTCCCGAGGGGGAGTGGGGGATCGGCCTTTGATCCCCCTGAGGAGCGTAGACGAGGAGCGAGTGTTTGCTCGTCGCTTCCCGGCCTCGGTCGCCCTTTCACTTGACTTGCGGTGGAAGGGTGGATTTGATCCTGGCTATCGAATTCACTGTTGTCCTCTGCTTTCAGGTGTAGATGTCGGCTCTGGTGCCGGGGATAATGGTCAAAGACAATGAACCCGAGATCCCAGAGTATGACGATGAGCGTATCGCCCCGTCCGAGGAGTGGGCAGCCGAGGAGCCGCTTTCTACTCCTTCTTGTTTCGTGGCCGACGCATCCGACGTGTATGCCACGGTTGAGGACACGCCTATAGGAGAGCCACAACATTGGCAGGTGTACCGACCAAAAGGACATCACCGTATCTGCTCGCGCTATGGTCGGCGGATGTTCCCGATGCATGAATTCTACTTTAAAGAAGCTCGGCTCCGGTTACCGTTCTACGCCTTCCATCTGGGGCTTTTCGACTGGCTTCGCCTTGCCCCGTCCCAACTGCACCCCAATGCCTTGGCTTTCATCCGGGCTTTCGAGGTGGTGTGTTTCTACCTCTCGGTGGAGCCGACGGTGCCGTTATTTTTCCGCATCTTCCATCTGTAACGGCAGACGGTGAACGACCGCCATGGATGGGTTTCCTTTAAGCAATCGACGAAAATTTTCAAAGCGTATAGTGATTCTGTCAAAGATTTCAAGAACCGGTTCTACCTCGTCAAGCCAATTACGCAACACGACTCAGACACTCTCTTCGACGAGGGCGAGCGAACGGTAGATGGCCAGCGATTCCGCGCGTGGCTTCCTAAGATACATCTACTATGGACTGCGGAGCATTTCAGCCGAGGGACGGATAGGTATATCATCCGGGCGGGGACTCTCGAGGAGAAGGACATGGCCGCTTATTTGAAAATAATTGCCTTTGTGCGGTCTCTCCCTCCGTCGAAGCTGGTAACGCCCGACGGTCGGTATATCCTTGACGCGCAGGGGAATGTACGCACCAAGAAGCGTTTGATAAATACTAAGACCCTGCTCGGTTGTGCGACCGGGGCGGCCGCCCTGGATTACCTAGGTAGGGATGTTTGTTTTTTCCCCCCGTGGTCGGAGCTTTTGGCCGTCGCTAACTCTTTTCTTTGTTTTGCAGCGAACATGTCTTCCGTCGAGGAGCGGGTGAAGCAGTTGCGTGCTGCCATGACCGCCGCGGTCCCGAGGACGAGGGTGAGCCAGCTGGTCGGACAAGAGGTCGCAACGCCGGGGGGGGCAAAGTTTGTCCTCTTCGCCTCAAGAGAGCCAATCTCCTGCGTCTCAAGGAGCGTCGAAGAGGCAGAGGTCTGAGGAGCCCCGAGTGGTGGATCTGACGGTCGGCACCGTCGAGGAAGGTTATGTCGTCCCTCCCTGCCACCAGCATCCGGGATATTTTCATGGTGCCCGTTCTCCCACTGTCTCCGCCGGGGAGGTGAAGGCTGTTCGTCAGGCCGATCGAGAGACCCGTCGACGTGTCCTGGCTGAGGACTTGGCCGCAATGATGCGGACGTTCACGACGGCTCTTGTGCTGAACGAGGAGGGGTGCTCTGCTGCTGAGCTGTCCAAACTGCAAGGGGATATCACTTTCACGCAGTCGCGGTTGGCCAAGCTCACTGAGGAGTTGGAGAAGAGCCAGAAGGATGTCGCTGAGCAGCGAAAACGGGCAGAGGGTGCTGAGGGGAAGGTGACTTCGCTGGAGGAAAAACTGGGGACAGCGACGACCGAGGTGCAGGCGCTAAAGGTCCGCACGGAGGTTTTGGACAGCGCGGTTCGTCCGGCCGAGGACGAGACAGATGGGGATCGGCGGCTGATCACTCGTGCTGACCTGATCGCTCGTATCCGGGTGTTGGAGAGCGACTGTCTGGAGGCTGTTGAGGTCGGGTTCAAGAGTGCTGTCGAGCAGGTTCAGGTTGCCAACCCTGGCGTCGTGCTGGCCGTGGACGGGATAGGGTCGTACCACGAGATTGTCGATGGGAAGGTGATCGATCCCTATCTCGTTATCCCCGAGGAGGAACCCGTGGCTGCTGACCAGGCGGATGAGGAAGCATAGGTTGCCGGGCCTGCGTGCTCGTTGTCTTTATGGCCTGCATGCCGATGTTTGTTATCTCTTTTCTTTGGGCCTGCGTGCTCTGTATTTGTACCATTGACTACTGGGCTGGCGCCCGCTTTTGTTTAATATATTTTTCGTGGATTTTCTAAGTGTGCGCTCGTTATTTGCATGTCGTTTTATGCTCGTTTTTCATATTTGTTTGAATGCCTCTGATGTGTATGACATTTCTTGTAAATTTTCTAAGTGTGTGCTCGGTTTGTTTAGCTCGACAATTTGTTACCGGTAGTGCAGGGAACTGGCCGGTTTGGCCGGCGATGTAGCCGGGCCGTTTCGGGGGTAGTTCTCCCCGGGGCGTGGACGGCCCATCGCGAGCTGGGTGTCCTGCCTCTTTTGGTACGACGGCGATGAGCCTCGGTCGAGGTATTCCCTGCCGAGCAAGGCCTTCTGCCCGCACACACGAGAGGCAGGGCTTGCTTTTCTGTGGTCGCTAGTGGACGCGGGGGTGTGCGGTAGTACCATGTCGCCCCCCCAGTGGTCGGGACGACGGGTCGTCGCGGGCAGTGTTTTAACTGTAGTACCGCTTAAGTTTCGCGGCGTTCCATGGTCGAGCTAGTTGTTCACCGTGTAGGTTTTCGAGGTAATAGGCCCCGTGCTCCGTTTTGTTCCGGACTCGGTATGGGCCTTCCCAGTTCGCAGCCAGTTTGCCCTCGTGGGAGTCTTTCTGGTTTCTGCGTAGAACTAAGCCGCCTGTTTGAAAGTCGCGTTTTATGACTTTGTTGTTATGGCGAAGCGTGACTTGTTGCTTCAGCCGGGCTTCCCGGAGGGCTGCTCCTGAGCGGATTTCTTCGACGAGGTCGAGCTCTTCTCGGAGGGAGCCGTCGTTGTCGTCGGTGTCCAGGGGAGCTTCCGTTCGTCGGGATGGTTCGCGGATTTCGACCGGTATCACGACCTCGGTTCCGTACGTAAGGCGAAATGGGGTTTCCCCCGTGGTTGAGTGGGGGGTAGTGCGGTATGCCCAGAGGACGCTGTGGAGTTCTTCGACCCATGCTCGTTTGGCGTCGCCGAGTCGTTGTCTGAGTCCTCTGAGTATAACTCTATTCGCCGACTCCTCCTGGCCGTTTGTCTGAGGATGTTCGACCGAGGCGAAGTGATGTTTGGTTCCGAGTTTGGTGACGAAGTCGTGGAAGTTTTTGTCAGTGAATTGTGTGCCATTGTCGGTGACGATAGCGAGCGACACCCCGAATCTGGCGAGGATGTTGCGTTTGTAGAATCGGAGTATGTTGTGGGCGGTGATTTTGGCCAGAGCTTCGGCCTCGATCCACTTGGTGAAGTAATCGACTCCCACGATGAGGTACTTGTTCTGGTATGAACCTAGGGGGAAAGGCCCGAGGATGTCCAACCCCCACCAAGCGAACGACCACGGAGATGAAAGGGACGTGAGGTCGGTCGGGGGGGGGGGGGGCGAGGTGCATGTCCCCGTGTCGTTGACACTTATCACATCGTTTGACATGTTCCTTCGCGTCGGACTGCATCGATGGCTAGTAGTAGCCTGCGCGTAGAGCCTTGCGTGCTAGGGATCGTCCGCCGAGGTGCTGCGCATTGATGCCTTCGTGGATTTCTTCTAGAACGGTCGTACTCTGGGACTTATCTATGCATTTGAGGAGTGGGATTGCGAAGCCTCGGCGGTATAGTCGTCCCTCGATGAGGACGTACGAGCAGGCCCGTCGTTTCGTCGCGTTGGCCTCGCTAGAGTTGGCCGGCAGACGGCCGGTGCTGAGATAGGTGTGGAGCGGGGTCATCCATCAGTCAGCGTCTCCGATGGCGTTGATGTCGAGGGGTGTGGAGGTCGGGTTGGTACTTGGTTGGGACAAGATTTCTTGAATGACCGATTTGTGACCGCCTCGCTTTTTGGTGCTTGCCAGTTTGGAGAGGATGTCGGCGCGGGTGTTCTGCTCCCGAGGGACGTGCTGAATCTCTGCTGAATCGAACCCCCTCAGTTTTTCAGTGATGAGCGCGAGGTATTCGGCGAGGGTGTCCTTTTTTGCTTGGTATTCACCTCGGACTTGGGAGGCGACCAACTGGGAATCCGTGTAGATTCGGATGTCCTTGGCTCCCAGGTCGGATGCTAGGCGAAGGCCGACGAGAAACGCTTCGTATTCGGCCTGGTTGTTAGTCGTTGGGAAAGCTAGTGTGAGGGAGACTTCGATGATCATACCCTCGTCGTTATCAAGGACGATGCCGGCGCCGCTTCCCGTGGAGTTGGAGGAGCCATCTACAAAGATGGTCCAGAGGTGGTTCCCGACGGTAGGGTCGGGGGGTATGGTCATCTCGGCGACGAAATCGGCCAAAGCTTGGGCCTTGATGGCGTGCCGGCTCTCGTAGGTGATGTCGAACTCGGAGAGTTCTAGCGACCATTTTAGCATGCGTCCTGCCATGTCGGGGCGGCCGAGTAGCTGGCGGATGGGCTGATCGGTGCGGAGCACGATGGTGTGTGCTAGAAAATAATGTCGGAGTCGGCGTGCCGCTGTCACGAGGGCCAGGGCGACTTTCTCGATCAGCTGGTATCGGACTTCCGGGCCGTGGAGAGCTTTGCTAGTGAAGTAAATGGGTTGTTGTCCTTCTCCGGCTTCGCTCACGAGAACGGCGCTGACGGCTTCGTTGGAGACGGCCAGATATAAATATAGGGTTTCGCCCGCCGCGGGGCGCGTCAGCACTGGTGGTTCGGATAGGACGCGTTTGAGGTGGCAAAGGGCTTTCGCACATTCGTCCGTCCATTCGAATTTGTTCTCCTTCCTGAGCAGTTTGAAGAACGGGAGGGCGTGTTGGGCCGATCTCGCGATGAATCGCGAGAGGGAGGCGAGTACGCCGTTGAGGGACTGGATGGCCTTCTTCGTGGTCGGCGTGGTGGTATTGGAGAAGGCGTGGCATTTGTCCGGATTGGCTTCGATCCCCCGTTCGGTCAGGTAGTAGCCGAGGAATTTACCGGCGCAGACGCCGAAGGTGCACTTTTCCGGGTTAAAACGCATGCGACATGACCTCGCGGTCTTGAAGACCTTTTGGAGGTGAGTCGCGTGGTCGTCCTCGGCGCCGGATTTGACTATCATGTCGTCCATATATACTTCGAGCATGTCCCCGATTTCGTCGCGGAAGACATGGTTCATCATCCGCTGGTATGTGGCCCCGACGTTTTTGAGGCCGAAGGGCATCACGTTGTAATAATAATTGTCCGACGCCGTCATGAAGGCCGTGGCTTGCTTATCGTGTTCGGCCATCGGGATCTGGTTGTATCCCGAGTACGCGTCCATGAAGGACAAGAGTTTGAAGCCCGCCGAGTTGTCGACGAGCTTGTCGATATTGGGGAGGGGGTAGGCGTCCTTAGGACATGCCCGGTTGAGGTCAGTATAGTCAACACACATGCGCCATTTTCCATTATTCTTTTTGACGAGTACAACGTTGGACAGCCAGGTTGAATACTGGGCTTCCGAAATAAAATTTGCCTCTAAGAGGTCTTTTACAGCTTGTTCGGCCGCTGCCGATTTTTCGGGGGACTGGCGACGTCGGTGTTGTACAACGGCCTTTGCGGTTGGGTTGATGGACAGCTGGTGGCAGGCGATCTCGGGGTCGAGTCCCGGCATTCTCACGGAGGCAGGCTTGGAGCTGGCGTTTCGCGAGGTCCGGGAGTCCTGCTCCTATCCTCACGGTTCTGCCCGTGTCTTCTCCGAGGGGAATGAGTTCGAATTCTCCATCCGGTATGGGGCGCGCTGGGTGTGAGGGTTGCCCGTTGACTCCGTCAGTATTTGTTTTATCGTCGACTTCGTCGGTGAAGCGACTGTCGAGCTCAACGGATCCGACCAACTCCGTTGGTTTGTCCTTTGGCGTAGCGTTTGACGCTTTCTTTTTGGTCGATGGAGCGATGGAGTCTAGTCCTTTCAAGGCGGCCTCGAAACATCTTCGAGCGGCTTCGATATCTCCGTTGAGGGTTACCACGGCTCCCCTTCTCGTGTAGTACTTCATCTTCAGGTGGGCGGTGGAGGGTACCGCGGTGAGTTCTGCTATCATCGTCCTGCCCAGAATGCAGTTATAGAGGGACCGGCATTCGATGACTAAGAAACGGGCGCTGATGTCCCTGGCTGTTTCCTCTTCTCCGAAGGTGACTTTCAATTCCACGTATCCCCAAGGTCTCGTCGTCGTCCCGTTGAACCCCTGAAGGTCGAAGCCTACGTAGGGAGAGAGGTTGGATTCGTCGAGCTGGAAAGTCGTGAATAGATGTGAGTACATGATGTCAACCGAGCTCCCGCCGTCGACGAGGAGGCGCCTGACGTCGAAGTTTGCCATCCGGGCACGTATGAGCAAGGGGATGTTAGAATTGGGAGAACCCCCGGGTAGTTCCTCGAGGTAAAATGTGATCGGGTTGGAGCGGCCTCGGAATCTGTCGAGCGTGCTCATTTTGCCTGAGTTGTTCGCGATGAGCTCGTCGAATTTCCTTTTCACAGATCCTATGGATAGACTCCTCGTGGCTCCATCGGAGATGACCATGGCTCTGGGGAAGTATTCCCATCGGCTGGTTGGTCGGATTGGCTCGTCGACCAGGTTGAGTCCTTCGGGATTGCCGAATTCTCTGCTCGCGAACCAATCCTCGGGGCGGCTAACGCACAACGCGACCTGGAGCCTGCTGCTGTCCTCTGGAGAGGGAAGTTCCTCGATTTTCTTGGCTTCCGGAGCCTCTGGCCTAGGTGGTTCACCTCCTCGGGTATATCGCTTCAGGTGCCCGTCCTTGATTAGAATTTCGATCGCATCCTTTAGATGGATGCAGTCTTCTGTCACGTGCCCGTGGGTCATGTGGAATCGGCAGTATTTTGACTTGTCCACGTTAGGTTTGGGCGGCGTTGGTCATGGAAATCGGACACCTCCCTGAACGAACTCGGTTTTAGCGCATTCGGCCAGTATGCGTTCGCGCGAAGCGACCAAGGCTGTGTACTCTGTGAATCTTCCTGCGGGGCCGCGTGGCTCGCGTTGTTCGCGGGGCTCGCGGGGGCGGTCTTCCCGACGGCGGTCTCCTCCTCGTCGATGGCTCGAAGCTCCATCGTCTCGGTGCCCGCGGGGGGCCTCTCTGTCTCGAGTGTCGCGAGCGGAGTTGGCCGCTTGTGTTTCCTCGAATCGGATGTAATGCGCGGCTCTGTCGAGGAAATCTTGGAGGGACGTGGGCCGGTGTATGCCTACGGCCTCGTAGAATTTGGAGTCGTGGCGAAGGCCCTGTTCCATTAAGTAGCGTTTCATTTCGTCGGAAGTTGTCACCTGCACAGCTTCCCGAGTAAACCTTTCGATGTATTTCCGGAGCGGTTCGTCGGGGCCTTGGATGATTGCCCCGAGGACTGCTTCCGTCTTCGGGTGACGTCGGGACGCCGTAAAGTGTTTGGAGAACAGGTCCTTCAAGACTCTCCACGACGTAACTGATTCGGGCTCCAGACTTTTGTACCAGGTCATAGCGCCTTTCCTCAGAGTCGTCGGGAATAGTTTGCACTTGATAGCTCCCCGGACGTTTCGGTAGTCGAGCATAGCCTCGATATCTTCCAGGTGATCGTCCGGGTCGGAGGTGCCGTCGTATGTCGACAGCGTCGGTGGTTTCTCCATCCCCTGGGGTATGGGGGCAGCCATGATCTCCCGGGATAGCGGGGTGCGGTAGTCATCCTCGTCGCTGTGCGCCGGGGATCTGTGGGGAGATGAGCCGTTCACGGTGTGCCCCGGGTTTCGGGTCCTCGATCTCCTGCCTGAGCTCTCGCCTCGGGGTTCCTCGGTTGGGATCGCCGCGGCGTTCTGGTTCCTCCCGCGAACGTGTCTCGCCGATGATCTGGTGCATTCTCGTGTCGCCTACGGGCGGTGTCTCTCCAGCCGCGGTCGGCGGTTCCTGGGTCGAGGTGAGGGGCTCCTCGAACCTTCGTTCTGATCTTCCCGCTGGGGGTATCTCGGAGGGCCGACGCGTTCTAATGCTCCAATTCTCGCATTTTGTTGGAACAGCAGCTGGTTCGTCTGGTTGATGGCCGTAAAGAGAGCGGCCACCGTCGGATCTGCTCCCGCCGGGATGGGAACGGGGTGGAATGCTGGCGGGCTCGGGGGGCGGAGATCGGCCTGTAGGGGCCGTTCCGCGGATGATGGTGAAGCAGTTTGCCCGTCCCTTTCATCGGCTTCCGTCGGACGTGCCGTTCCTGTTTGCTTTCCGTTGGTGGCGACGTTGGGCGCCAGGTCGTGCGGAGTGTCGTCGCGGTGTGGGCTAGCCATGATCGTGGAGGTTTGGTGAAACTTTTGGTTTTCTGGTCGGAGTAACGGGGAAGTTTCAGAGTTCCCACAGACGGCGCCACTGATCTGACCTGATCAGGAGGGGATCACGGGCTGGCCACACTCTGTTGGGCTGCTACCTGTTCACCGGGTGAGAAGGAGGAGGGGGGTGTACCTGCAAGACACTCCGATGCCAAAGTAAGAAGTTGGGCAGAGTGGAAGCAATAGTACAGAAAAAGGGGGCAAGAAGCATTACCTGACCCTCTTGAGGAAGAGGGTATTTATAGAGAGACCCCAGCGCTGGGCCAACGGTCATTAGGGCTGAACTGGATGACCAGGCCCAACCCTAATGACTGCTAGGGCTTACGTGGCATAGTGAAGACCAGGACGTGGTCTTCGCCCTAGTTCAACCGCTCCTAGATCTCCGAAAAGTGGGTTTGACCTGCTCTTTCGGAGGTGGGCAGTTGGCCGGTGACGTCTCCCCGCGGAGGGGAGCACGTGGAGAACGTGCGCCGGGCACGTTGTTCTCCCCTCGGAGGGGAGCCCGGGAGGTTCCCCGGAGCGCGTTGTTCTCCCCGCGGAGGGGAGGAGCCAAGGGCCGCGCTTTGGTGAGCCGGGGACGGTTCTGCTCGTCCGGTGTGGTGGACGATGAAAGGTTGTAGGGGCGTTGCTTGTGTTTGGCGGTCTGCCCTGCCCGTCTTGAGAGACGCACGTGCTCGGTGCGCTCGATCTGCTTGTTGGGCCGGACGCGGTATTGGGCCTGCCGAGGTTGGGCCCATACCGGAACAATATTTTTCTATAATTATTAATAATAAATATTTATTTCCTTTTTATTATCAATGATAACTATTTGTCTTCCATTGTTTTATAATTATTAGTGATATTTGTTAGCCACATTATGTTATGTATAATAAGATATATTATTTATTTATTTATTTGAAAATTTTATCTCATACCCCATCATTTATTCCCCTGCCCCTACATTATATATATTTTTACCAAAATATCCTCATATAAATAATTGTAAAATTTTCTTGATTTAATTATTTGATCCAGAATTTAATAAATAAATCTATCTTTAAAAGCTACTTTATTAATATTCTCAGCAAACATGGCAAGTATTATCTATATCTATTATATAATCTTATAATATTTCCATCAAAGATTTTCCGCTGAATTTGTTTTATTTAATTAATTAATTAAATATAAATATATTTATTATTAACTCTATCATTTAAAACTTCTGACTAAGTCACGTTCTTATATTTTAAATAATTATTAATTAACAAATGCAATAAGACACGTCCTGAATTTTTTTAAAAATGCAGTCACCTACCAATAATATATTTACTATAATAACTACCCAGCATAACTTTTCTCTTCATTCTATTAATTAATATTTTATTATTAATAATTAAATATTATTATTATTAATTAAATAATAATTAAATTAAAATATTTAACATGTTTATTTCTCAAATTTCTCTCCATTCAACCCTCTCTATTTATACCATACAAACAATTAACATCTCTCCACCCATAACATCTCTCTAACCCCACGATAATAGGACATATAATAATATTAAATTTAAAAAAGTAAATAAATTAGACATATAATGCAAATCTTAAAATTACTTAATACAAAATAAATTAATAAATATAAAGTTAAAACAAAAAATAAAGGCAAAGGTTAAACTAATCATAATGCAAATCTTTATTTTATTTTTGGTTTTCTATTTTTCTTACTATTTCTTTGATTACTCTTTTTTTTTTAACTTTGTCTTTTTTCTTAATTTAGAAAAACTATGTTATCACTAAAACTTTTTAAAATTACTAAAAAAAACTTTAAAATGCTCTTGAAGTTTTTTTTAAAATAGAAAACCAAGCAAACAAACAAAATACTCTTATTTTTTCTTCTTCTTTTTTTTAAAATAGAAACCAAGCAAACAAACAAAATACTCTTATTTTTAAAAATACTCTTATTTTTTCTTAACTTTGTCTTTTTTTTTTAACCACCAAACAAACAAAATTAATATTGTGTGAGTATTTTTAAGTTTTTTTAGTAATTTTAAAATATAAGAATGTGACTTAGTCAGAAATTTTAAATGATAGAGTTAATAATAAATATATTTATATTTAATTAATTAATTAAATATAAAAAAATTAGCGGAAAATCTTTGATGGAAACATTACAAGACTATATAATAGATATAGATAATACTTGTCATATTTGCTGAGAATATTAATAAAGTAGTTTTTAAAGATAGATTTATTTATTAAATTCTGGATCAAATAATTAAATCAAAAAATTTTTACAATGATTTATATGAGGATATTTTGGTAAAAAAATATATAATGTAGGGGTAGGGAAATAAATGATGGGGTATGGGGTAAAATGTTCTATTTATTTTGGTCAATTATTTTAATAGTCATAATTTCACACCTTAAAAGGTGAATGACATTAACTAGACTTCCTTAAAAGTTTGTAACATGCCTTAGTTCATGGTTTTTGAGTAAAAGGATTATAAGTCTCAAATTTCAATTTTAATCTCCCAATTCTTCTTTTGATTATCTCCATTCCTATATTCAATTGGTTCAACATATGTATTTAATTTTCAAGAGAATCTTGAAGTTGTAAAGGTGAGGATATAATGGCTCAAGAACTCATGAGATTTTGTGAGATGATAGTCACTTATTTTTATTTTATTTTATTTTGATATGTTGGTCACATAAACTTGTTGTTTTTTTATTAAGGATTTTTGTGACATTTTTTTCGATTTTTTTTTTTAATTTTATTTTTCATATCTCGCTCTTTTTAATCTTTTTTGGAACAATTTCTATGAAATTTGTTCTTTTGACTTGATTTTGTTGAAAGGGTCATGACTGTCATATTAATTGTTAGTGAGGAACAACTGATATACACTTTTAGATTTTCACGACTTATTCGTCACTATATGATGTACCCGAGGAAGAAGATGTGGTTGATCCTGTTATTATAAGGTGTTTGGAGTGGATGGATGAAATAACTCTCTTGAAATTTGAATACATAGTCGAACTAATTCAAAAAACTATCTTGCCCCGGTCAAGATTAAGGGTTTATAATAAGGAAAAAAAACTAAATTTTATGTGTCGTATCTAAAAAAAAGCACAATCTTCGCAAGACACGTCACTATCGAACTTTATTTATTCCCAAAAAGGAAAAGAGAAAACATCGATAAAACCCCTAAAAGAACGATAATGATATGGTCGTTGCAAACAAATCGGATTCGAGAGTCGATTATGCAAGGGGAATGTATTAACATCCCACACGTCCATTGTACTTAATAGGAACTGTTTAGTTGGTTTGTGCATAAGTTTTAACTTAAAAATGTTTACTTTACGAGTTATTAAAAAGGGAAAAAAACTAGAAGGTGAATTTTTTTATTAGGGTGCTTGACGAGACTTTGAATCTCGCTCCTACGTATCTCTGAGTGCGACGGAGAACTCAATGCTACTTAGTTCTGGGTAGAAAATGTTTGTTTGTTGGTCGATTTTAGTGAAATCTATTTTGTCACAATTGACGAAAAATCATAGCTTACCTAAATCAGTTAGAGGAGTGGGAATTTGCATCACATTGAATGGATTTCTACATATTAACATTCACAAGAAAATGTCACTTATCTCACTCACACGTATGTGGGCAAGTCGTTGTTTTGCATAGTCTCGAGATGAAGTATCTTTCTTTTGTGAAAATGGTTTTTGATCGTGCTGCGGCCAGAAAGTATTTTTGGGTGATGACGAGCTTGGATGGTCCAGAACTACATCTCATATCCTAACTCTTAGGAGCTCGTGGACTACACCGCATTCCTTTTTCCTCTTATTTGAGAAAGAGTTTTGACATTTTTAGGTATTTTAGTTGAAAGACGAATATCCGGATGGTCAAGAATTATATCTCGTATCCTAACCCTCGAGAGCTTGGATTACACCATGTTCCCTTTTTGTCCAATTTTATTAAGTAAATAATTTGCAATAATCACATTGAGAGTTTTCTTTAGAGGATGACGAGTTTCAGATGGTTGAGGACTACATCTCATATCCTAACCCTCGGGAGCTCATGGACTACACCACATTCCATTTTCATCCTTATTTGCGAAAATATGTTTAATAATGATTAAGTGTTTTTGGTTTTATTTGAGAAAATGCACTTAATGTTGATCGAAGTTTGTTTTGTGCTGCGACATGATTATGAAAATGGTTGGTATTAAAAATTGTTTGAAATTGGTTTTGAAATGATTTTGAAATGAATGAAATAATGTAAGTGAAATTGAATTTGCGTGAAATTACCGAATTAATCAACTAAACACATTGCAATCGACTAAACAAATAATCAAATGATCCATTTATCAATTGAAATTAATAAATTAAATGTTCAAAACTCATCAATTTAAATATTGATCCTTAAACGGATTCACGAAATTGTGCATTTAACTAATCAATTGATCATTTTGAAAATAAAATCAATTAACATATAGTTAATTAAACAATTGTTAATTTAATTAACTAACATACAAATAAGAAAGGAAATAACATAATTAATAAAATAAAACAAAATGGATGGGTTCAAACATAAAGAGTGATGGTACTCAAACCAACCAGTTGGGTTAGGCCCAAAACATATCCAGATAATAAAATACTCCTACACTTAATTCTACTAACAATCAATTAATAATAAATTTTAAAAAAAAATGTATAAAGAAAACAAAATAAGTCAACAAAAGACTTTTTCAACCAATCAAAAAAGTGGAAAGGAATTTTTAGAACATGTTTAATTAATTTCTCATACTCCCCTTCAGTATCCATCTCATTAATATCCCCTTGTGAAGTAGATTGTTTCCTAAAGTGCTTCAAAAACCTATGGATCGCATCGTTCAATTCTTCCGCCTTCAGAAGATATCAGTATGTTGTCGGCGTAGCAGAAACTCGACGGCCATATGGGATACCACCGCCTCTGTGGTGGCATGACGGTGTTGGGGTAGCATCAGAGGAAGCCAAGTAAGAACAGTTTGGTTGTGGAGTTTTGTATGCTGACGGAGTAGTAGATTGACGGCGACGTCTCCGATCGACAGTAGATTTGTAAGGGTTGTGCGGAATAGGATATATTTATGGAGGTGAGGTGTGATATTAAACTGAAAATGTTTTGGTGTATGGAATTTTGTGAGCTATGGTGTTGTGAAGGAGGAGTTAACACCATTGAAATGAGGGTGGTTGTTTGGAGTTTGTGTATGGTTATGGTGATGTTAATGGAGGTGGAAGTATGATGTTGTGGTTATGAAGTGTGGAAGGAGTTAATTTTTATGTGAAATGAATAAGTATGATTGAAGGAGTGAAGGTGAGTACTGTGTGTTTGTATATTGAAGATGATTTTATGCTCACATGAAGAAGGATGGTGGTATTATGAAGAAGGCGATATTGTGTATATGTATGGTTAGTTTGTAGAGGAAAACATGAAGAGATGCACCGTGAAAGAAGTGAAGAAAACGAGTAATGAAGAAAGGTGGTGTGAAGAAGCTATGTGTTTCACTTCTTTCTTTCTTTTTCTTTCATTTTTCTGATTCCTTCTATGAGTTAGTAACAGACTTCTACATCGTGTATACGTAGGATATGATTTTGGATTCGCATTTATCGGTGGACTGTCATAAATTGAAAGTTAAAAATAGAAAAAATTTAAAAATAATAGTAATAGTAGTACAAATAGAATATAAAAGGTAAATAACAATATCAAAAATAATATGATTTAGAAAAACTATTAAAATTTGTATTAGATAAATTAATTGTTTATGTTTTTTTTTATAAATAAGACAATTATTTTATAAGAGAGAATACAATTTTTAAATATACTCAATCTATTTTAGTACGTTTCCTTAATCTTTTTCACATATTTGAAAAAAATGGTCGATAGATTTTTATTATTCAATATTTTGATAAGTAGTAAAGTTAGTCCCTTTTATAACAATAGTATTTATTTTCGTATAAAAAAAATATTTTAATTAACAATGTATTTTTCTCGTATATAAATATTATTTTTGATTTGATATTATTTATAAGTATATTTGAATCAATAATAAAGTTGTTTCCGTCTATAAAAATATTTGAATAAACACTGTATTTTTTTCATATATATATATATATATATATATATATATATATATATATATATATATATATATATATATATATATATATATATATATATATATATATATATATATATATATATATATATATATATATATATATATATATATATATATATATATATATATATATATATAATGTTGCTGACAATCATATTTGAATGTCTATGCAAGTAAGCATCATACTATTGGTCTATATAATGTGTGTGCTTGAATAACATTCTAATAGTTTAAACTGCTATTGGATTTGCATCTCCTAATTTGATTTCACCTGATATTGGATTTGCATCTGCTACTTTAACCCATGACAACATACCTTGAATTTGGCGCTACTTAACTTTGTCATAATCATTCAAGTGTTATCTTTCAGTAGAATGGCGTGATTTGCATACAAATTGGCAGATTAAACCATGGCTCCAAATGACTTTTATGTATAAGAAATAATGGGAATTGGTGGAGGACTTCACAAATGAATAGCTTTTATTTATACCACCTTACATCATTGTGTAAATGTATTGTGTCTTGATGGTATATTAGGTGTTGTTCTGTCATTAATGCAAGCGATGCAAATATTCAATTTTAGGTGGCTTCTTCTTTTGATACTTTTCTGCACATTATTATTTTTATACCATCACTACTAAAAATAATTATTAGTTTCATATGAATACCTCATTAGTTCCATATGAATACCTCTTTTGAATACCGCGGAAAAACGTTTTCGTTCCAAGTTTTACCAATTCCATTGGTGTGTCGCAACAGAATCATAAAGATATTTCTATCAATTTTATGTAAGTTGATGTGTTATATACCAGTTCTATATCCCTGGCCATGTTGGTTGTAAGTTTACGTGTCCATGAATTTCTTATAACAATAATGCTTTTATGAATTTTAGGCTCCAAATTGCTGCAAAACAACTTCGTGGCCGACCTCGAAACTCATTGGGAATTCCAAATCTTGCAATGAATATGATAAGAACAGAGCCACAACAAAATAATAGCAACAAAGTCTTTCCATTACCAACTAGGTTAACTTTTTTCGTTTTCTATGACAAAGTCTTTGCCCATGTTGTACCATAATACATGACGTGAAAATTCAATGTTTTAGGACACTATTGTATATGTTGGAGCATGATAACATGCATAATGAGAATATACAATTGCTTTGAGCATGATACTGAATATTGCTGAGTTGGATTGTACTTTCTAATTATTTGTCTTTTTTGCAGCCTGTTTTAGAGCCTCATTCCAATAGAAGAAGTATAACGTCACTTGATTAACATGTAAGTTCATCTGATTCTGTAAACAACAAATAGCTTCTAGCTCACTTCAAAGGTAGTAATTGGCATTTGTTGTTTTTGGCACAGAAAAATAGTTTAACTACACTCATGATGTAGAATTAGTTGAGTTGTTGAACTACACTCTTGCTCAAGATTAAAAAGTTGCAAATCTACTAATTCTTAGTAGAAGATATCTCCCTCTCTATCTTGGATGCACATGGCTGGCACGAGAGCAAGCACACTTATGACTCTCATATATGATGGATACATTGCACTTACACACAAAATTATTCCTCACTCTTTAGTGTTTTATGTTTTAGAATAGGATTTTACTAGTATGAAGAAAATATAATTTAGAGTGCTCAAGAAAATAATTTATGTGTAGAATGGTTAGTGAGTTGTGGTGAATTTTCTGAGATTTTATTTTTCTGTAACAGATAACTTCTGCCGCTTCAATGCTTTCATTCAAAGGAAGTCCGTACTAGATGGCACCTGAGGTGAGTTTATTTTTTTCTCTTGAATCATGAAATTTCTTTCAATGTAAGCATATTCTCCCTTCTTCTTCTATCTCACCATAACTATTGTATTCTAATGTCTTTCTTAGGTTGTAATAAACACAAATGGCTAATAACCTTCCGGTTGATATATGGAGCTTGGGATGCACACTTATTGAAATGGCAGCGTCGAAGCCTCCGTGGAATCAGTATGAAGGGGTAAGATATTGGATGTTTCAGATCTAGCCCCTTAAATGTATGATCCTGTTTGATGAGTATGAAAGACCAAAATTGTTTTTCTATTGTATTAACAGGTAGCTGTCATATTTAAAATTGGAAACAACAAAGATATGCTTGAAATTCCTGAGCATCTGTCAAATGATGCGAAGGTGATGAATTTTTAATAGGTTTTTATAGATTAAAGTTTTTGATCATATTTATTTAATCATGGATTCAATTGCATTAAAGGTGATGAATATGATGTTGATATGCAGATAAGAAAATTGAATTGAATCTATGATAGAAAAGCAGAACATGACTTAATAGATCACTTGCAACATATTGCAAATAATGTGGTTCTCTCACCTTACTTTTCTATCAACATATTGCAAATAATGTGAATTTGTCACCTTATTTTCCCAGCCTGCTAGGTTGGTATGGGTTGTAATAGTTAGTTCATGTTTTCTTTTTTTAAAGTTTGATAAGGATTGAAACATTTGATTGTTGAAACAAATGGATACTTCGTGGATACTTCATATTTTGATAATAATAACATGAGTATCTTATATCTCTGTCTAAAAATACATTACATCACTATATCTAAACATTCTGCAAGTTATTTGTTGATATTATACTCTAAATAATTTATTGTATAATCATATGTCATAATTTTTAACATGTATATAAATTCTTTAAAAATCCCCATTTAAATAAAATATCAATATTTTAAATCTTAAAGGAAAGAAAAAAACATATTTTGGTTTTTTTTCCTTTCTCCATCTTCTCATGAATCACTTTTTTATATGATTATCTAATATAATTAAATTTTTAGGATTATTATTCATTTTATGATAAAATAATTTATTTTAAATTTAAATATACATTTAAATATGTTTTATACTAAATCAAATAAATTCACCCGTGCGGGCGCACGGGTATCTTACTAGTTTAAGTTAAAAATGATAGTACAAATAGAACATGAAAGGTAAAAAACAATATTAAAAATAACATGATTTAGAAAAACTATTGAAACTTGTATTACATAAATTAATTGTTTATGTTTTTTTTTTACAAATAAGACAATTATTTTACAAGAGAGAATACAATTTTTAAATATACCCAATCTGTTTTAGTACGCTCCCTTAATCTTTTTCACATATTTGAAAAAAATGGTTGATAGATTTTTATTATTCAATATTTTGATAAGCAGTAAAGTTGGTCCCGTTTATAACAATAGTATTTATTTTCGTATAAAAAAAATTTTAATTAACAATATATTTTTCTCGTATATAAATATTATTTTTGATTTGATATTATTTATAAATATATTTGAATCAATAATAAAGTTGTTCCCGTCTATAAAAATATTTGAATAAGCACTGTACTTTAAAATAATGTATGAGTATATATATATATATATACACAGTTTTTATTTTAAAATATTTATAAATATATTTGAATCAATAAGAAAATTGTTCCCGTAAATAAAAATATTCGAGTCAGGAATATTTATTTCCCGTATTAACATTAATATCATACACATTTTTTTCTTGTTTTTATATCAGTAATATAAAATTTATTCATTAATCATTTTAATAAGTATAAATTTTTATTGTATTTATTCATTATTTCAATTGTGTAAATTTCAATAAATAGCATGTATTTTTATCGTATTTGGATTAATAATATATATTGATCTGACCTGATCAGAAGGGGATCACTGGCTGGCCACGCGCTGTTGGACTGCTGCCTATTCACCGGTGATGAGGAGGAGGGGGTGTACTTGCAAGGCACTCCGATGCCAAAGTAAGAATATGGGCAGAGTGGTCACAAGTACAAAAAAAGGGGTAAGAAGTGAATTACCTGACCCTCTTGTGAAAGAGGGTATTTATAGAGAGACTCCAGCGTTGGGCTAACGGTCACTTGCGTTGGGCTGGATTGCCAGGCCCGACCCAGGTGACTGCTAGAGCTTACATGGCGTAGTGAAGATCAGGACGTGGTCTTCGCCCTAGTCCAACTGTTCCTTGATCTCCGGAAAGTGGGGTTGACCTGCTCTTTCGGAGGTATGCAGTTGGTTGGTGACGTGTCCCCGCGGAGGGGAGCACGTGGAGAACGTGTGAAGGACACGTTGTCCTGCCCGGCAAGGTGCGGGTTCTGCCCGCGGAGGGCAGTGCTTGACCGACGGGGAGTCTCCTGCCCGACGTAGTTGGGGCAGGTCCTTCTCGCGGGGAGACCTTTCCTGCTCATAGGGGACCCTGTGCCCGACGTTGTGGCCCAAGCTGGACTGGGCTTGGGGGAATATTATTGGGCTGGGCCCGTGTGGCCAGACCGGGGCCCAGGCCAGAACAGGAGCCCCCTAAGTCGTAGCTCCGAGGAAGGGAGCGAGGACTTGATGACGTCGTCCCGGGGAAGGGAACTGGTCTGGGGAAAAACCCTCTAGCTCGTGTTCTGCTGGGCACGAGCACGTGCGTCCTTCCACGCCGTCGATTTCCCGGGCTTGAGGACACGGGTTGGCGAAGAAATGCGAGGGGGCGCGACTGTCTGCTTTTGCCACGTGTCACGCACTGGGTGGCTGCTACGGCGGCTACCCTAGGATACTCGAGTGCCTAGCGACGCTTCGAGTCCCATGTTGGGGTATAAGTAAGCGAGCCCCCGCTCATTCTCCACTTTTCGCCCTCTTGCTCTCAAGTTTTCTGTTTGCTGTCCCGCCGCCGTTTGATTTCTCCGCCGTCACAACCGCCACGTACTCCGCCGCAGATCGTATCGCAGTAAGTTTTCTTTCTCTTTTCTTCTGTTTTCTTGTTTGTTTTACGACTGTGGTCGGGGCAGTTTGAATGCCCCGAGGAAAGGTGAAGGTCTTCGCCGTTGTAGGGGGGTTTTCTAGGGTTTTTATTATGAGCGTCCCGAGGAGAGATGCTAGTTCCGATGAATACCCCGGGGAAGGACGTTTGTTCTGATGAATGCCCCGGGGAGAGATTCTTACTCCGTTGAACGTCCCGGGGAGCGACGTTTATTCCGATGGACGCCCCCGGGGAGAGTTTGTAGGTTGGGCCATGCTAGTAACCGGGGAGGTGGTAGGTTTCGGGTAGATCCACCGGGGACGACGCTCGGGGTTTTCTCGTCGCCCTTTCACTTGACTTGCGGTGGAAGGGTGAATTTGATCTTTGTCATCGAATTCACCGTTACCTTATGCTTTTCAGGTGTTAATGACTACGTTTGTCCTGGGCACAATGGTCGAGGATAATGAACCGGATGTCCCACATTTCGACGAGCGTGTCATTCCGGTCGGGGACTGGGTGGCTGAGGAGCCTCTGTCTACGCCCTCTTGCTTCGCTTCTGACCCGATAGGGGTCTATGCCACCGTGGAGGACCGGGAAGAAGGGGATCCCCATAACTGGAAAGTCTATCGTCCCCGGCCGGGCCATCGGATCTGCTCGAAATATGGGCGGATGCGCTTCCCGATGTATGAGTTCTACTTCAAAGAGGCCAGGCTCAAGTTGCCATTCTCGGACTTCCACCTGGGCCTCTTCGACTGGCTGAGGTTGGCCCCGTTGCAGTTGCACCCAAACCCCCTGGCTTTTATTTGGGCCTTCGAGGTTGTATGCCACTATCTCCAGGTCGGCGTCACGTTGCCGCTGTTCTTTCGTATCTTCCATCTGCAACGGCAGGCGGTGAATGATCGACATGGTTGGGTGTCGTTCAAGCAACCAGACAGGATTTTCAGAACGTATATGGATTCTTTCCGGGACTTCAAAGGTTGTTTCTTCATGGTCAGCCCGATCACGCATGAAGGGGTTCGTTCTTTATATTCGGAGGGGGAGAGGATCGTGGATGGTCGTCGTGAGGCCGTCATGCTGCCACGGGTGCACGTGGAATGGTCTCTAGAACACTATGCTCGGGGAACAGGTCAGTACATCGTGCGCGCAGGGTCGCTCGACGAAGAGGATATGGCCAGCTATCTGAAGATAGTTTCGTTCGTGCGCAACTTGCCGCCGTCGAAGCTGGTGACCCCCGATGGCCGGTATATCCTCGACAGCCATGGGAATATTCGTGAGACGCCGAGGTTGATTAATACAAAGGCTCTGCTCGAGTGTCCCTCGGAGGAGGATGCCCTGCGCTATCTAGGTGGTGGACGCCTCGCCTTCTCACGATCAGATACTCTTTGTCTTTTGCTAACCGACTTTCTTTGTTTTGCAAGGAACATGTCTTCCGTCGAGGAGCGGATGAAAAAGTTGCGCGCCTCAAGGGTTGTTGTTCCTCCGAAGACGCGGGTTGCCTAGTTGGTCGGGAAGTCTTTCGCGGATCAGGACGGATGAGGGTCGTCGGCGTCACCGCCCAGTAGCCAGTCGCCCACATCGCAAGGGCCCCCAAAGAGGGAAAGAGTTTAGGAGGAGGCAACCGTGGTTGACTTATCGGCGGACTCTCCCGAGGAGGGTTACGCCATCGCTCCCTGTCACCAGCATCCCAGTTATTTTCACGGGGCTAGGTCGCCCAGTATTCCTGCCGGGGAGGCGAAGGTGATCTTGAGTGTTGACCGGGCTACGCGGAGGCAGGTCCTGACCGAGGATTTGGCCGCGCTGATGTGGACTTTCACTACAGCGATGGTCCTGAGCAAAGAAAGCTGCTCGACCGTTGAGTTGTCCAAGCTGTAGGGGGACCTCGCTTTCACGTTGTCTTGTCTGAACAAGGCAGTCGAGGACCTGGAGGTGAGTCGGGGGAAGGTGACTCAGCTGACCGAGGAGCTGGAGAAAAGTCGTGGGGAGATAGCTCTTGAGCGCAAGAGGGGTGACATCGTCGAGGAGAAGCTGAAGGCAGCTGAGGAGGAACTGTGAGCATCGAAGGCTCGTGTGGGGGAGCTTGAGGGTGATCTTTTTCCTGCCGACGATGAGACCGAGGATGACAGGATGCTGGTTACCCGGGCTGACTTGCTCGCCAGGATACGGGTGTTGGAGGGTGATTTTCTGGATGCCTTCGCCGCGGGCTTCAACGGTGCCTTCGCGCAGCTTAGGGTGGTAAACTCCGGCGTCGCCTTCGTCGAGGATAGAATCGGGCCCTTTCACGAGATAATCGATGGTCGGATGGTCGACCCGACCGCCGAGGATACTGGTCCCGTTGTCCCTTTCGTAGAGCCTGAAGCTGAAGTAGAGGAGGGAGCATAGATTAGTCCCGGGTCTGCGTGCCCGTGTATTCTGGCCTGCATGCCAATACTTTGTATTTTGTTGTTTTCTTTGTCGGGCATGCGCGCCCTTATTGGTGATGTAATATTGACTACTGGGCTGGTGCCCGTTTTTGAGTAATATATTTTGAGAATTGTCTAAGTGTGCGCCTCGTTTTCGCATGTTGTTATGCTCGTTTTATTTCTGCACTTTTATATGCTCGAAATATATGTTTGTATGTTTGAAGTGTACGTGTTGTTGGAGCCGTCCGGGGTAGTAGCTTGACAATTGTTTCCGATAGTGTGGGGAATTGGTCGGTTGGCCGGCTTTGTTGCCTGACCGTTTCAGGGGTCGTTCTCCCCGCGGCGCGGACGTTCCATCGCGAGCTGGGTGTCCTTCCTGTGTTGGTACGGCAGCGAGGGATCTCGATCGAGGTGTTCCCCGCCGAGCAGAGACTTCTACCCGCGCACACAAAGGCATGGCTTGCTTTTTCGTTGGTCTTTAGAAGACGCGAGGAGGTGCGGTGGTACCATGTCGCCCCCCAGTGGTCGTGACGTCTTGGCGTCGCGGGCAGTTTTTAACTGTAGTACCGCTTTAGCTTCGCGACGTTCCATGGTCGAGCTAGTTGTTCCCCGTGTACGTTTTCGAGATAGTAGGCCCCGTGCTCCGTCTTGTCGCGGACGCGGTAGGGGCCTTCCCAGTTCGCAACTAGTTTACCCTCGTGGGAGTCTTTCTGGTTTCTTCGTAAGACTAGATCGCTGATCTGAAATTCGCGTTTGAGGACTCTGCTGTCGTGGCGGAGTGCTACCTGTTATTTCGGTCGAGCTTCTCGAAGAGATGCCCCCGACCGAATTTCCTCGACTAAGTCGAGTTCCTCTCGGAGGGCGTCGTCGTTGTCTTCGGCCTCGAGGGGAGCCTTAACTCGTCTAGATGGATCTCGTATCTCGATCGGGATCATTGCTTCAGTTCCATACGTGAGGCGGAATGGTGTTTCCCCCGTGGTTGAGTGGGGCGTAGTTCGGTATGCCCAGAGGACGCTGTGGAGTTCCTCGACCCATGCCCTCTTTGCGTCACCGAGTCGTCGTTTTAGCCCTCTGAGTATGACCCTGTTCGCGGATTCGGCTTGGCCGTTTGTCTGGGGATGTTCGACCGAGGTGAAATAGTGTTTAGTCCTGAGCTTGGTGACGAAGTCCCGGAAGTTTTTGTCTGTGAACTGCGTGCGGTTGTCGGTGACGATGGCGAGCGGGACCCCGAACCTTGCGAGGATATTTCGTTTGTAGAATCGGAGTATGCTGTGGGTCGTGATTTTGGCTAGGGCTTAGACCTCAATCCATTTGGTGAAGTAGTCAACGCCCACGATGAGATACTTGTTCTGATAGGAACCTAGGGTGAAGGGGCCGAGGATATCCATCCTTCACCAGGTGAACAGCCACGGGGATGAGAGGGATTTGAGTTCGGTCGGTAGAGCGAGGTGCATGTCCCCGTGCCTTTGGCATATGTCGTATCTCTTGACGTGCTCCCTCGCGTCTATTTGCATCGAAGGCCAGTAGTATCCTGCTCGCAAGGCCTTTCTCGACAGGGATCGTCCTCTGAGGTGCTGCGCGTTGATGCCCTCGTGGATCTCCTCCAGGACGTTTGCGATCTGGGAGGCGTCAATGCATTTGAGGAGTGGGACTGCGAAGCCCCTGCGATATAGTTTGCCTTCGAGGAGGGAGTACGAGCAGGCTCGTCGTTTGATCGCGCTGGCCTCTTTAGGGTCAGCTGGTAGGCAGCCCGCGCTGAGGTAGGCGTGTAGCGGTGTCATCCAACAGTTGGTATCTCCTATGGCGTTGACGTCGAGAGAGGCGTCAGCCGCTTTAGTGCTCGGTTGTGATAGGACTTCTTGGATGACCGATTTGTGTCCGCCTCGCTTTTTGGTGCTCGCTAATTGTGATAGGACGCATGCTAATTTTGATCACGCTCTAAGGCAAAAAAAAGTTGGTTTAAATGGTTGGAGTTTTTTTAAGTGGGAGACAAATATTTTAAGCAAAGAGGCGTACGCCTCCCACTCGTTTATTTGAGGAGCAAGTGGATGTGCATCCACCTATTCCCTTTTTAATCCAAGTTTAAAATTAAAAATTCCTTGAAGGAAGACGAATATTCGAAGCGATGAGGCGTACGCCTCTCACTTGTTTATTCGAGGAGCAAGTGGATGTACATCTATTCATTCCCTTTTTAATCCAAGTTTGATTAATGTGTTTTTGTATGAAAGACAAAATATATCACGTGATGAGGCGTATGTCTCCCACTCGTTTATTCGAGGAGCAAGTGGATATGCATACACTCATTCCCTTTTAATCCAGTTTTTTTATGAAAATATTTTTTTTTGACAGAAGACGAATATTCGAAGCGGTGAGGCGTACGCCTCTCACCCGTTTATTCGAGGAGCAAGCAGATGTGCACCCACCCATTCCCTTTTTAATCCAAATTTGATTAATGTTTTTTTGTGGAAGATGAATAATCAACCTTAAACAAGGTGTACACATTGCATCCGATTACTCGAGGACAAAGCGGATGTACATCTAATTATCAGTTTTTAATATGATATTTAAACAAAAAAAGTATATCACGTCATATGCACTAAGAATCAAATATTTAAAATAAATGTCAAACTAATTAATATTTTTTTATAAAAAATTAACTTATTAATTTATTTCAGAAAAGTTTTTTATTTATTTTGAGTATTCTTAAATTTAGTAAACTAAAAGTAACTTTAAAAAGTCACAACCCACCAATATGACCCTAAAGCCCATTAATAAAAATACACAACTAAACAAATATAGTAAAAATAAATAATAAAAAATATTTATGAAAAATGAATAAAATGACAAAATTATGACAAGGTGCTGATAATTTCACGGATTCAAAATGCACATTTTTTTAAAATCAGAAATAATATGCGTCCAACTTATTTTTCAATTCCTCTTTCACGAAAAGAAGAAATTTTCTTCTTTAAACTAACTCTCTTAATCATTATTAACAATAAACTAGGCTCTCATCCATCACACGACATGATCTGGGCAACAACAGTGAATTTGAAGCACGTGGGGTGGTGAACGAAAGAGTGCAGTTATGCAGTGGTTGTGAGTGTATTAGTGATTGGAGTCACGTGTGTTTCAGGCGATTCCGTGGTCCTGCATGAATAAAGATGTAACGTTTCTGTTGTTGTGCGTTGGTTTCAATTGAATGACAACGCGGTGGTGCACGATTTTTTGGCATTTTGCGTGGAAGCGCGATTTTGCAGCGGTTGGCGGAGGAAAGCACGGTGGTTGATGTAGCACTCCAGTTTTTATTTAAATATTTTATTTAAATATTTTATTTAACTATTAGTGCGTTGTTCAAATTATTTGTGTTATTGGTGCTTAAGGGTATTTTGGTAATTTAAAAGTTATCATGGTTATAGAATTTTAGAGCAGAAAAATAAAATGAAATTTATTGGAATTGTTAAAAATAATTAAATAAATTAGTTATTTGGTAATAATTAAAGAAAATAGAAATGTAGAGAATTTTATTAAATATTTATTAAAATGAAAATTTTATTTAATTAAATAATAATAAAAAATAAGAATCTTAGAAGTTTGGGTAGAAACTAGAAATTATTGAGAGTAAGAGATAAAGTGGTGAGAAATTGATTAAGTTATGCCAAAAAGTGATATAATCAATATTTAAAAACCAGGGTAAAATGAATAGTAAAATTTGATGGAAAGTTAGGTTTACAATACGTGTGATTGAGAATTAGAAGAAAAGAGAAGCGAAGGAATTGGAGAAGGGAGAGCTAGGAAGCCATGGTCAAGAGTTTGAAAGCTTCAATTTCGAGGTTAAGGGGAGATTTCTTTATTGATGGTGATAATACGCAACCAGGGTGGTGAGGGGTCCTTACCCTCCCATCAACACCAAAGGTTATGCTATTTTCTTTTTTGTAATGTGTTTGGCCAAATAAGGTTTGAGCAAGACCTTATTGGCCTTGATCGGTAAATATGAATAACATTTGTGATTTGGTTTACTATCGTGGGTTACCGATTGAGATTTGGGATAAATTCCATATGGTCACCATATTTGGTATTGATGCATGAAATATTTGGCAAAATAAGGTTTGAGCAAAAGCTTATTGGAAACGATCGATGAATGAATTACTTTGTCCGAGTTGCTCTGGAAATCAAAGAGGATTTGTGATAATTCCCCTAGAGCGTTGATGTGTAGATCAAGGAAAAAAGATCGTCACCAGCATAATGGTTGATGCGTAGATCGAGGAAGAAATATTGTCGTTAATAAAAGGATTGACGCGTATATCGAGAAAGGAGGATTATCGTCAACACGAGGGTTGATGCGTAGATCGAGAAAGAAATATCTTCGTCAATATTAGGGTTGATGCGTAGATCCATAAAGGATGATCTTCGTCAACACGAGGGTTGATGCGTAGATCGAGGAAGAAATATCATCGTCAATATGAGGGTTGATGTGTAAATCGAGGAATAAATGTCGTTGTTAATACGAGGGTTGATGCATAAATAAATAAAGGTGGGTTGTCGTCAACACGAGGTTTAATGTATAGATCAAGAAAGGAATATCTTCGTCAGCGTGAGGGTTCATGCGTACATCAAGAAAGAAAGATCGTTTTCAATGCGAGGGTTGATGCGTAAATCAAGAAAGGAAGATCGTCGTCAACACGAGGGTTGATGCGTAGATCAAGAAAGGAAGATTGTCTTCAAAATGAGGGTTGATAAGTAGATTAGGAAATGAAAATTGTCATCAACACGAGGGTTAATATGCAAATCAAGAAAGGAATATCATCGTCAACACGATGGTTGGTGCGTAGATCAAGAATAAAAGTTCGTCGTCAACACGAGGGTTGATGTGTAGATCAAGAAAGGAAAATTATGGTCAATACAAGGGCTGATGCGTAGATCAAGAAAGGAAGATCTTCGTCAACACGAGAATTGATGCGTAAATCAAGAAAGGAAGATCATGGTCAACACGAAGGTTGATGCGTAAATCAAGGAAGAAGGATCATTCTCAACATGAAAATTGATGCATATATCAAGAAAGGAAGATCTTCATCAATACTAGGGTTGATGCATAGATCAAGAAAAGAAGATCATCGTCATCACGACAATTGATGCGTAGATCAAGAAAGGAAGACCGTTATCAACATGAGGGTTGGTGCATATATCAAGAAAGGAAGGTTGTCGTTAATACGAGGGTTGATACGTAGATCAAGAAAGGAAGATCGTCGTTAACACGAGGGCTGATGCGTAGATAAAGAAAGGAAGATCGTCGTTAACATAAGGGTTAATGTGTAGATCAAGAAAGGAAGATCATCTTCAACACGAGAGTTAATGCGTAGCTCAAGAAAGGAAGATTGTTGTCAACATGAGAGTTGGTGCATAAATCAAGAAAAGAAGATCATAGTCAACACAAGGGTTGATGCGTAGACTAAGAAAGGAAGATCGTTGTCAACATGAGAGTTAATGCATAGTTAAAGAAAGGAAGACCGTCTTCAACACAAGGGTTGATGTGTAGATTAAGAAAGAAAGATCATCTTCAATACGAGGGTTCATGCATAGATCAAGAAAGGAAGATTGTCGTCAACATGGGGGTTGATGCCTAGATCAAGAAAGGAAGATTGTCGTCAACACGAGGGTTGATTAATAAATCAAGAAAGGAAGATCATCATTGTTGTACCCTAAATTTGTCCCATCTTTCCTCACCTTTTCTATACTGAGCCTTGCGGGTGATAATCTGGACGTTAGTCATAATCCTCTATAATTTAGGTTATGAGAGTTTTGTGTGACCTTATAAATATGTTTGAGGCCAAGAGAAAAATTTTTCATCTGAAAGTCATATCCCATTGTTGAGTCATGTTCCAAGATGAATTCTGGTGGTGCTCCGAGTGTATGCCATAGGTCATTTGATCATTGTTGAGAATGAATTGATACAAGGAATGGGTGTATGATTTTAGACCGTACGCATAATGAGTAGCCCAACCGTTGTATGGTCAAAATGCATAGTTTTATCCAAGGGTTTGTTCAAGACATAATAAGGCATGTGGCGAGAGAATTAAATTCCATATTGTCTAAAATTTCAGGACTAAAGTGACCAAGTTCGCATATGTTTAAAGAATTCAAAGTATCAATACAAGTCATGGTTCGAAGATAGATCGCCCACGGAACCCATACATCTCCAAAGCAAATCATTTAGTCTTGTCCATATAAGCATTCTTTTCAAGATGGGATTAAATGGCAAATCAATGTGTTGGGTGAGAGTTCAATTCGAAAGTTAACATTGTCTTTAATGGTTTCTTTTCATTCACACACAAAAAAAAAAAGGGGAAGCCATGGCATTCTTTCATGAAGAAACATATGTAGAAACAGGAGTCATGATTTCCCACGACTTGCCAAGTTTTAATACTACCCAAGTGATGATGGGAGAAATTTAAGTGGTTTGTTTGAAGTATAAGACATACTTTTTTTTTAAAGAAGTAAGAAATAAATGGAAGATGAGATTATTTTGCAGATCCAATTTGGTTTCAAAACATTAGAAGTATACAATGTTTAAGCTCAGAGAAAATACAACCAAATTGTGCCTAGCTAAACTAATTAATGCACAAGACCGATTGCCTAGGCCAAATCATTCATCATATGGTTGACAATTGAATATCTCCTCAGTCGGCTGGAGACTCAAGCCCTGCAACACCTGTTATCATAACAGACCCAGAATGTCATCAACCAGTTTGATATTGTGGCAAAATTCACCTCCTAAAGCGCACTGTAGTGTTTCAACCTCCATGTAGTCAGCGTGTACGCGCCGGTTTTCCTTCCATACTGTGCTCATAATCAAAATCTGAAAATAATGAACGTGATCAGAAGGTACTCACACGAACTGAAACCGTCAATGTGATACGCAACAACCACCCACAAATCTCTCTCGAATTTGATCAAAATGTCGACTTTCGGAGCCGCAGATACAAATCCTAACAAGTCGTTTGAGGTTACGCAGCCACCTTCTGATTCCATTTCGAGTATTTCTTTCAGTTCCAAGGCCAATTTCCTCATTGCTACTTCATGGGACAATCAGGTTCGGTGTTGGGAGATTTCAAAGAACGGAACTACTCTTAATAGTACTCCCAAGGCTTCAATTTCTCATGATCAACCGGTTTTGTGCTCTGCTTGGAAGGATGATGGAACGACGGTTTTTTTTTCTGGAGGTTGTGATAAGCAGGTCAAGATGTGGCCACTTTTGTCTGGAGGCCAACCGGTGACTGTTGCCATGCACGATGCTCCCATCAAAGAGGTTGCTTGGATACCCGAGATGAGTCTTTTGGCCACCGGAAGCTGGGATAAAACCATTAAATATTGGGATACTAGGCAGTCCAATCCGGTGCATACTCAGCAACTCCCTGATCGCTGTTATACAATGTCAGTGAGACATCCTCTGATGGTTGTGGGAACTGCAGATAGGAATCTGATTGTCTTCAACTTGCAGAATCCTCAGACAGAGTACAAAAGAATAGTATCACCCTTGAAATATCAGACAAGATGTGTTGCTGCTTTTCCAGATCAACAAGGCTTTTTGGTTGGCTCAATAGAAGGAAGGGTTGGAGTACATCACCTTGATGATGCACAACAAAGCAAGAATTTTACTTTTAAATGCCACAGAGAAAGCAGTGACATATATTCAGTCAACTCCTTAAGTTTCCATCCTGTACATCACACTTTTGCAACTGCTGGATCTGATGGTGCCTTTAATTTCTGGGACAAGGACAGTAAACAGAGACTCAAGGCTATGCAAAGGTGTGGTCAGCCCATACCTTGCGGCGCATTCAATAATGATGGCTCCATATATGCTTACGCGGTTTGTTATGATTGGAGCAAAGGTGCAGAAAATCACAATCCAACTACTGCAAAGAACTGCATTTATTTGCACTTACCACAGGACTCTGAGGTTAAAGGCAAGCCACGAGCTGGATCAACAGGTAGAAGGTGAAGTAGGAGCTAGAGAACTCACACACATGTCAATCCTGAGGAAGGAACTTCCAAAACTAGTTGCACTATCTTCTGGGATGTCAAATCATCAATCACTACAGAATACTGTTAGTGAAGCTTTTGCTTTTTTCATTTATGTTTTTACCAAATCTTCTAGTTCCAGTACGCCTGGAGGTAGATGCTAGATTGATTTATATTTGGTGATGCAACTAAGAAAAGCATGCAGCCATCCTTATCTCTTTCCGGGTATTGAACCTGAACCTTACGAAGAAGGATTTTCTGGAGTTACGCAAGTATTCTTACGAACGTCTTGATGGATCAATTAGGGCTGAGGAGCGCTTTGCTGCAATAAGAAGTTTCAGCAACTCATCAGCTAATGTGGGCCTGAATTTTGAAGTTGGCCAAAATGGAGCTTTTGTTTTTATGATCTCAACAAGAGCCGGGGGAGTTGGCTTGAATCTTGTGGCTGCTGATACTGTTATATTCTACGAGCAAGATTGGAACCCTCAGGTGGACAAACAAGCTTTGCAGAGAGCACATAGAATTGGCCAGATGAATCATGTTTTGTGTATAAACCTTGTTACTGAACATACAGTGGAGGAAGTAAGGCAGCAGAAGAGAAAGATCTTTTTTTGATAGCCACCTGGCTCCATTTTACAGAATCGAACAGCTCATAATAGCCACAATCCCTGAATCTGAGCATGGCAAGCCACCAAGTATCATAACAGACGACAATATTCAGCTGCTTTTCGAAATATAGGAAAAGGTCGATGGAATTCGTGCAAATTATTCTGGTTTACTCGTATCTCTGAGCGACATTTGCTTGAAGCCTTTAGGTGATGACTGTGCCACCCAAAGCATTTTGCAGTATTTTCAAATGGACCCTGACAATTATGACAACTATGGAGGTGTCGAACACGCCGAGTATTGTTTTCAGCATTACACTTCTACAGAAACATGCTTTAGTGCATTTAAGGTCCCCCTTGAGCCAACTACTGCCTTGGGAGGGTTTTCTGGGAACAAATATTCTGAGGCCTCAGCATTTATTATCACGTACCCTGTCAATAATGCAATCGCGAAATTTGGAGATGAGAACAGGAATGCAACAAACTCATAATGTAACACCAATTGCAGGGTACAGAGACATATTCACAAAAATGGCAAAAACACCAATGACAGCAGTTTCACAGCAGGTTTAAACATCAAAAAGGAATAAAGCAAACTATGGTAAAAAATACAACCATAATAGAGCAGAAATTTCAGAAGGTGTGGCAGAGATTGTCTGCTAAACCTAATTGATTGGATATATATAACAGCATTATTCACTCAGAAAGGGGGAACCCTAACAGCAAGAGGCAGCAGCTGCCTTTTCTCACAACTCACCTTCATCATAACACAAGATACACATAAAGAATCAAGAAGAGAGGTTGGAGAGGGAACTTATCTGTTTTCAGCATCTACAACTCGGTGGTGTCACTCCAGCTCTGTAAGTATTCTGTCGTCTTGTTCTTGTCTTTATAATCTTAAGCTTGTCTTTTGAATATTGTAAAAAAAGGAAGATAAAAGAGCAAAAGGGGAGATAACTGATACAACTCAGTGACTACCCTCATGATACCTACATATTTTCTTGACTTTTCTTCACAACACCACCACATCTTTTGAGGTAAAACCCACTGAACAACAAACTTCAACAAACCATCTCACCAACTCGGTTTCTGGCCATCTTTTCATTCAACATTAACTGCTTCAAAATAAACACCATATCCAACAACACTTCAATAACCTTCAAACCACCATTGATATTTTGTCATCACAACGTAAACAAACCCAAAATCTTCAAACAACAAATGCCTTGAATCTTCAAACTGAGATTCAAACTCCCAACTCCATAACCGACATTCACCTCTAAAACAACCTTCGAAACCCCACCTTGTTCCAAAACTCAACCCTACCATTAACAAAACACGCCATCTTCAGAAATAACCAAATTGTTTGCACCGTCGAACAACTTCAACAGCTACTCAAACACCCAACAGACCCAGAAAACCATTAAACATCACTCTCAACCACCATCTTCGTTTAAAAATCCTCAAAAACAAACCACCATTTTCACTCAACTGAAACCTCGTAACCTTCATCTTCGAAAACTCTACCCAGAAATCAACCATTTCCATCATTCTTCAACTTTTCTTCCAATACTCACCACCAACTGGGAACAAAAACCAGACAAGTTCCCTTCGAACCACTTAAAACTTTCGCCGTTAAAACACCGAGACCCACAAACCGTACTCAAATCACACTCTACCATCTCCAAAAATCAGGACCAAAAGGAAATGAAATTGAAATTGGGGAAAGGTAAATTGATGAAATTCGGAGAAAACTGAAGGTGAGATACGCGAAAACGGAGAGGCGAGAGATGAGCAGTGAGAGCGTGAGAGATAAACGAGTTGAGAGAGAAAGTGAACGAAAGGAAGAAGACCCTTGGTCTTCGCTTTTATTTTATTTTACTTTTCTTTTTATTATTATTATTATTATTATTTTAAGTTGGTTGTAGCTTGGGCTTAAGCCCACCGTAACTCTCATATACACCCTGTTCATACATAAACCCCCTCCCCTGTTTTTCATTGTATTTCCCAAATCTTTCTTTAGTATGTATTTATTATATATGTTGTTTTTTAAAATAAAAAAAAACCCTATTTTGTATATATTATTATTATTAAATATATTTTGTTTTTATATTAAATTTTCTGTTAGAATCATATTAGAGCTTTATATATTAGAGTTTTTATGTATATTTCTTTTAAAATCTATATTTTTAAGTTTATAATGTTAGAGTTTATAATACTTTTTACTTTTAGGAGTTGGATTTATTTCGCATTTCTCATTGGACATTTTGTCCCATTTTCATTTCTTTTCAAAGCTTTGTCAAACAATTTTCAAAATCAAATTATCTTTGCATTGAATTAAAAGAGGGGATTAAGTGTAGACTTTCTTCCTCTCCGAGTGTCGAGATGCTCACTGTAGTGTGGGTGGTTTCGACACTCGTCTTTCAATACGAAGACGCTTCTAAACTTTTCCTCCTAAAACCTCGATCCCGTACCGAGCACACTTTCAATAATGAATAAATTTCTCTTTGTATTGCATTAAAAAGAGAGGATTAGGTGTAGACCTCTTCCTCTCCGAATGTTGGGATGCCCACTGTAGTGAGGGTGGTCTTGATATTCGTTTTTCAATACAAAGACGCGACTTTATCCACCACCTCTCCTTTCACAACTTTATCCCGCAACCCTTGTCACCTAAAAACCTCGGTCCCGCACCGAGTGCATTTCAATTTATTTTCACAACAAAAACTTGAATGGTCGTGGAGTGGTTAGGCGTAGGCCTTCTCCTATCCCGA
Organism: Lathyrus sativus; assembly: GCA_963859935.3. Lineage (NCBI taxonomy): Eukaryota > Viridiplantae > Streptophyta > Magnoliopsida > Fabales > Fabaceae > Lathyrus > Lathyrus sativus. The sequence continues at coordinate 13,692,092 of OZ012741.1, forward strand.
GTGTTGACGTTTACCGTAGGGTTCTCTGTCGCAAAACACTTACCATTCAAAGCCAAAAACACTTTAATAAGAGAATGAAGTTCTTTTTGTGTTGAACTAAAGAGAGAGGATTGAGTGTAGTCTTCTTCCTCTCCGAGTGTCAGGATACTCACTGTAGTGTGTGTGGTCCTGATACTCGTCTTTCAATACGAAGACGCCTCGTTCGCCACACCTTGTAATAACAAAAACTTTGAGACAATGAATTGGGTACTACCCGTAGGGGTTACTATCCGAGGACATGTCTCGCCCCCTAAAAACAATTCAACAAATCAAACGTGACTTCTTGCCCCGCGTGGCGAAAACTAATCAATCTTTCAGAAGGATATGTTACGTCCGTTCTACCGCAAACAGGTAACGCATAAGTCTCCTCACATGCGAGCAGCAAAACACCTAAACTGCTAGAATGCGCACGATAGCATCATCCATAAAAAACATCAACACACCGTAGGCCGAACTACGGCTGCTCTGATTCTTTACTTTTTTCAAGTAAAGATACGTAGGCACAAGGGCCGCAATCCTTGCCGAGCACTTTCCCCCCTCCATTCTGTAGTTCCCCGAACTACGTCGACTCTGACTTTCTCACATCTATTGAGAATACGTAGGCATAGGACTGCGAAGTCCTACCGAGTCTGTTCTTTCTCTTTTCTTCCTCGTTCTCTTCTTCCTCCTAACCTCTCATTTCTCCTGTTTCAATCTTCTCTTTTTACCCCGTGGAACACTTTTATAGCATAATATTTAAGCAGATAAATTCACACATACGACAAACAAATGGTTCCCATCGAGTACGATGGATGCGAGGGGTGCTAATACCTTCCCCTCGCATAACCGGCTTCCGAACCCGTTCTTGGTCGCGAGACCATCTTATCCATTTCTTTCTTAAGGTTTTCTCGATATTTTCCTTTCCCCTCATGGGATAAATAAAGTTCGGTGGCGACTCTTCTGTCTATCTTTCTCGCCTCCCCGTCGTTGCGCGATGCATTTTTCGAGTAGCGACAGCTGGCGACTCTGCTGGGGACAACTAGCGAGCCAGACCTAATTTGTTTGTCGTGTTTGTGTTTTATTTGCTTTTATTTCTTATTATGTTATGTTCACTAACTGTTGGGTTTATTTGGATGGTTTGTGAGATAAAGCTTTCTACCCGAGCTTTCAAGTACACACTAAGATAGGAGGTGGGTTCTTTCTGATTTGCGAGACTTAGGACTCGTTGAGTTGGATCGAATCCCACCGCTCAGATAGACCCCTTTGGGATGATTATGTCTTACGTGTAGTCGTAATGGCGTTTTTATTTCCAACTTGGGAGTCCGTGACTTTGAGGACCTTTGTAGAACCTTATTCCAAAGGTTGCTGAGACATGACTCTGTGTTCATCCTTTGGAGGGATTACCGTCTTACGAGTAGTCGTTATGATGGAAAACTTTCGAGGGCTAGTGCATGGGACTTTGTTTAAAAGCCTTTGGGATGCCCTCTTACAAACCAATAGATAACCCACCCGATGGGAGAAATATTTTGTATTGTTTTGCAGGACAAGTGATCTTGATCTCGTTTTGTGCTCTTTATCATGTGCATTCATAAAACATCGCATTGCATATCATTTCTCGCATATCGAGGGACTTAAAAGACTGTGATTATCTCAGGTATTGGTGAATACAATGACTGACCAAAGAAAGCGAAGCACAAATTCCATCAAGTTTAGAGAACCAAAGCTGGAACTAATTCAAGACATTCTGATTGACGTGCCAAAGGCCATCAAGATCAACTTTCAGGGAAAGTATGGGAAACTGCTTGATCTCCTCCATTCTAGGGTCGATACTTGGGCTTTGTTCGCTATGGCTCAGTTCTATGATGCACCTCTCAGATGTTTCACTTTTCAAAACTATCAGTTGGCCCCTACTCTTGAGGAATATTCTCACATTTTGAACATCAAGATTAAGGATCAACCTATATACACAGGCTTGGAAGAAGAACCAAAACCTCCTGCCATTGCTCTTGCTCTACGTATGACCAAAGAGGAAGTCAAAGAGGGTCTAACCAGTAAAGGGGGTGTTCAAGGTTTTCCATTGAAATTTCTGCTAGAAAAGGCTGCTCAATACAAGGTGGATGAAGATTGGGAAAAGTTCGGAATAAACGTTGCTCTAATGATTTATGGGATTGTCCTCTTTCCAAACGTGGACAATTTCATAGACATCACTGCTATCGTTCTCTTTATGCAGAAGAATCCTATCCCTACACTCCTTGCCGATGTTTACCACTCCATTCATTGGAGGAGTGAAAAGAAGGCGGGAATGATCCAATGCTGCTCTCACCTATTATACAAGTGGTATGTTTCTCATTTACCCAAGAAAGGGCCGTTCATGGAAAACAAGAAGAAATTAAAATGGTCTCAACGCATCATGTCTCTGGAAGCTAGTGATATTGCTTGGTACTCTCCTGAGTACTATGATGTGGAAATCATTTTCAGTTGTGGAGAATTCGGTAATGTACCTTTGATCGGTAGGGCCGGTTGTATTAATTATAACCCAGTCATGGCATTACGTCAGTTGGGCTATGCTATGGAGGGCGAGCCCGAGGCAGAGAAGATTCAGAGTTTCTTTTTGCTAGCCGCATCAGAGGACCCTGCATTTGTCAGGAAGGTTGCTAAGGCTTGGGGTAAGATTCACACAAAGGGGCGGAAGGAGTTAAAAGCGAAGAATTGCGTGGCAAAGGAGCCATACAACCAGTGGTTACTAGCTAGAGTAGCTGAAAGGTCGTTACCATTTCCTTTAGAGCCCTCTATGCAAGAAGCACCTCCTGCTCCCACTCATGTGTCTATAGAAGAATATGAAAAACTGAAGCTAACAGTGGAGAGATTGACTAAGGAGAACCAGGACCTTCAGAATGAAGTCCACCAAGCAAAGGTGGAGAGTGGACAGTACAAAAGAAAGGTGGAGTTTGAGCAGGATCAAGCAGCTGAAAATAGCAAGAAGCTAAAATTAGAAACGGATCTGAGAGTCAGGTACCAGCAGGGCTACGAAGGGGCTGATGCATCATTAACAACTCTCCGACAACGCTTAAAGGACACCAAAGCTTCTTGTGATAGGGCATGGCACTTCTTCGAGATAGCATCTGCCGAAAAGAAGGAAATCCGAGAGAATCTTGAGGCTGATATTGGGGATCTTGAAGAACGACTGAGAAATGCTTTGACCCTAGCGGAGAATGAACGAAGACTCAAAGAGGAGGCATTGAAAGACTCATATGTCACGTCTGACCTGTGGAATAACAAATGTCAAGAATTGGAAACTGCCCAAGAAACAGCCCTTTTGTGGAGGAATCGTTTCGAGGCTTTGCAAAGAGATAGTGCGCAGTGGCTCGAAAAGGAGGCCCAGCTCAATGAGTTGTTAGACACCCATGTGGATTCCATTTGTTATTACCAGTCGACTCTAGATATGTGTCGTGCTAGATACAACAATTTGGTGGAGCATTGCAACCTCATGATCCGTGATATCCCATGGAGACTGGAAAGCGCCATTCAAGACTTGGAAGGAAATGATATCCCCCCTTCTGTTCACCACTTTATCCAGCTCTGCGACCAAATGGTTAGGAGGTTCATGTTTGAGACGAAGAAACTTGAAGAACGTCTCCAAAAGAGAGAATTTTAGTTATTCAGTTATCTTTTGTAGCACGACTTGTAGTTTCGGCTTGTTCAGCTTTTGTCTGTATGAATTTTTTTCCAAGATTAATGCAAGATTGCTTTTTGGTCCAAATTGTGCATTTCTTTATTATTCAGTCATGATTCTATGATACCAATGATAATCACAAGCCTCGAAAGTCTCTCGAGCGTTTTGCATACGTTTGCGCATTTTTTCTTTTTGCATTTCCTACAACCCGATCTTACACACCGCTTACCCCTTTCAGAAAGAGTAAAAGCAAGCTGACTTCACGGCATCGGTATAACACAAGGAATAGCCAGAAGAGAATCATGGATCAGATAGAACAAGACCAGGCTGCTATGAGGAGCGAGATGCTAGGCATGAAAACGCAAATGAATCAACTCATGGAGGTGATTCAGAATATGGCCAGAAGTCAAGAGGAGATAAGACAAGCAGCGGAGAGGAGCGCTAATCAGACTTTGGCTGGTGCAGTTCCTAATGCAAGTGGGGCAATTCCAATTCCTGTTGATGCCACCCCAACCCCTGTTGGGGCAATTCCTACTTCTGCCGGCGCCGTACCTATCAACACCGTCCCTCCGCCAGTCGGTACGACCCATCCTCATGGTACTACGATCCCAACACAAGTCCAGTACGACGATCATGAAGGTTTCTATGAGAATTCAGGTGAAGCGTATGGACCACAGACCGCCGAACTAGAGAAGAAGTTTAATGCTTTACAGGAGATGGTGAAGACATTGCAAGGCCCCGATGTTTTGGGACTGGATGCAGCTGAAATATGTCTTGTACCCGGAGTTAAGATACCCCCAAAGTTTGTAATTCCGACTTTTGAGAAGTACAAGGGTAACAGTTGTCCTAAGACCCACATAAGGTCTTACTGTAGGAAGATGGCCGCCTATTCTGATGACGAGAAGTTACTAATCCATTTCTTTCAAGATAGCTTAACAGAGGCATCCCTAGAATGGTATATGCACCTTGAACGATCCAACGTAAGAAGCTGGAAAGAGTTGGCAGACGCTTTCGTGAAGCATTATCAGTATAATACCGACATGGCTCCGAATCGTATGCAGCTTCAGAATCTGACTCAGAAGCCGAATGAGTGTTTTAAGGACTTCGCGCAGAGATGGAGGGGAGTAGCTGCAAGGGTACAACCTCCACTGATGGAGAAAGAACTGACAGACCTATTCATGGGCACGCTACAAGGACCGATCTTTGAACGGTTAGCGTCCTCAACATCCACAGTGTTTTCTGAACTCGTTATGGCTGGAGAGAGATTAGAGAGTTTCATGAAGGCGGGAAAAATTCAGAATGCAGGCGGATCTGCAAGCGGGGTCAAGAAGCCTTATCAGGGCTTCGTTAAGAAAAAGGAAGGCGAAACTAGTGCAGTGTTCACCAATGGAAGGAGAACTCACCAAGGTTATCACCACATTGCTACCATCGCTCCACAACAACCACTTTCTATTCCGGCAAGTCAGCCTGCGCCTCAGCAAAATCGACAACAACAACCCTATCAACCAAGACAAAATCAGTATCAAGGGCAGAGAAAGCCAGAAAGGAGGCTTGATCCAATTCCGTCCACTTACGCCAAATTACTTCCGTTCTTGTTGAAAGCAGGTCTCGTTCAACTTAGGGAAATGAAAGATCCTCCGGCTGTTCTCCCCTACGGCTACGATGTAAATGCGAGATGCGAGTTCCACTCTGGCGCCCCGGGCCATAGCATCGAGAATTGTAAAGCTTTAAAATACATTGTGCAAAATCTTATCGACTCCAAAGCGATAAACTTTACCCGAAATACCCCGAACATCAAATCTAACCCAATGCCACCTCACCATTCAACAAACATGATTGAAGGCTCTAAGGGGATCCGATTAATTTCGGATATTGAGAAATTGAGGACCCCACTTTCCACAATTAAGGAGCAACTCTTGTTGAAAAACATTTACCCAGGATGTCCAATTGATTGCCATGTTTGCATGGACGGATCTCAAGGATGCGCTGAGCTGAAGAAAGGCATACAAGGCCTGATTGAGCAGGGTGTATTAGTAGCAGAACAACTATCAAAGATTGAGGAAGTTGCTACTCTTGAAATTCCGTTCGAAACATTGGAGATACCATATGATGATGGATATGAGCTCTGGATCCCAGTTAACAATTCGAACCGCACACCATTGACCATACCGTGCGATGAGGAAGAATGGGACAACGTGTATGGACGTACTCCGATCCCACTGCAAATCCCGTATGATCCAGTTCAGATACCTATGTCTCCACCATCAATGAACCAGCTTGTCATTTCGACCCCATCTCCTTTTCCGTACGAAAGCACCAAAGTTGTACCTTGGTTATACGATGAAACTGTTTTTCTCAACGGACAGAAGGTGGCAGAGGAAGATGTAATGGAAGAAAAGAAGACTGTAGGGAACATCGTGGGAACCGGAGGCGTCACTAGAAGTGGTCGAATATTCGCTCCGACTGCACCTCCTGTCAACAGCAGTGACAATACAAGGAAAGGTACTGCCGTACCAAGCACCAATGAACAGGGGCAGTCATCTAAACAGAAGGGCATCCCAAATGATGAAGCGGAGGAGTTTCTAAGAATCATTCAGAAAAGCGACTACAAAGTGATTGATCAGCTCAATCAGACGCCCTCAAAGATATCCATGCTGTCATTATTAATGTGTTCAAAGGCCCATCAAGAAGCATTGCTAAAATTCTTGAAGGCAGCTCATGTGCCAGAGGAAATATCAGTAGTACAGTTTGAAGAAGTGGTGGGAAACATTGCATCAGGTCATATTTTGAGCTTTAATGATAGTGAATTACCTCCCGAAGGTAAAAATCATAACAAGGCCCTGCACATTACCATCGAATGTGTGGATGTTGTATTCTCTAGGGTGCTTGTTGACACTGGATCATCGCTGAATGTATTACCCAAAAGCTCGTTGTGCAAGCTGTCAATTGAAGGACTTGTGATGAAGCCGAGTCAAACTATTGTAAAAGCATTTGATGGAGCTAAGAGAACTGTGGTAGGCGAGGTTGACCTCCCGATCAAGATCGGACCTCATACTTTCATCATTACATTTTACGTAATGGATATATACCCCGCTTACAGTTGCCTTCTTGGTCGTCCGTGGATTCATTCCGCGGGCGCTGTAACTTCAACCTTGCATCAAAAGATCAAGTTTATGATTAACAATCAGATGATCATCATTGAGGGTGAGGAAGATGTTCTTGTGAGCCATCTTGCCTCTTTCCGCTATGTGGAAGTAGGAAACGAGGTGCATGAGACACCGTTTCAAGCTTTTGAAGTGATCAATGTTGAAATGATTTACGAAAAGCCAGCATCTTCAATAGTGACTTGGAAGGACGCGAGGACCGTGATAGAGGAAGGACATCCGCGAGGATGGGGCAGGGTGTTAGAATTGCCCGTCAACAAAAATGGAGCTGGTCTAGGCTACAAGCAGAAGAATGCAACTGATAAGGGCAAAGAGCTTGCAACTCCGTTGGTTTTTACTAGTGGAGGCCACCTTGTCGATGGTCAAGTCATGTTTTTGGAAACTGAAGCCGAAAATCATGAAGAGCTGTGTATGGTGTATCCTAGGGCGCCTAATCAAACTTTGAACAATTGGAGAGTCATTGAAATCCCCGAAGTTACTCTAGTAGACGAGTAATTCCCTTTTATTTTATCTAAAAAATCATATGCTCTGCCCAAGGCATATGTATCATGTTGTAGGGCCTTTTGCTTTTAAAGCATAACTTATCATCAATAAATAAACTTTCGCATCCAATTACGCTCTCTTTCTTTCATTTTTACTTTTTGCACATAAAATTATCTTTGAAAGACAATGTTTTGTTTTATTTTCCTTTTTCTGTCAACCTTTCTAAAAATAAAAAAAATAGTAATAAAGCATGAAGTCATTCATCGTGCAGATCTTCCCTTGCTCCTGCCAATAACGACCCCGCTATGGTCCAATATGACTTTGATAACCCGATCTACCAAGCCGACGAAGACTGCGAGGAAGATTGTGATCTCCCAGAAGAGCTAGCTAGACTATTGAAGCAGGAGTCAAAGGTCATCCAGCCCTACCAAGAAGAGGTCGAAGTCATCAACATGGGAACTGAAGAAGATGCCAAAGAAATCAAGATAGGCGCAGCTTTGGAATCAGAGATTAAGTCAAAACTGATAATATTGCTTCGAGAGTATGTTGACGTATTCGCTTGGTCTTACAAAGATATGCCCGGTCTAGATGAAGAGATTGTGATGCACAGACTACCTCTCAAGGAAGGCTGCCCGCCGGTGAAGCAAAAGTTGAGGAGAACAAAGCCGGAGATGTCTTTCAAGATCAAAGAAGAGGTACAAAAACAATTGGACGCTGGTTTCCTGGCAGTATCCAACTATCCGCAATGGATAGCGAATATTGTCCCAGTACCAAAAAAGGATGGGAAGGTGCGAATGTGTGTAGATTATAGAGACCTTAATAGAGCGAGTCCGAAAGATGACTTCCCTTTGCCACACATTGATGTGCTAGTGGACAACACAGCCCAATTTTCTGTATTCTCATTTATGGATGGCTTTTCTGGATATAACCAAATTAAGATGGCGCCCGAAGATATGGAAAAGACGACTTTCATCACTCCATGGGGAACTTTCTGTTACAAGGTTATGCCGTTTGGACTCAAGAACGCAGGCGCAACATATCAGCGAGCAATGGTCACTCTTTTCCATGATATGATACATAAAGAGATTGAGTGTTATGTAGACGATATGATTGCGAAATCCCAGACTGAGGAAGAGCACCTTATCCACTTGGGAAAGCTATTCGCCCGGTTAAGGAAATTCCAGCTGAGACTAAATCCCAACAAATGCACTTTTGGTGTAAGATCTGGTAAATTGCTAGGTTTTATTGTGAGCCAGAAGGGGATTGAAGTCGATCCAGATAAGGTCAAAGCTATCCAGGAAATGTCGGCCCCCAAAACTGAAAAAGAGGTCCGAGGATTTCTTGGGAGGTTGAACTATATCGCAAGGTTCATATCTCATCTAACGGCCACTTGTGAGCCCATCTTCAAATTACTTCGAAAGGATCAAGCCGTGGTATGGAACGATAACTGTCAGAAAGCCTTTGAGAAGATAAAGGAATACCTACAAGAACCGCCGATCTTGATGCCTCCGGTGCCCGGACGACCCCTGATCATGTACCTGACTGTGTTAGAGGGATCCATGGGATGCGTATTGGGACAACATGATGAAACCGGCAGGAAAGAGCATGCAATCTATTACCTCAGCAAGAAGTTTAATGACTGTGAAACGAGATATTCGATGATCGAGAAGACATGTTGCGCGTTGGCTTGGGCAGCAAAACGCTTGAGACAATATATGCTCACCCATACGACTTTGTTGATCTCCAAAATGGATCCCGTCAAATATATATTCGAGAAGCCCGCTCTCACTGGACGGGTAGCTCGTTGGCAAATGGTGTTAACAGAGTATGACATCCAATATGTTACGCAGAAAGCCATCAAAGGGAGTGTGCTCTCTGAATACCTTGCCCACCAACCTATGGACAACTATCAGTCTATGCGCTTCGATTTCCCCGACGAAGACGTCATGTTTGCCAGAGATTATGCCACGCCAGACCCAAATGAGGGACCCGAACCAGGATCGCGATGGACGCTCGTGTTCGATGGTGCCGCAAATGCCAAAGGTTGTGGAATTGGGGCAATCATCACTTCTCCAACTGGCTTTCACCTGCCATTCACCGCCAGATTATGCTTTAAGTGTACTAACAACATGGCCGAATATGAAGCTTGTATTTTCGGAATTGAAGCTGCCATTGATAATAGAATCAAGATTCTAGAAGTCTATGGAGATTCCGCGCTGGTCATATGCCAGATTAAAGGGGAGTACGAAACACTGGATCTCAAGTTAATTCCTTACAGAGATCATGTCTTGAAGTTAATCCCGTACTTTGATGAGATCACTTTTCATCACATTCCCAGAGGAGAAAATCAGTTGGCTGACGCTCTAGCAACACTAGCATCTATGTTTCAAGTCAAGTGGGAGAATGAGGCGCCATCCATCCGTTTAGAATATTTGGACGAACCCGCTTATTGCCTAGCGGCCGAGGAGGAAGAAGCCAAAACTGATAATCATCCTTGGTTCTATGATATCAAGCGATACCTAGAGACACAAGAATATCCAGAAGGTGTAACTATCACTGACAAGAAGTATCTCAGAAAGCTCTCCTCAAAGTTCTTCCTCAGTGGTGACGTGCTGTACAAGCGAAATTACGATTCAGTTCTACTCAGATGCGTGGATAAACACGAGGCAGAACGTATCATAAATGAGATGCATGAAGGATCTTTTGGGACACATGCTAGTGGTCATACTATGGTTAAAAAGATTTTGAGGGCGGGATACTATTGGATGACGATGGAAACGGATTGTTGTCTCCATGTCCAGTCATGCCACAAGTGCCAAATTTACGCAGACAAGGTCCATACTTCACCACTCCCTCTGAATGTTTTGACTTCGCCTTGGCCCTTCGCTATGTGGGGTATAGATGTAATCGGACGCATCGAGCCAACCGCTTCAAATGGGCACCGTTTTATCTTAGTGGCCATCGATTACTTTACCAAATGGGTAGAAGCGGCATCCTATGCCAACGTCACTAAGCAAGTGGTGACTCGCTTCATCAAAAAAGAGATTATTTGCCGATATGGAATCCCGAACAAGATCATTACAGACAATGGTTCAAACCTCAACAATAAGATGATGAAAGAGTTGTGTGAAAACTTCAAAATTGAACACCACAATTCAACACCTTATCGCCCTAAAATGAACGGAGCTGTTGAGGCGGCAAATAAGAACATTAAGAAAATCGTCCAGAAGATGGTGAAGACTTACAAAGACTGGCACGAGATGTTGCCGTTCGCGTTGCATGGCTACCGCACCTCAGTGCGCACTTCCACAGGGGCAACCCCGTTTTCTCTCGTATATGGCATGGAAGCAGTATTGCCCATTGAAGTAGAGATTCCCTCCTTAAGGATTTTAGCAGACGTCAAGCTAGATGAAGCCGAATGGATACAAGCCAGACTCGACCAACTCAATCTCATCGATGAGAAACGCATGACGGCCATCTGTCATGGACAATTATACCAAAAACGATTGAAGAGGGCCTTTGATAAGAAGGTTCGCCCACGACACATCCAAGCAGGAGATTTGGTATTAAGGAAGATTCAGCCAACTCACGTCGATCCAAGGGGAAAATGGGCGCCAAACTATGAGGGTCCGTATATAGTAAAGAAAGTTTTCTCCGGAGGGGCCTTGATCCTGTCGACCATGGATGGTGACGATCTCTCATCCCCTGTGAATGCAGATGCAGTTAAAAAATATTATGCTTAAAAGATAGGCCTGGTGGACCCAAAAAGAAAATCCACGCAAAAATGGGCGTCCTGGTGGACCATAAAAATGGTTCAGGCAAAATTAGGGACTAGAAGTAAAAAAAAAAGAGTATCCTGATAGGCTGAAAACCTGAAAAGGCGGCCTAGGCAAAAGTTAGGGATTCAAAAAAGGCAGAACTGCATCTTGAAAAGACGTGTGAATTATTCCTTGTAACCATCAAGCTCTCGACCGAGAAAGGTCAATTCGATTCTGGCGCTCGAAGGCAAGGCATGAGGGGTCTTCAGAGACATATGGGCCATAGCAGATTTGAAACTTGGCAGGGACCATTTTCAACATCGTCTTAGTTTTTATATTTTCTTTCGAAAGCAGTTACCTCTTTTAGGAATTGCCTCCTTTGTAATTTTCCCATTTATGGGTTTTCATCAATAAAATTACTTTCATCAAAGCTTTTTCTGTTTTTATTTACCGTTTGGTTGCAAGTTTCATTTATTTGATGATAGGTTTTGCATATAATGACACTATGGTAAATTAGACTAAGGGATAACTTACCCTCTTGAGGTAACTAAAGGGTGACCATGACTCTAAGGAGTACGCAGGAACATCATTCTAAATCTTGTAACAACTTGACTAACAAGGTCGTCAAACCCGGCAGAGCAGGCCATGAGCTGAAAATCTCAGCACATCCAAGTTCTTTATACATCATAAATAGATGATGTCGGGAAGTCAGGCTTATCTTTCACTTTCCCACCACCAAAGTCCGCCATGTCGGCACCTATATTTCCATTGCCCGTCCGCAATCATATGTATCATACGCATCGCATTCGACATCATAAGCATCTTGCTTCATAAGCATCTTGCATCATACACATACCTATGATTACATCATACTTTCCTCAGCTCTTGCATCACCGCGTGTTAGCATTTGCATTTGCATCTCCATTCGTTATGAAACATCATTATCATCAAGCATTTACATATACGAGATCAGATCCAGGATCAATTTCGAAGATTTTCAAGATCCTAATCAGCCCAGTCAGGGGCATCTTCCGCAAGACCGTGGGCGTTCCCCACGAATTTGTTCAACAATTCGTTGGGCAAATTCAAGAGATTCAATGCAACAATCAGCCCGGACAGGGGCATCTCCAGTAAATTCATGGGCGTTTCCCAGTGAGTTGTCTCCAGCAGACTTCAGCGATAAGTGGCAATCTCTTCAGAGAAGCTTATCCATCTTCAGCGATAAGTGGCAATCTCTTCAGAGAAGCTTATCCATCTTCAGCGATAAGTGGCAATCTCTTCAGAGAAGCTTATCCATCTTCAGCGATAAGTGGCAATCTCTTCAGAGAAGCTTATCCATCTTCAGCGATAAGTGGCAATCTCTTCAGAGAAGCTTATCCATCTTCATCGATAAGTGGCAATCTCTTCAGAGAAGCTTATCCATCTTCATCGATAAGTGGCAATCTCTTCAGAGAAGCTTATCCATCTTCAGCGATAAGTGGCAATCTCTTCAGAGAAGCTTATCCATCTTCAGCGATAAGTGGCAATCTCTTCAGAGAAGCTTATCCATCTTCATCGATAAGTGGCAATCTCTTCAGAGAAGCTTATCCATCTTCAGTGATAAGTGGCAATCTCTTCAGAGAAGCTTATCCATCTTCAGCGATAAGTGGCAATCTCTTCAGAGAAGCTTATCCATCTTCAGCGATAAGTGGCAATCTCTTCAGAGAAGCTTATCCATCTTCAGTGATAAGTGGCAATCTCTTCAGAGAAGCTTATCCATCTTCAGCGATAAGTGGCAATCTCTTCAGAGAAGCTTATCCATCTTCATCGATAAGTGGCAATCTCTTCAGAGAAGCTTATCCATCTTCATCGATAAGTGGCAATCTCTTCAGAGAAGCTTATCCATCTTCAGTGATAAGTGGCAATCTCTTCAGAGAAGCTTATCCATCTTCAGCGATAAGTGGCAATCTCTTCAGAGAAGCTTATCCATCTTCAGCGATAAGTGGCAATCTCTTCAGAGAAGCTTATCCATCTTCATCGATAAGTGGCAATCTCTTCAGAGAAGCTTATCCATCTTCAGTGATAAGTGGCAATCTCTTCAGAGAAGCTTATCCATCTTCAGCGATAAGTGGCAATCTCTTCAGAGAAGCTTATCCATCTTCAGCGATAAGTGGCAATCTCTTCAGAGAAGCTTATCCATCTTCAGTGATAAGTGGCAATCTCTTCAGAGAAGCTTATCCATCTTCAGCGATAAGTGGCAATCTCTTCAGAGAAGCTTATCCATCTTCATCGATAAGTGGCAATCTCTTCAGAGAAGCTTATCCATCTTCAGCGATAAGTGGCAATCTCTTCAGAGAAGCTTATCCATCTTCAGCGATAAGTGGCAATCTCTTCAGAGAAGCTTATCCATCTTCATCGATAAGTGGCAATCTCTTCAGAGAAGCTTATCCATCTTCAGTGATAAGTGGCAATCTCTTCAGAGAAGCTTATCCATCTTCAGTGATAAGTGGCAATCTCTTCAGAGAAGCTTATCCATCTTCAGTGATAAGTGGCAATCTCTTCAGAGAAGCTTATCCATCTTCAGTGATAAGTGGCAATCTCTTCAGAGAAGCTTATCCATCTTCAGCGATAAGTGGCAATCTCTTCAGAGAAGCTTATCCATCTTCATCGATAAGTGGCAATCTCTTCAGAGAAGCTTATCCATCTTCAGTGATAAGTGGCAATCTCTTCAGAGAAGCTTATCCATCTTCAGTGATAAGTGGCAATCTCTTCAGAGAAGCTTATCCATCTTCAGCGATAAGTGGCAATCTCTTCAGAGAAGCTTATCCATCTTCAGCGATAAGTGGCAATCTCTTCAGAGAAGCTTATCCATCTTCATCGATAAGTGGCAATCTCTTCAGAGAAGCTTATCCATCTTCAGCGATAAGTGGCAATCTCTTCAGAGAAGCTTATCCATCTTCATCGATAAGTGGCAATCTCTTCAGAGAAGCTTATCCATCTTCATCGATAAGTGGCAATCTCTTCAGAGAAGCTTATCCATCTTCAGCGATAAGTGGCAATCTCTTCAGAGAAGCTTATCCATCTTCAGCGATAAGTGGCAATCTCTTCAGAGAAGCTTATCCATCTTCATCGATAAGTGGCAATCTCTTCAGAGAAGCTTATCCATCTTCAGTGATAAGTGGCAATCTATTCGGAGAAGCTTATCCGATCCCTTTCACCCTTTGGTTTTAGGGTTGATCTTTTTCGCTCCATCATTCTTTTTTGGTGATGGGTCTGACATCCTTTTGGTGTCATGACTAGCGTGTTTTCCACTATCCTTTTGATAATGGGTCCTTTACTTCCTTTTGGTGTCGAGTTTTCTCTGTTAACATCCCTTTGGTGTTAGCGATCTTTGCAAGTTATCCATCATGCTTCATTCCCAAGCAGTTCCTTTCTTTTTGGACAAATTCAGGGTCTTCTTTGTATCTAATTGACTTCTATCTTGAAAAATGAATGCTATGCAGCGATTCATTCCCTCAGATTCAAGACAATTAGATAGGGGCATCTGTTGTACCCTAAATTTGTCCCATCTTTCCTCACCTTTTCTATACTGAGCCTTGCGGGTGATAATCTGGACGTTAGTCATAATCCTCTATAATTTAGGTTATGAGAGTTTTGTGTGACCTTATAAATATGTTTGAGGCCAAGAGAAAAATTTTTCATCTGAAAGTCATATCCCATTGTTGAGTCATGTTCCAAGATGAATTCTGGTGGTGCTCCGAGTGTATGCCATAGGTCATTTGATCATTGTTGAGAATGAATTGATACAAGGAATGGGTGTATGATTTTAGACCGTACGCATAATGAGTAGCCCAACCGTTGTATGGTCAAAATGCATAGTTTTATCCAAGGGTTTGTTCAAGACATAATAAGGCATGTGGCGAGAGAATTAAATTCCATATTGTCTAAAATTTCAGGACTAAAGTGACCAAGTTCGCATATGTTTAAAGAATTCAAAGTATCAATACAAGTCATGGTTCGAAGATAGATCGCCCACGGAACCCATACATCTCCAAAGCAAATCATTTAGTCTTGTCCATATAAGCATTCTTTTCAAGATGGGATTAAATGGCAAATCAATGTGTTGGGTGAGAGTTCAATTCGAAAGTTAACATTGTCTTTAATGGTTTCTTTTCATTCACACACAAAAAAAAAAAGGGGAAGCCATGGCATTCTTTCATGAAGAAACATATGTAGAAACAGGAGTCATGATTTCCCACGACTTGCCAAGTTTTAATACTACCCAAGTGATGATGGGAGAAATTTAAGTGGTTTGTTTGAAGTATAAGACATACTTTTTTTTTAAAGAAGTAAGAAATAAATGGAAGATGAGATTATTTTGCAGATCCAATTTGGTTTCAAAACATTAGAAGTATACAATGTTTAAGCTCAGAGAAAATACAACCAAATTGTGCCTAGCTAAACTAATTAATGCACAAGACCGATTGCCTAGGCCAAATCATTCATCATATGGTTGACAATTGAATATCTCCTCAGTCGGCTGGAGACTCAAGCCCTGCAACACCTGTTATCATAACAGACCCAGAATGTCATCAACCAGTTTGATATTGTGGCAAAATTCACCTCCTAAAGCGCACTGTAGTGTTTCAACCTCCATGTAGTCAGCGTGTACGCGCCGGTTTTCCTTCCATACTGTGCTCATAATCAAAATCTGAAAATAATGAACGTGATCAGAAGGTACTCACACGAACTGAAACCGTCAATGTGATACGCAACAACCACCCACAAATCTCTCTCGAATTTGATCAAAATGTCGACTTTCGGAGCCGCAGATACAAATCCTAACAAGTCGTTTGAGGTTACGCAGCCACCTTCTGATTCCATTTCGAGTATTTCTTTCAGTTCCAAGGCCAATTTCCTCATTGCTACTTCATGGGACAATCAGGTTCGGTGTTGGGAGATTTCAAAGAACGGAACTACTCTTAATAGTACTCCCAAGGCTTCAATTTCTCATGATCAACCGGTTTTGTGCTCTGCTTGGAAGGATGATGGAACGACGGTTTTTTTTTCTGGAGGTTGTGATAAGCAGGTCAAGATGTGGCCACTTTTGTCTGGAGGCCAACCGGTGACTGTTGCCATGCACGATGCTCCCATCAAAGAGGTTGCTTGGATACCCGAGATGAGTCTTTTGGCCACCGGAAGCTGGGATAAAACCATTAAATATTGGGATACTAGGCAGTCCAATCCGGTGCATACTCAGCAACTCCCTGATCGCTGTTATACAATGTCAGTGAGACATCCTCTGATGGTTGTGGGAACTGCAGATAGGAATCTGATTGTCTTCAACTTGCAGAATCCTCAGACAGAGTACAAAAGAATAGTATCACCCTTGAAATATCAGACAAGATGTGTTGCTGCTTTTCCAGATCAACAAGGCTTTTTGGTTGGCTCAATAGAAGGAAGGGTTGGAGTACATCACCTTGATGATGCACAACAAAGCAAGAATTTTACTTTTAAATGCCACAGAGAAAGCAGTGACATATATTCAGTCAACTCCTTAAGTTTCCATCCTGTACATCACACTTTTGCAACTGCTGGATCTGATGGTGCCTTTAATTTCTGGGACAAGGACAGTAAACAGAGACTCAAGGCTATGCAAAGGTGTGGTCAGCCCATACCTTGCGGCGCATTCAATAATGATGGCTCCATATATGCTTACGCGGTTTGTTATGATTGGAGCAAAGGTGCAGAAAATCACAATCCAACTACTGCAAAGAACTGCATTTATTTGCACTTACCACAGGACTCTGAGGTTAAAGGCAAGCCACGAGCTGGATCAACAGGTAGAAGGTGAAGTAGGAGCTAGAGAACTCACACACATGTCAATCCTGAGGAAGGAACTTCCAAAACTAGTTGCACTATCTTCTGGGATGTCAAATCATCAATCACTACAGAATACTGTTAGTGAATCTTTTGCTTTTTTCATTTATGTTTTTACCAAATCTTCTAGTTCCAGTACGCCTGGAGGTAGATGCTAGATTGATTTATATTTGGTGATGCAACTAAGAAAAGCATGCAGCCATCCTTATCTCTTTCCGGGTATTGAACCTGAACCTTACGAAGAAGGATTTTCTGGAGTTACGCAAGTATTCTTACGAACGTCTTGATGGATCAATTAGGGCTGAGGAGCGCTTTGCTGCAATAAGAAGTTTCAGCAACTCATCAGCTAATGTGGGCCTGAATTTTGAAGTTGGCCAAAATGGAGCTTTTGTTTTTATGATCTCAACAAGAGCCGGGGGAGTTGGCTTGAATCTTGTGGCTGCTGATACTGTTATATTCTACGAGCAAGATTGGAACCCTCAGGTGGACAAACAAGCTTTGCAGAGAGCACATAGAATTGGCCAGATGAATCATGTTTTGTGTATAAACCTTGTTACTGAACATACAGTGGAGGAAGTAAGGCAGCAGAAGAGAAAGATCTTTTTTTGATAGCCACCTGGCTCCATTTTACAGAATCGAACAGCTCATAATAGCCACAATCCCTGAATCTGAGCATGGCAAGCCACCAAGTATCATAACAGACGACAATATTCAGCTGCTTTTCGAAATACAGGAAAAGGTCGATGGAATTCGTGCAAATTATTCTGGTTTACTCGTATCTCTGAGCGACATTTGCTTGAAGCCTTTAGGTGATGACTGTGCCACCCAAAGCATTTTGCAGTATTTTCAAATGGACCCTGACAATTATGACAACTATGGAGGTGTCGAACACGCCGAGTATTGTTTTCAGCATTACACTTCTACAGAAACATGCTTTAGTGCATTTAAGGTCCCCCTTGAGCCAACTACTGCCTTGGGAGGGTTTTCTGGGAACAAATATTCTGAGGCCTCAGCATTTATTATCACGTACCCTGTCAATAATGCAATCGCGAAATTTGGAGATGAGAACAGGAATGCAACAAACTCATAATGTAACACCAATTGCAGGGTACAGAGACATATTCACAAAAATGGCAAAAACACCAATGACAGCAGTTTCACAGCAGGTTTAAACATCAAAAAGGAATAAAGCAAACTATGGTAAAAAATACAACCATAATAGAGCAGAAATTTCAGAAGGTGTGGCAGAGATTGTCTGCTAAACCTAATTGATTGGATATATATAACAGCATTATTCACTCAGAAAGGGGGAACCCTAACAGCAAGAGGCAGCAGCTGCCTTTTCTCACAACTCACCTTCATCATAACACAAGATACACATAAAGAATCAAGAAGAGAGGTTGGAGAGGGAACTTATCTGTTTTCAGCATCTACAACTCGGTGGTGTCACTCCAGCTCTGTAAGTATTCTGTCGTCTTGTTCTTGTCTTTATAATCTTAAGCTTGTCTTTTGAATATTGTAAAAAAAGGAAGATAAAAGAGCAAAAGGGGAGATAACTGATACAACTCAGTGACTACCCTCATGATACCTACATATTTTCTTGACTTTTCTTCACAACACCACCACATCTTTTGAGGTAAAACCCACTGAACAACAAACTTCAACAAACCATCTCACCAACTCGGTTTCTGGCCATCTTTTCATTCAACATTAACTGCTTCAAAATAAACACCATATCCAACAACACTTCAATAACCTTCAAACCACCATTGATATTTTGTCATCACAACGTAAACAAACCCAAAATCTTCAAACAACAAATGCCTTGAATCTTCAAACTGAGATTCAAACTCCCAACTCCATAACCGACATTCACCTCTAAAACAACCTTCGAAACCCCACCTTGTTCCAAAACTCAACCCTACCATTAACAAAACACGCCATCTTCAGAAATAACCAAATTGTTTGCACCGTCGAACAACTTCAACAGCTACTCAAACACCCAACAGACCCAGAAAACCATTAAACATCACTCTCAACCACCATCTTCGTTTAAAAATCCTCAAAAACAAACCACCATTTTCACTCAACTGAAACCTCGTAACCTTCATCTTCGAAAACTCTACCCAGAAATCAACCATTTCCATCATTCTTCAACTTTTCTTCCAATACTCACCACCAACTGGGAACAAAAACCAGACAAGTTCCCTTCGAACCACTTAAAACTTTCGCCGTTAAAACACCGAGACCCACAAACCGTACTCAAATCACACTCTACCATCTCCAAAAATCAGGACCAAAAGGAAATGAAATTGAAATTGGGGAAAGGTAAATTGATGAAATTCGGAGAAAACTGAAGGTGAGATACGCGAAAACGGAGAGGCGAGAGATGAGCAGTGAGAGCGTGAGAGATAAACGAGTTGAGAGAGAAAGTGAACGAAAGGAAGAAGACCCTTGGTCTTCGCTTTTATTTTATTTTACTTTTCTTTTTATTATTATTATTATTATTATTATTATTTTAAGTTGGTTGTAGCTTGGGCTTAAGCCCACCGTAACTCTCATATACACCCTGTTCATACATAAACCCCCTCCCCTGTTTTTCATTGTATTTCCCAAATCTTTCTTTAGTATGTATTTATTATATATGTTGTTTTTTAAAATAAAAAAAAACCCTATTTTGTATATATTATTATTATTAAATATATTTTGTTTTTATATTAAATTTTCTGTTAGAATCATATTAGAGCTTTATATATTAGAGTTTTTATGTATATTTCTTTTAAAATCTATATTTTTAAGTTTATAATGTTAGAGTTTATAATACTTTTTACTTTTAGGAGTTGGATTTATTTCGCATTTCTCATTGGACATTTTGTCCCATTTTCATTTCTTTTCAAAGCTTTGTCAAACAATTTTCAAAATCAAATTATCTTTGCATTGAATTAAAAGAGGGGATTAAGTGTAGACTTTCTTCCTCTCCGAGTGTCGAGATGCTCACTGTAGTGTGGGTGGTTTCGACACTCGTCTTTCAATACGAAGACGCTTCTAAACTTTTCCTCCTAAAACCTCGATCCCGTACCGAGCACACTTTCAATAATGAATAAATTTCTCTTTGTATTGCATTAAAAAGAGAGGATTAGGTGTAGACCTCTTCCTCTCCGAATGTTGGGATGCCCACTGTAGTGAGGGTGGTCTTGATATTCGTTTTTCAATACAAAGACGCGACTTTATCCACCACCTCTCCTTTCACAACTTTATCCCGCAACCCTTGTCACCTAAAAACCTCGGTCCCGCACCGAGTGCATTTCAATTTATTTTCACAACAAAAACTTGAATGGTCGTGGAGTGGTTAGGCGTAGGCCTTCTCCTATCCCGAGTGTTGACGTTTACCGTAGGGTTCTCTGTCGCAAAACACTTACCATTCAAAGCCAAAAACACTTTAATAAGAGAATGAAGTTCTTTTTGTGTTGAACTAAAGAGAGAGGATTGAGTGTAGTCTTCTTCCTCTCCGAGTGTCAGGATACTCACTGTAGTGTGTGTGGTCCTGATACTCGTCTTTCAATACGAAGACGCCTCGTTCGCCACACCTTGTAATAACAAAAACTTTGAGACAATGAATTGGGTACTACCCGTAGGGGTTACTATCCGAGGACATGTCTCGCCCCCTAAAAACAATTCAACAAATCAAACGTGACTTCTTGCCCCGCGTGGCGAAAACTAATCAATCTTTCAGAAGGATATGTTACGTCCGTTCTACCGCAAACAGGTAACGCATAAGTCTCCTCACATGCGAGCAGCAAAACACCTAAACTGCTAGAATGCGCACGATAGCATCATCCATAAAAAACATCAACACACCGTAGGCCGAACTACGGCTGCTCTGATTCTTTACTTTTTTCAAGTAAAGATACGTAGGCACAAGGGCCGCAATCCTTGCCGAGCACTTTCCCCCCTCCATTCTGTAGTTCCCCGAACTACGTCGACTCTGACTTTCTCACATCTATTGAGAATACGTAGGCATAGGACTGCGAAGTCCTACCGAGTCTGTTCTTTCTCTTTTCTTCCTCGTTCTCTTCTTCCTCCTAACCTCTCATTTCTCCTGTTTCAATCTTCTCTTTTTACCCCGTGGAACACTTTTATAGCATAATATTTAAGCAGATAAATTCACACATACGACAAACAAATGGTTCCCATCGAGTACGATGGATGCGAGGGGTGCTAATACCTTCCCCTCGCATAACCGGCTTCCGAACCCGTTCTTGGTCGCGAGACCATCTTATCCATTTCTTTCTTAAGGTTTTCTCGATATTTTCCTTTCCCCTCATGGGATAAATAAAGTTCGGTGGCGACTCTTCTGTCTATCTTTCTCGCCTCCCCGTCGTTGCGCGATGCATTTTTCGAGTAGCGACAATCATGAACACTATGGTTGATGAGTAGATCATGAAAAGAGATTAGGAAATTCAATATGAAAATTTACTAAGAGATTCACTAGAGATAAGAAAGTTGAGTGACTGATGCCAATGATGATTGAACTTTTGTAACTTAATGATCAATGCTAATGAAAATTGCACTTTAATAATGGATATTGGAACTTTGTTTATGTTAGGCATGATGACTGATTATGGTTTAAGGTGACACGTTTTGATTGATGCGTGAAGTACTATGGATGCTTGGTGTAATGCGTCAAGGAGATGTGATATTGGTCTTGAAATGCATGAAGTGTGATGACTGATCAATATATGTAACATGTTGATTTTTGAATCTGCCTATGTATACTGGGCTTCAGAGGATGCCAGTAAAGATTAGGCTTTGATAGGTGCCAAGCGATGTTGGACTTTGGGAGGTACCAAGTGACGTTGGACTTTGATAGGTGTCAAGTGAGGTTGAACTTTGAAATTTTAATGATTGAGGGTCAAGTGGTATTGGACTTTGAAGTGCCAAGCGGTTTTAAGCTTTGTGAGATGTCAAGCAAGGTTGGACTTTTGTGAGATGCCAAACAAGGCTGATATTTTGTTGCATGGTGATAGATGTCTATTATGAGGTATCTGACCTTGAATGCCTTCGCTTTATCGTTTAACCCGAATACTGTTTCGAGAGTTATATGGCCCTTTACCTGCATGTGTTCTCTAGAGAGCCCCGACAAAAAGCCTTCAAATGTCTGAATGTCATCTAAATCAAGTCAGAGTCTTTCAAACGCGTCCCCAAACAGAATTTCCACCAAGCTTCTGAGGCAATTAATACTCATTTTATGTTCTGATCACCGTACTACACTATGATGACCATGTAGTCATTCTTTAAACATATCCTTCTACACTTCGGAAGCATGATATATATAAAAATTCTATGGATTTGAGTTTAAAGAGCCGGAAAGTGTTTTATCCTAACCACCCATCTAACACGCGGAACATAGAGAACTTGTTCCTTCCATGAATCATGAGATGACGATTTCTTGTGTTAACTTCTTTCACCAGCTATTGTAGGGGCATGTCACCAACCATATTTATTGAATGAATGGGTGATGGAGCCAAATTGGGCGACTGATGGAGCATTATGGACGTCTTATAGAGCATTATGGGCACCATGTGGCGTTCCTCTTAGTTGCTCGGCTGATCACCCAACGTCTATGTGTTTGACTTACTTCCTTATGGATTTATTCTTCTTTAAATCTAATAGAATGATCTCAGCACACATTATCATCCAAAGACACTTAAAAAAAGGCGAACTGAAACTTATCTTTTTTAAAAACTCATTATTTTAGTTAGTCCACGGCAAAAAAAAAAAAATCTCATCCAACATAAATAGTAAACTAGTAATAAAAAATATTACACTCTAAGTATTTCTCTTAAATTCTTTAAATGTCTTGAAAACGGTATATTTCGGAAGTTAACTTCAGAACACAACCTGTATTATTATGTTGTTTATATGATTTCTCTAGCAGAAAAGATTAAATATAAGCTAAAAAATTTCAAAAAATTTGCTAAAAAAATTTCAATAGTATTACAGTATATTGAGCAACTCGTAATACATTAGAAAATGGGCGCAAAGCAAATGGAAGAGATTCAGAAGAAATTGGGAACGCTGAATTACCCCAGATCAAATGCATCTGCACAGTCCCTTTTATTTGCTGGCATGGAGCGCTATGCTCTTCTCGAATGGCTCTTCTTTCGGTATCTTCCTTTCTCTCTCTCTTAAAATTCCATTCTGATTTTGTTGCTACAATGTTAATTGAAGCTAGAATTATTAGGGCATTCAGGTTTGAGTATTAGTTTTTCGTAATTCATAAAACCAGTTGGATGATTAGGGTTTATAGTGTTTGTTTTAGAATTTGATTCACATTTGTTGATAATCATTCAGAGTTGAAATTAGGTTAGTGAAAATTGGGGAAGACGAACGGTACAAAATTTTCATGTTAAGATGAAATGATCTTTGATGTTTGTTACTTACAACAGGCTATTAGGTGATAAGTCACCCTTTTCTCAACAAAACTTACACGGTGATGCTCTTGATCGTGACGAGGAGACAGCTCGAATTCAATGTAAGAGTTTTCGTTAAATGAAAATGAATTATTCTGTAATTAGCCGTATGTTTTATCTATCTGAATTCACTCGGTAATAAAATAAAAGTATGCGTGGTTCAGTTTCTTGTGTCGTGCTGCTCAAAATCAACCATCTTTCTTAACAGTAAAAGATGTGACTTATCTTTTTCTCTTGCGGATTTGGCAATCTTCTATTTTGTGTTTATTAACATAATGTTAAATTTTCTTTTACTCTTTTTTCCCCTTGATCTGGCATAAGAGTATTTCTTTTTCTTCTTTAAGTAGGAGCGTTTGAGCGACTATTTACTTCTGAGTTGCTTTCTAACCACTTTACTTTTCTCATTTATCATAGAAAAAATGTAGTTGTGTTTAGTGGCTAATTACTTTTTAACATTTTGCTATGCTGTACTTTTGAATGTGTCTTCTTTTTATTAATATTGCTACTTATGACTTATAATGTGCAGATTTGGCAGAAATTGCTAAGTTTCTGGGCATTACAACAACTGTAGATACAGAAGCCATTCAAGTAAGTCATCTGATTAGTGCTATTACTTTTATCACCAAATTAGTAGCTATAGGCTATACCAATGACAAGCCTAGGTGACTAATCATTGAGTACATGTTTATGAACAAATTTGAATTCCTTTATATTTCTTTCTTATATGAAGCTTTTGCATTTTTTGAATTGTTCTGTTATTTTATGTATTGATATTCCTTTTTCATCTTATTCTTTCTTATATAAACAATTGGAAATCTATTCATTCATACACGTTTTGTTAATGAATTGCCTTGCAAGTGGGTAAATATTATGCATTTGTAACAGGGGCATGGAAGCTATGAGGACCGCACTGAAATGCTTCGTCTAATTGTAGATCTAGTGGAGGCAACCATATATGCTGATAATCCAGAGTGGAGGTTGTCCTTAATCTACATGTTGATTTTCTTTAAATAATAATTATGGTTTTGTAGAGATGGTATTGACGTAAATTCGGTTTGTATTTTTGTTTCTATAGTGTTGATGAGCAGGTAGCCAAGGACATCCACCTGATAGATTCTATTGCCGAAAAGCAGGCTCATATATTTTCTGAAGAATGTAAATTGTTTCCGGCAGATGTTCAGATTCAGTCTATATATCCATTGTAAGAGTTTCTTGTTTTCTTTTCTTCTGCTTATGAATTTTTATCTATCCTTTATGTGATGTCTATTAGAGGAACACATCTTTATTTCATTAGGAGGATTAAGGCTTGCATTTATATCTGAAGTTACCACTGCAACATCTAATATAGGGTCTAACATAGTTATCACATTAGGGCACGTCTTTGAATTGAATTGGCATATGTTATGATGCATGTCAAATGTTTGAGTTCAATATGGAGAAATATTAATATTGACATTGCAAACCGTGATTATAGACACGAAAATAGTTCTTGATAACTTTATTTTCGATGAATATGAACATTGCGAGAATATAAACTGATGAATGCCATTTTAAATTTTGAAGAAATTCTTTTTCTTTTACATGGATTAGAACTTTATCTACTATATTGCTGTAACATTCTTTTTGTTTAATCACTACTCTTTTCAGGCCAGATGTTTCCGAGCTGGAGTCAAAGCTTACTGAACAATCAAAAATATTATTGAATCTTCAACAAAAAGTTGATGACTTGGCATCCAAGGTTTAGCAAAATCCTAATCTTAATCTGATTCTTGTCTTCTAGTAGCCATATGATATCTTTATGAATTGCTGCTGGAAATTGATGTCGAAACTTGAAATTTTCTCAATTGCATTTCTATGGATATTTACTATTCATCATATTAATGTTGTGCATTTTACATCATATTGATATCATGAAATAAGTCTATTTTGGTAGATGGCCCTTGGTATCTAGAAGCCACAATGAAGTAATGAACCTTGACTGATTTGCATAGCGGTGGATGAATCCACTTATGGGGACAAAACTTTCCCCGTACCTTTTTCTTGTTCACATAATTCAAATTCTAGACATTACCTATGGAGACCTATTTTCCCCTTGATCGTCTTTCTAATGTGTCTTGTTATTGCTTTTTGAATACTTTAACTTATTTGAGAGTAAAAATAGAAAAGGAATTTTCAAATGCTTGAACTAATAAGAGACACAGCAAGACATCTGTTTATATGTACAATGTTGGACTTTCCGCCTTAATTGCGGTCCGCCCCTGGTCGCCTTAATTGTGGCACTTCGGTTTGCCTCATTGCAGCCCCTAACACCTTCATTGTGTTGGCTTTGAAGGGGTGGATTTAATCCCACATTGCTAAGAGATATGGCATGTGTTGTGTTTATAAGTGGGGTCAATCCTCACCTTACAAGCCAGTTTTGTAGGGATGAGTTAGGCCTAACCCAAATTCTGAGATACAATTTAAAAGGTGATAAAATGAAATTAGCATTAACTCCTTAATACAATAAATCAAAAAATATATCAATCTTTATGATACAATGAATTCTAATGATACTTGATATGTGGAATAATAATAATTTTGTATTTCCAACACTCCCACTCTAGTTGGAGCAAAGAGATAAAAAAACATCAACTGGCTGCATGCATAAGAAATCTTTGGTTCCTCAAAGAGGTTTGAACTTTGAGGAGCAAATCAACAAATTGACCATTTAAGTTAACAAAGGAAGTGTTGTTTGATCATCACAAATTAGTCTCATAATATGGACCTCACCAAATTTTAACTTTTAATGAGTTGTTTCTGCAATATTAGTTCACATGTAGTGAGAGTCGGCTCGGTATTTTGCTTTAGCCCTAGACTTTGCAACCAAACCTTGTTTCTTGCTTTCCATGAGATTAGATTTCCTCCAAATAGAAGATAATATTCAGAGGTGGATCTCATACTAGAAATAGTCCCACCCTCGTCTGCGTCAGGATAGGGGATAATCTTCCCATGCCTTCTCTTGTCATACACTAACCCTTTTCTTGGCAATCCTTTAATAATTCCCAAAATTCTGAAACCTGCTTTTAAATGGTCAGTCCAAGCAGGACTAAGGGTTTGTCTTGTCACATCAACAGCGAAAGGTATGTGTGGTCTGGTTAATCTTTAGATAATACAGCTTTCGTCCCTCTCTTCAATATGTAGGTCTATTCAAGTATCTAATATCTATTGATATGCAATTCAATATTTTACTTTCTTGACAAGTGTCTAATGTCTATTTAAGTATCTATTCAATTATATTCTATTTCTGACACTTTTCATAGGGTTTCCTAACAACAACACCAACTAAGTTTCTAGTAAACATTCGCCCTGAGTTTAACTCCCTCCACTAACAAACTATTTGAAAAGGAAGTTGAATTTTCCATTTTAAAAAACTAAAATGTTTCTAGCAAACACCAAATTATGTTTTGGTTTCCATTTTGTTTGCAGTTCCAGTGAAAATCCTTCTTGTGTCTAGTAGTTAGGCATTTCCCATTGAAACCTTAAATTTTATCAAGTATTATTGCGTAGATTTAGGCAGCAGGACTAATCAATCTACATAGAAAAAGATAGTACACAATTTGAGTATTGTAGTCATTATTACTCATTTTATTTTAATAATTTGTTGAATTTATCTCATGATTGTGTACTAAATAGAATAGTTTGTATGGTTAGTACTAGTTAGAGATCGGTTGGATTAGTTTGCTAAGTCAGCAGTTAGTTATTTTGCAAATTTATTAAATACAGGAAACAAATTGTAAAGTAAGTTGCATTTTGTGGTTAAACTTTAATTTCTCATTTTCTCTTCACTCCTCTCACAGGCTCTTGCCATGTTTCTCAACATTGTGTATTATTTTTGCCCCTTGTTACTTAATCTCTTATTTTCATACTCTTGTTTTTTTCATTTAAATTAAGACTTTGATGTCATTATGTTTGAGTCATGCTGCACTAATTTTGATATGGTTGCTATCTTATTTTGTTTATAGCATGCTTATAATCCGGATGAGGAGTATACTGAGGTGGAATCTCAACTGCGAGCACATTTGGAATCTTTTCTAGAAACTGCTAGAACATTCAACATGATTTACACCAAGGTTTGACCAGGCTTTGATCTGATGTACTCTGCAAACCCCAATTATCTGATTTAATCAACCCTATTTAAATAAAGACTTGGTGTAGTATAAATGAACAAACAATCATGGCAAACATGGGCTATCTCTATTCTTATATGCTTTTTTGTGATATTTTTTTACAATTTGTTACATCCTATATGTTTCTATATGTATAGTGAGGATTGTCAGTACTCCCTAATAGAAAGAGAGAAACTCATGATGAGAGTGTAAGAAACATAGAGAAAACAAAGGAAAGTTGAGATCTAAGCTCTTTATTTTCTGATTATAGAAAAGTTATTTACATAATTTGTAGCTGACTGGTATTTATACAAGTAGACACAGAATTTACAAGTGTAATCTGAGTAGACACAGAATTTACAGAATTCTACACTATCTATAATTAACTATTGGAGTCCTTAAACTGTGACTAAAAGTACAAAACATGTGATCTTTGAGTAATTTTCAATCTTGACAAATCATATGAGATTGCATTGACAATATTATCTTTTCATGCTATAAGACAATACTGTCACTTAATATGCCCATCCCCATCACCCAACACACGCACAAAATATATGGGGAAACTTTACAAAAATTATTGTTGTGTAGGAAATTCGTCCATGGACACATATGATGGAGGTTCCACAACTTCACGGGTTTGGACCAGCTGCCAATCGATTATTGGAGGCATATAAAATGCTTCTAAAGGTAACCTTTCTCTGTTCGGCAAAAATATTTTTCTTAAAGCCTATAATATTGTCTAAAATATTAGAAATTTAAAATCAAGTGATGCTACACATAATTCTAGATTTGTCTATCAGCAATTTATTGCAAAAGTATATATTCATAAATATGGAACACATTTGTTACTTCAAAAACTAATCGTCCTTACATATGATTTTATTTGTATACACATTCACGCTTCCGTTTCTCCTCAATCTTGCTGCTCACATTGGATTTTCTCATTCTGCATTAATTCATTGCTATCATCATCTATTCTTCCTTGTTCTTATCCCCTATTTTCTTTTGGACTTCCCCCTTCATTTTGTAATTGTCCAAACTAAACATCATGTCAGAATGTCAAGAGTCTGTATGCATTCATCTAAACACAGTCAGATGCAAAAAGTATTGTAAAGTGGGAGACAGTATATGCTAGCAGTCCAATCTTGAAATTTTAGTTGACTGATAGTTAATCTGATCCGCAGCAATAACAATAACAAGTTTATTTTTGTTGATGACTAAACTATATTCATATAGCACAGCCATTTTTTGTTGGTAAGAATGGTTTGATATGTTTGTTCGAAAAAAAGTCAGCGGGTTTCTAGACTTTGTATATGAATAAATGTGTTGGCAGATACAGCCTTATTAATATAGCAAATCTGCTTGTCTGAAACAGTTTTTAGGGAACCTGCAAAATCTTAGAGACTCGCATGCTGCACTTGCTTTTGGATCTTCAGAAACATCAGGTGGGCCTTCTTCTGTCTCAGCAATAATCTCTGAATGTGAATCTGAAATGACAGTTATAAATCGAGATCTTGGAATTCTTTCCGCCTCCATTGCTCGTGAACAGGGGAAAAAAGATGAGCATTTGATGACAATATAGGAATAAGATTAACCATGAAGTCTTATTGTCGTGTATTTTAGGATATTGTTGTTTTATGACTATATTTTGTAATCTTGTGCTTAGTATTGATATTGTTGACATGACATGCGAGTGTGACATGGTCTGAATAGTGCATTATCGGTAGGGATTTAGAAATTGCAGTTTGCCGGTTGGTTTGATCTATATGGCATTGTTTAGATTAACATTTGTCGGTTTATGGCGCAAATGCTATAAGTCCTCATATATATAAGTTTGCATAAGCCTTTTTTTTATAAATTAATATTAATTTGTTTTTGTATATGCTATTAGTTGTTTTTATAAGATATTTTGGAAAAACTTGTGAAAAATGTCATAAGCCATAAGGGTGGCAGAACGAGTGTGGTTCATCGGGCAGGGATGTTTGATCCAACATTTTTGGCTAGCTGGACCATGGTTTTTGACTCGGTGTTTTAAAATGTTCCGTCCTATCTAATCCGTTTTAAAAATGAGGTGGGGTGAGTTTTTTTTTCCGGATTTTTTATTAAAACTTTATTTTACTTAAAATAAAAATTGGGTAGTGCATTGAAGAGGTTAATTCATTATTTTTTCCTCTCTATAGGGATAAAAATGAGAATTTGAATATTTATGTCTATCATCTTAAAAATGGGGTGGGGTGAATTTTTCTGCGGATTTTTTGTTAAAATTTTATTTTACTAGAAATGAAAATTGAATAGTGCATTGAAAGTTAATCTATTATTTTTTTTCTCTATAGGAATACAAATGAGAATTTGAATATTTATGTCTATCATCTTAAAAATGGTGTGGGGTGGATTTTTCTGCGAATTTTTTTGTTAAAACTTTATTTTATTTGAAATGAAAATTGGATAGTGGATTGAAGAGGTTAATCCATTATTATTTTTCTCTATAGGGATAAAAATGAGAATTTGAATATTTATGTCTATCATCTTAAAAATGGTGTGGGGTGTGTTCTTTTGCAGATTTTTTTGTTAAAACTTTATTTTACTTGAAATGAAAATTAAATAGTGGATTGAAGAGGTTAATCCATTATTTTTTATCTTTATAGGGATAAAAATGAGAATTTGAATATTTATGTCTATCATCTTAAAAATGAGGTGGGGTGAATTTTTCTGCTGATTTTTTTTGTTAAAACTTTATTTTACTTGAAATGAAAATTGGGTGTGCATTGAAGAGGTTAATCCATTATTATTTTTTTTTCTATAAGAATAAAAATGAAAATTTGAATATTTATTTTATCATCTTAAAAATGGGGTGGTGAATTTTTCTGCGGATTTTTTGTTAAAATTTTATTTTACTTGAATTGAAAAGAGGTTAATCTATTATTTTTTTCTCTATAGGGATAAAAATGAGAATTTAAATATTTATGTTTATCATCGCAATGAATTTGTTATTTCACTTACCGCGGCGGTGGATGCAAGTTGCAACTATAAAAATTAATAAATAGGAATTAAAGAATCGAAAAATAATGAAAGTAATTTTATTATTATTATTATTATTATTATAACTGTTTGTATATTTTATTGTTTAATAACTCTTAAAGGTGTGTATTATTGTTTACATGATAATGACACATAGTCTAAAAGTTGTAAATAAATATGTAAATTAAATTATAAATAAATAGTAAGTTATTAAAAATTGTAAATAAAATAGTAAATTATTAGAAAAGCCTTAAAAATTGTAAATATGGTATCAGTAAGCATCAGGTACTGATCCTACACCCTAATTCTTGCGCCACCGCTCTTCTCACATAACCAGCTGCGCAACCTTCCTCTTTCTCTCATTTCACCCACACTTCTCTCATCATGAGCACCGACCAATCATCTTCCACCAAACGATCATCTCCCTCCAAAAACTCTGAAACCACGCAAAATACCAATCCTCCCACTCATCCCGCATTCACCATCTCTAACATCACCAACTTTATCAAAATTACCCTAAGTATTGAAAAAGGTCAATATAACACCTGGTCTGAACTCTTCAAAATCCATGCTCGTGTTCACCAAGTCATTGATCATATCATTCCAACCGAAACCACAGCCTCTTCTAATCTCAAAGACACCGATCCTACTCTTTGGGCACGTCTTGATGCTGTTGTCCTTCAATGGATTTATGGCACAATTTCTGATGATCTTCTCCACACCATCATTGAGCGCGATTCAACCGCAGAAAATGCATGGAACAGGCTATTCAACATTTTTTATGACAATAAAAATTCTAGGGCTCTCTACCTCGAGCAAGAGTTTTCTAATGTTCATATGGAGCAATTTCCTGATGCCTCCACCTATTGTCAACATCTCAAATCCCTATCTGATCAACTCTCTAATGTCAGTGCTCCCGTGTCTAATGAAAGGCTTGTTCTTCAACTCATTTCTGGCCTAACAGATGCGTATGCCACAGTGGGTTCACAAATCCGTCATGGAGACTCTCTTCTACCTTTTTACAAAGCTCGTTCTATGATAATATTGGAAGAAACAGCCAAAGCAAAGAAAGCAGCAAATTCTAGCAGCAACTCTGCTTTCGTATCATCTCTTGATGATACCGCGGCCTCAACCACTCTATCTCAACAGCATAACAATCGCAACAACAATGGTGCTAGTCGTGGTGGCCGAAGCAATGGCCGCGGTGGAGGTCGTGGCAGGAGCAGAAGCAATGGTCGTGGTGGAGGTCGTTCCCAGCCACAGCCACATCAGTGGCGTCAGTCTCACTATCAACAACCTCAGTGGACCACTCCTACTTATCCCAGACAGCAGCAACAGTGGGCATATCCATGGCAGCCATGAGCCACTCCACCATGTCCATATCCGACAACGGTTTCTCCCCATCAACAATCAGGCATACTAGGTCCTAAACCTCAGCAAGCTAACATGGCAACTGCTCCACCTCACATGAACAGTCAGCAAAGTTCATCTTCTTATGCTCCGACAGACATCCAAGCTGCTATGCATACTTTCTCCATCTCTCCTCCTGATGATCAATGGTATATGTGAAGGTGAGATAATACTTAGAAAGGGGGGGATTGAATAAGTATGGAAAATTAATACTTGAAAATAATCACACAATTATTTTTATCCTGGTTCGTTAAACAACTACTCCAGTCCACCCTTCCAGAGTGATTTGCCTTTCTCAACAAGGACTTAATCCACTATTAAATCAAACTGATTACAATAGTATCACCTAAGAACAACAGTTCTTAGTCTTCTCAAGAGCTACTGATTCTAACTGAATCCTCTTAAGGAATATCCTTTACAATCAATGTAAATTAAATACAAGAGTTTTTAATGCTTCTATAAAGCTATAATCACAACAATGATTTTTCTCTTAAGTTTAAGTACAATGAGATTCTATGAAGAATATAAGAGTGAAGGCTTTAGAATATTATGATTTCTTTTCAGCAAGAGAGTAGCCCTGAAGAATGAAATGAAGATCTCCTTTTATAGGCAGCTGAATCATGCAAGCTGAACATTGAAAAGAGAGTCCAAAAAGGTCTGAGCCTTTTTGTCTTCACATGCACTGACCTTTCCTTGA
Source organism: Lathyrus sativus (assembly GCA_963859935.3). NCBI lineage: Eukaryota > Viridiplantae > Streptophyta > Magnoliopsida > Fabales > Fabaceae > Lathyrus > Lathyrus sativus. The sequence goes on from OZ012741.1 coordinate 13,724,793, forward strand.
AATAGATGGCACAGATAAATCCTTTTTGTCTGTGTAAGTGTGTCTAGCACAAATAAGGAAAGAGACGTTGAATAGTTCCAACGGATACATTCTTGAAAACACTTCTTCAGTTTCAGCAAGTTCTTCAGAGTCTGAATAGATCAGAGTCTTCTGATGAGTTTCAGAACTGTGCTGTATCAGAGTCTTCTGCAGCGTGTGTGCTTCTAGCGTGTTGATCATCAGAGCATTTTGATACAGAACTTCAGTACAAGGCAGCGTAGGTACTTTCAGAAACTTCTGTAGATCAATGCTTTGAGAAACTCTTCAATCAATATTCTTCTATACTTCTGATGCTTCAGCTTCAGATGCTTCTGACTATCTTCAGAAGCTTCTGACTTAGAATTTTATGGAGCTTCTTTCTTCAGATCCTTCTGGAGACTACACTCAGGATCTTCTGTAAGGAGCAAACAGATTCTTCTGTGAGGTGCATCTGGCGCTTCAGATTCAGAATAACTTCTTGTATTCAAGGCAGATTTGCTTCTATAATATTAATCTGCAATAAAACTCTCAAACAAATTTTAGAGTATATAATTCTTAAATATAAATTTCCTAACAGTTATCATCAAAACAAAGAGTAATTATTAAGAACCAATCTGTGTTTAAACAATCTCCCCCTTTTTGATGATGACAAAAAGTATCAGAAATTTTATTTAATAGAACATAAAGAATTATAACTCCCCCTGAGATGATGAATCTCCCCCTGAGTTAAATATGAAAAAGGAATAGAAACTTCCCTTTTTATCTTGAGTAATCTTCAGAGTCAGATCTTGTTTGTCTTTGTAATAATCAAGGGTCAGACTATCTTGCAGATATGAGATTCAGAGTTTGATAAAATATAAATGATCTGAGAAACTCAGAGATTCTTTTATAGAGTGTTCTTATCAAATGTTCTGAAATAGTCAATTTAGATGTTAGAAAGAGTAGATATGTCTGAAGATTCATTCTAGTGAAATTATATTAAATAGTTCAGATCTTTATTTTCTCCCCCTTTTTTGTCATAAGCAAAAAGTAAAAAACTTTTAATAAAGACAAATAAAAGGAATAATAGCAGATAATTCAATGGAGAATATCAATCTGATTCACTTAATCATAACAGAGCAAAAGTACATTGGAAAAATATCAGAAGATATAACAAAAACATTCAGATGCAAAAACAACAGATGCATAAACATGAGAAAGAAATCTAAGAGTGTTTTGACAAAAGCATCTTCAATAGGTCTGTGATCTCAGATTGTGATTGCTCTTGCTTTGACATGAACTTAGTTATTGTCTCATTCTTCTCATCTTGTTTAGACATCCATTCTGACATGTCCTCAGATTTCTTGTCTTGCTTCGCCATCCAAGATCTTATTTCAGATTGACCAGCTTCCAGAGCAGCAATCTTGTTTCCCAAATCTGAAGTTTCTGTCTTTATCTCTGATGATGGAGGTTCTGTATCCTGAACAGAGTCAATTGGCATATGTTCTGGAGATCCTGAAGAGGGTTCTACCGGAGTCATAGTTAATTCATTGGCAGTTGGTTCTGGTGGAGGAGGAGGAGGAGCATCCAAACAAAGCAGAGGTTCAGTCTTGTTTACAATCCAGAATTGAGTTCTTTTAGCTCTTAGCTTTGCATCATCAGAACAGATGTTCTTCAGATTAGAAGCTACTGTGTTGAATCTATTGACAAAACCTTTCCAGATGATGTCAGTCTCATTTGCATCCATAGTTTCAAAACATCTTTTCTGAACAGTACCTAAAGACATCTGTAATTCTTGCAAAAACGTTTGAAATAAAAGATCAATATTAAGTCTGGGTGGTGGTTTAAGCAAGGTTTCCAGAGTCATCTGTTTAGGTTTTGGAGTTGGTGGTATCAGTGATTTTGGAATGGAAATCAGAGGAGGGGGAACATATGGAAAGAATGGAATTTCTGGTTTCTGAGGTAAAGATCTGTTTAAGGCATTAAACAGAGTTGGTTGAGGTCTTGTGCGTGGGTAAACAACATCAAAAGATGCATTGGAGTATGGTACGAATGCAGAGTTTGATGGCTTATCAGATACAACTGTGTTATCAGATGCAGGATGCAGAGCTGAAACAGCAGCTTTACCAGATGTAGCAGATATGGTGGCTAATGATCCTTCATTGTTCATAGATTGAATATATGAAAGGATTACAGATGGAAGAGCCTGAGTGAGCTTTGGTTTCAGAGGTTCCAAAGGTTCAGAAGGCTCAACTCTATCATAAAAATCTTTTAGTTTGAAACCATAAGATAAATCATGATAAAGAGAAGACACTTGGGCACAAGATATTCCAGATGAGGATGGATTGGTAGAGGGAACAATCATCTCAGATGAAGTTGCTGGTGGAGGCATAGGGTCTGGAATGTTAGATTTAGCAGGTAAGGTTGATTCAGATTCAGGTTCAGGTTCAGGGTCATGTACAGGATATTTGTCAGATGGATTAATCAGAAAATCAGGATGAATTTCTGATTCAGATGAATTTGAGGATGTTTCAGGTGTACAAGAGGTAGAAGAAACTTGAAACACTGTTTTTAATGGAGTGATGTCAAGAACTTCTGTCTCAGGGATATGAGATGGTTCTGAAGGAATATCAGATTGTTGAGTAGGTGGTTCAGATGAAACAGGAGCAGAAGTTACTTTAGAGGGTTCAGAAGTAACAGGTGCTACAGGTTCAGAAGGTGGAATTGTTGATGGTGGTATGACAGAGTCTTTTTGTGGTTGATCTCCTGTGGTTTGTTTTTCTGGATGAACAAAAGTTATTGGTTGATCTTCTGTTTGTGGTTGAGCAGAGTTTTGATTATCAGAATTTTGTGGTAGTTCTGATGGTTGTGGTTCTGTTTGTTGTGGGACTGTTTGTTGTGGTTCTGTTGGTGATGGACGTGGAGTGAAGTGTTTGATGTGTAGTTTGGGTTGAGGTGGTTTTGATACAGAAGCAGTAGGTTGTTTCTGAGGTGAGACAGAACTAGGAGCAGCAACAGATGTTGTTTGAGTGACAGGGGGTTTGGGTACAGACTTAATAGATGAATCATTAATAACAACATTTTTAGAAGTAACAGAAGCTTTAGTACCTTTGAGTTTAATCCTCTTAGCAGATGCAGAGGCAGCTTCTCCAGAGTCCTTTCTCTTCAGAAGATCCTTTGGTTTCTCAGCAATCTTAACCTTCTTCTGGACAGGTTCAGATTCTGCTACAGGCTGAGATCTTTTCCTCTGAAGTGGAACTTCTTCTTCTTCTTCTTCTCCTGCATCTGGCAGTGGTTGCTTGACAAGTTGAAATACATTGGCTGGAACAGGCACTCCTTCCCTTTTGCATTCCTCTATATACATCAGAACAATGTGTCTAGGTTCTTCAGCAAAGAATAGAGGAAAATCTGATACAGGAATTCTCTTATTCAAATCAGCCATATTTAACCTCTTTGGAGCAGTAGTCAGTTCATCTACAATCTTGAGTCTCAGAAGGCTTTTAGCGTTCAGAGGCTTTCCCATAATGAACTCTAGTTCTTCTGTAACACCAGCATCATACAGAGCAGCCACTAAACCATTTTCAGTGAGAAGATCTGATAGCAGCCTTCCAAAAGGTATCCAAGTCCTGATCTTCTGGCCCTTTTCTTTGACAGATTCTCTAGATGCATTGATGTGATTCCACAGATGCATGAACAATAAGTAAGGAAGATCTACCTTATTACTCTGACTAAGGCAGTACATAAAATAGATCTGTTCATTGTTGACATAATCTGGGGAATTTGTTGACTTTCTGTGATGTATGCATCCCATGAAGATCTTGGCCCAGATCTTGTAGTCAGGCTTCAGATCTTTGAATCTGTTAGAGGCTTGTCCAGCAGTCATAACCTCCTCATAAACTTCATCCATATCAACACGCCCAGCTGGCAGATGTGAAACACCATCTGTTTCTTCATAACCAATCAGTCTTCTAATCAGATCTTCTGTGATGATGATCTCCTTTCCCAGCACAGATGATAGAATAAACTTTGGATACACAGATGCATGAATCCAGAATTCCTTTACAAGCAGAGGGTAAACTGGTCCAAACAGTCTATCAAAGTATTTCACCCAACCTTGAGCTCTAACAATGGAGCGAAAATCAAACCCATTGTCAGCCAAAGAATCAAATTCAACCATAGATTCACACAACACTTCTAACTTATCAACAGGTGTGAGAAGAGTTCTCTGTGGAGGAGTATATGGAGCAACACCTAGGTTATCTGAAGTCACAGCAGCCATTGTGGATTGAAACTGTGCAGTTGTTGATGAAGAAGACGCCATTGAAGATTGCTTTTTAGAACACTTAGGTTTTGGGTTTTTATGCAGAGAGAACAAAAGATGAAAATGCATATAAATTCTGAGAGTGAAAAGTGTGAAAGTGAATACACATCAAGTATTTATACTAATCACATAGGCACACCAAGAGACAGAAATAAAGCACGTTTGAGTAGCATTAAATGAAAAGAATAAAATCATTTCAAATAATAAATGCTTCTGACAGATTTGGGGGGAAAACCAAGATATTTACTATTCAAATTTCACCTCAAATGTCTTTTCAGTTGTCCACACGCCACCTCTTCAGATTTTGTGGGACACGTGTTTGCTTGCATGCTGTTCTGAATTCTCTCAAGAAATGAAACGTTAGCCAATGTTCAGATCTTCTAAAGATGATTAGTTCAGATTTTCACATCAGAAATAATAATCAGAATAGAATAAATGAACAGAAGAAATACTTCAGATGAATTAAACATTTTGCATCTGAGAGGTTGCCTCTGATAAATATTACTTTGGACAAAAATCCATACAAATATTTTTCAGAATGAACTTAAATCTATCTTCAACAAGGGGTTTTGTGAAAATATCATCCCATTGATGATCTGTATCAACAAAAGCTAAATTAATTACACCCTTCTGAACATAGTCTCTGATGAAGTGATGTTTAATTTCTATATGTTTTGCCTTAGAATGCAAGATTGGATTTTTTGACAAACATATAGCAGAAGTATTATCACAAAAGATAGAAAGATTACTCTCATAGATTTGATAATCTTCTAATTGACTCTTCATCCAGAGCATTTGAGTACAACATCCAGCAGCAGCAATGTATTCTGCTTCTGTAGTTGATAGTGCAATGGTAGGTTGCTTCTTGCTGTACCATGAGATCAGATGACTTCCAAGAAACTGACAGCTTCCAGAAGTGCTTTTACGTTCAACTCTGTCTCCAGCATAGTCAGCATCACAGAATCGAACTAATGAAAATTCATCATATCTTCTGTAACACAAACCCATGTTAGCAGTACCTTTCAGATACCTTAGAATCCTCTTAACAACAGTTAAGTGTGATTCTCTAGGATCTGATTGGAATCTAGCTCATAAGCAGACACTAAACAGAATATCTGGTCTAGAAGCAGTCAAGTATATAAGAGATCCTATCATACCTCTGTAGAGTTTTTGATCTACCTTCTTACTTACCTCTTCCTTACCTAGAGTGCTTGTAGGATGCATTGGAGTCTTTGCCATTTTGCTATCAATCATGTTGAACTTCTTCAGAAGCTCTTTAACATATTTGGTTTGATGTATGTAGGTGCACTCTGGAGTCTGGTTGACTTGGATTCCCAAGAAGAATCTCAATTCTCCCATCATGCTCATTTCAAATTCTTCCTGCATACATTTAGCAAACTCCTTTCCAAGCGTAATATTTGTTGATCCAAAAATAATGTCATCTACATAAATTTGACAAATCAACAGATCTTTCTTAACAGTTTTACAGAATAAAGTTGTATCCACTTTTCCTTTGATAAAATTTTTCTTCAGAAGGAAGTTGCTCAACCTCTCATACCAAGCTCCGGGAGCTTGTTTTAATCCATAAAGGGATTTCTTTAATTTGAAAACATGATCTGGAAAGTTTTCACTTTCAAAACCAGGAGGTTGGTGGACATATACTTCTTCTTCTATAATACCATTAAGAAAAGCACTTTTAACATCCATTTGATACAGAGTGATGTTATTCTGTGCAGCAAAAGAAATAAGAAGGCATATAGATTCTAACCTTGCCACTGGAGCATATGTCTCAGTGTAATCAATACCTTCTTGCTGACTGTATCCTTGAGCAACCAGCCTTGCCTTATTCCTTTCTACTTCTCCCTTTTCATTCAGCTTATTCCTGAAGACCCATTTTGTTCCAATAATATTGAATCCTTTAGGTCTAGAAACCAGATCCCAAACTTCATTTCTGGTGAATTGATTCAGCTCTTCTTGCATAGCTATAATCCATTCATTATCTTCCAGAGCCTCATCTACAGATGTTGGTTCTATTATTGACACTAAGCCAAATAAAGAAGATTCAGAAGTTCTGAGAAATTATCTTGTCCTTATTGGATCATCTTTCTTTCCAATTATCACATCTTCTGGATGAGAAGCTTTGATTCTGGAAGAAGATCCTCTGACAGTTGGTCTTTCAGAAATATGCAGGTTGTCTAGTTGGGAAGTCAAAGGTGTAGCATCTGGTGTTGCTTCAGATTCTTTGATCTTTGCCTTTTCTTTCTCTGAGGCTTCAGAGTCTGTGAGAATCACTTCTCTATCTGCAGAACTTTCAAACTGCTTTGGCTTTTCAGAGCCAAGCTTATCATCAAATCTGACATGAATAGATTCTTCAACAATCTGTGTTTCAGTATTGAATACTCTGTAGCCTTTAGAGCGTTCAGAATAACCAAGCATGAAACACTTCTGTGCTTTGGAATCAAACTTGTTCAGATTATCTTTAGTATTAAGCATATAACAAATACATCCAAAAGGATGAAAATAAGAAATGTTAGGCTTTCTGTTTCTCCACAATTCATAGGGAGTCTTTTCCAGAAGAGGTCTTACAGACACTCTGTTCTGAATATAACAAGCTGTGTTAATTGCTTCTGCCCAAAAATGTTTTGCCAGATTTGTCTCATTGATCATGGTTCTGGCCATCTCTTGCAATGTTCTATTTTTCCTCTCTACAACTCCATTTTGTTGTGGAGTTCTAGGGCAGGAGAAATCATGTGCAATGCCTTTTTCAGAAAAATATTTTTCAAAATGTTTATTTTCAAATTCTCCACCATGATCACTTCTGACTTTAATAATTTTGGAATCTTTTTCAGTTTGGACTTGATTGCAGAAGTCAAAGAACACAGAATGAGATTCATCCTTGTGTTTTAGAAACTTTACCCATGTCCATCTGCTGTAGTCATCTACAATGACTAACCCATACTTCTTGCCTCTGATGGATGCAGTTTTCACTGGTCCAAACAGATCAATGTGAAGTAATTCCAATGGTCTGGAGGTAGAAACAACATTTTTTGATTTAAAATGAGATTTTGAAAATTTACCTCTTTGACATGCTTCACACAGAGCATCTGAGTTGAACTTCAACTTAGGAAGTCCTCTGACCAGATTGAGTTTATTAATCTGAGATATACGTCTCATATTAATATGCCCCAATCTTCTATGCCAAACCCATTGCTCATCATTCACAGATAAGAGGCATTTTACATTTTGAACTTTAAGTTCTGAAAGGTTAATTTTATAAATGTTGTGTTTCCTCTTTCCACTGAATAGGATAGAACCATCCTTTTGACATACAGCTTTGCAACATTTTTGATTAAAGATTATATCATAACCATTGTCACTTAATTGACTTATGGACAATAGATTATGTTTCAATCCTTCAACTAACAGAACATTAGTAATAGAGGGAAGCTTACTATTTCCAATAGTGCCAGATCCAATGATCTTGCCCTTCTGGTTCCCTCCAAACTTCACGTCCCCTCCAGATCTAAGTTCCAGGCTTTGGAACATAGACCTTTCTCCTATCATGTGTCGTGAGCATCCAGAGTCCAGGTACCATGATTGGTGTCCTGACCTTGCTGCTAAGAATATCTGCAACAGGAATTATTTTGTTTTTAGGTACCCAGATCTTCTTGGGTCCTTTGGGGTTAGTTAGTTTGCAGGTTTGTCTAAACTTCTGTTTTGCAACATAATGTTTATTCTGACTTGCCTTTGGTTTAAACACATAAGTACTCTTCTCATAGCTTGTGTGTTTAATATCATTCAGATGACCAAATTTGAATTGAGAATACAAAGGTGTCTTCCTGATGAAAAGTTTGTCAACAGGTTTTGGATTGCTTCCAGATGAAGACTCATATCCAATGCCTCTTCTGTTGTTTCCACTAACACCATAGATCATGGAAGCCATCTTGCTTCTATCTATGCTCTTAGTGAGAAATCTCTGAAAACTAGAGTCATATTTTTCTAAAATATTTTCACAAGACTTAGTTTCAGATTCAGATTCTTGTTGAGTTCTATCAAAGTCATTTTTGATTTTTAAATTTATTTCTTTCTGCTCAACAAGTTCTGTTTTCAGAAGATCAATCTCAGATTCAAGATTGCTTTTCAGCTTCTTGTATTTGAGTTTGATGTTGTTATAACTTTTAAGAACTTCTGTAACAACTTTAATGAGTTCTTCTTTGGTAAGTTTAGCCATTACCTCTTCTGCATCATCATTAGATTCAGATTCTGATTCATATCTAGAGGTACCTTCCTCTTGATCCTCTGTCCTGGCCATCAGTGCAACGTTTGCACATTCTTCTTCTGATTCAGAAGATGACTCACACTCATCTGAGTCATCCCATGTTGCCATCAGAACCTTCTTCTTGTTGAATTTCTTCTTAGGCTTTTCTTTCAGAAGTTTAGGGCAATCATTCTTGTAGTGCCCAGGTTCTTTGCACTCATAGCACACCACTTCTTTCTTGGCAGATCTTCTGTGACTAGAAGATTCCTTTCTGTTGTCAGATCTTCGGAAGTTGCTAAACTTCTTTCCCTTGTGCTTCCAGAGTTTGTTAATCCTTCTGGACAGCATGGATAACTCATCTTCTTCTTCAGAAGAAGATTCTTCAGAGCTTTCTTGAATGACCTGCAAAGCTTTAGCAGTTTTGTTAGATTTTAAAGCTATGGATTTACCTTTATCTTTCTTCTGGGGTTCATCTTCCTCCAGCTCAATCTCATGGCTTCTCAATGAACTGATGAGTTCTTCTAAAGAGATCTTGTTCAGATCTTTGGCCATCTTCAAGGCAGTCACCATTGGTCTCCATCTGATGGGCAGACTTCTGATGATTTTCTTTACATGATCTGATGTGGAATATCCTTTGTCCAGAACTTTCAGCCCAGCAGTGAGTATCTGGAATCTGGAGAACATGGCTTCAACAGATTCTGAGTCTTCCATTTTGAAAGCCTCATACTTCTGGATCAGAGCCAGAGCTTTTGTCTCCTTAACTTGAGAATTTCCCTCATGGGTCATTTTGAGTGACTCAAACATGTCATGAGAAGTATCTCTGTTAGTAATCTTCTCATACTCAGTATGAGAGATTGCATTAAGCAATATAGTTCTGGCTTTGTGGTGATTCTTGAAATCTCTTTTCTGCACTTCAGTCATTGATTTTCTATCAATCTTTTTGCCATCCTCATCAGTAGGATGTTCATATCCATCAATGACCAAATCCCAAAGATCAGCATCATACCCAAGAAAAAAACTTTCTATTCTATCTTTCCAATAGTCAAAATTTTCTCCATCAAACATTGGAGGTTTGGTGCTGATCCTATCCCTCTCTTCATATTTATTGTTGATATTTGACATTGAATTATCAGCCATGATAACAAATAAATATATTGATCAAAGTATATCTCTCTGGATCTTTACTGACACTTGTTAAGTGGTAGCACACTCAGAACCGGAGCTCTGATGCCAACTGAAGGTGAGATAATACTTAGAAAGGGGGGGATTGAATAAGTATGGAAAATTAATACTTGAAAATAATCACACAATTATTTTTATCCTGGTTCGTTAAACAACTACTCCAGTCCACCCTTCCAGAGTGATTTGCCTTTCTCAACAAGGACTTAATCCACTATTAAATCAAACTGATTACAATAGTATCACCTAAGAACAACAGTTCTTAGTCTTCTCAAGAGCTACTGATTCTAACTGAATCCTCTTAAGGAATATCCTTTACAATCAATGTAAATTAAATACAAGAGTTTTTAATGCTTCTATAAAGCTATAATCACAACAGTGATTTTTCTCTTAAGTTTAAGTACAATGAGATTCTATGAAGAATATAAGAGTGAAGGCTTTAGAATATTATGATTTCTTTTCAGCAAGAGAGTAGCCCTGAAGAATGAAATGAAGATCTCCTTTTATAGGCAGCTGAATCATGCAAGCTGAAAATTGAAAAGAGAGTCCAAAAAGGTCTGAGCCTTTTTGTCTTCACATGCACTGACCTTTCCTTGAAATAGATGGCACAGATAAATCCTTTTTGTCTGTGTAAGTGTGTCTAGCACAAATAAGGAAAGAGACGTTGAATAGTTCCAACTGATACATTCTTGAAAACACTTCTTCAGTTTCAACAAGTTCTTCAGAGTCTGAATAGATCAGAGTCTTCTGATGAGTTTCATAACTGTGCTGTATCAGAGTCTTCTGCAGCGTGTGTGCTTCTAGCGTGTTGATCATCAGAGCATTTTGATACAGAACTTCAGTACAAGGCAGCGTAGGTACTTTCAGAAACTTCTGTAGATCAATGCTTTGAGAAACTCTTCAATCAATATTCTTCTATACTTCTGATGCTTCAGCTTCAGATGCTTCTGACTATCTTCAGAAGCTTCTGACTTAGAATGTTCTGGAGCTTCTTTCTTCAGATCCTTCTGGAGACTACACTCAGGATCTTCTGTAAGGAGCAAACAGATTCTTCTGTGAGGTGCATCTGGCGCTTCAGATTCAGAATAACTTCTTGTATTCAAGGCAGATTTGCTTCTATAATATTAATCTGCAATAAAACTCTCAAACAAATTTTAGAGTACATAATTCTTAAATATAAATTTCCTAACAGTTATCATCAAAACAAAGAGTAATTATTAAGAACCAATCTGTGTTCTAACAATATGGACAGCGGAGCGACTTCTCATATGACGAGCAATATAGGTAATCTCACATCTTATTTTAATATGAGTAATAATATTACTGTTGGCAGTGGTCATCATATACCTGTAATTGGTTGTGGTCATGCATCTTTACCTAATTCCCTAACCTTAAACAATCTTTTGCATGCACCGAAACTTATCAAAAACCTTGTTTCTGTCAGAAAATTTACAATCGATAATGATGTTTCTGTTGAATTTGATTATCTCGGTTTTTATGTAAAGGATTTTCAGACAGGAACGCTTTTAATGAGATGTAATAGTTCTGGAGACCTCTACCTTATTCCCACAAGACCAAACACAACAACACTACCACCATCCGCCTTTGCTGCTTCATCTAACGAGTTATGGCATAGTCGTTTAGGACATCCAGGAGCTCCTATCTTAAATTCTCTTCATCGAAACAAACTTTTGCTATGTAACAAGTTTCGAAATGATTTCTTTTGTCACTCTTGTCCCCTTGGGAAACAAATAAAACTGCCCTTTTATAATTCCTTATCTTTTACTTGTATGCCTTTTGACATTGTTCATAGCGATCTTTGGACGTCTCCGGTATTAAGCTCCGGAGGGCATCGTTACTATGTTTTATTTCTTGATGATTTTACTAATTTTTTGTGGACTTTTCCAGTGTCAAACAAATCACAAGTACATTCCATTTTCTTACAATTCCGTGCTCACGTTAAAACACAATTTGAACGTGAAATAAAATGTTTTCAATGTGACAATGGAAAGGAATACGATAATGCTCTCTTTCATAAGTTTTGTGAACAAAATGGAATGTCTTTTCGATTCTCTTGTCCTCATACCTCCCCACAAAATGGAAAAGCCGAAAGAAAAATTCATACAATCAATAATATAATCCGAACCCTACTTGCTCATGCTTCTATTCCACCGGTTTTCTGGCACCATGCTCTCCAAATGGCCACTTACCTACACAACATACTTCCAAATAAGAAACTCACTCTCCAATCACCCACCAAAATTCTCTACCAAAAAGATCCGTCCTATTCACACCTCCGAGTATTTGGATGTCTTTGTTATCCCTTAATTCCGTCCACCACTAGGAATAAACTCCAACCTCGGTCTACACCATGTGTCTTTCTAGGATATCCGTCTAATCACAGAGGTTATAAATGTTACGAATTGTCAAGTCATAAAATCATTATTTCTCGGCATGTTATTTTTGAGGAAAATATGTTTCCCTTTTCCACCATGAATGCTCCTACAACGACTAACTATAACTTCTTAGATGACGGCATAATCACCCTTCTTCCCTCACACTTGCACACCACATCTCCAGCAACCCCCTCTCCCAACATAACTGTCACCCAACCGCCATCACCAGCAGCACAACAAACTCCCCCCCTCCAACCACGCATCAAACAACCTCTCCCCTCTCAACAACCCCCTCGGCCCAACAAACTACATCCACGGCTCAAACACATTCTCCCTCCCAAACCACAACTTCATCTACAAAAATAACACCTACCACCTCCTCCGCACCTATTCCGACACCCATTTCCCCTCCTGCACCTCATTCACCTCAAATGACAACCCGGTCACAACACGGAATTGTAAAACCCCGTAAGCTTTTCAACCTACACACATCAACCCACCAATCAATCTCTCCTTTGCCTACAAATCCAATTGATGCATTAAGAGATCCTAATTGGAAAATGGCCATGAAAGACGAATATTATGCTCTTATTGAAAATAAGACGTGGGAATTAGTTCCTCGCCCCTCTAATGCTAATGTTATTCGAAGTTTGTGGATTTTAAGGCACAATAAAAAATCTGATGGGTCTTTTGAGCGATACAAAGCTCGTCTTGTAGGTAATGGTGCTAATCAACAATCAGGTGTCGATTGTGGTGAAACCTTCAGCCCTGTCGTCAAACCGGCCACTATTCGCATGGTACTTAGCATTGCAATATCCAAATCATAGTATCTCCACCAACTAGATGTCAAAAATTCCTTTTTGCATGGAAATTTGGATGAAACAGTGTATATGCACCAGCCTCCTGGATTCCGCGATCCACAATATCCTGAATATGTTTGTCTACTCAAAAAGTCTCTCTATGGTCTAAAATAAGCACCTCGTGCCTGGTACCAAAGATTCACTGATTATGGTGCCACATTGGGTTTCTTTCACAGCATCTCTGATCATTCCTTATTCGTTTTTCATCGCGGTATTGATACTGCTTATATCCTTCTATATGTGGATGACATAATTCTCACTGCTTCGTCTGTTGCTCTTCGTGACTCTATTATGTCAAAACTTAGTTCTGAATTCGCCATGAAAGATTTGGGTCCTCTAAGTTATTTTCTGGGAATATCTGTCACCAATCATACAGGTGATCTTTTCTTGTCTCAAAGAAAATATGCAGAGGAAATTATAGAACGAGCAGGCATGTCCTCTTGCAAACCATCACCCACTCCAGTCGACACCAAGGCAAAACTCAGTGGCTCTTCCGGGAATCCATATCATGACCCAACTGAATATCGGAGTCTTACAGGAGCATTGCAGTATTTAACCTTCACAAGACCCGATATCTCTTATGCAGTACAACAGGTATGCCTATTCATGCATGACCCAAAAACACAACATATGTCAGCACTGAAGCGTATAATTCGGTATATTCACGGCACTATTGATTTCGGCCTTCACTTGCATCCCTCCTCTGTCAGCAAATTGGTTTCTTACACTGATGCAGATTGGGCTGGCTGCCCAGACACCAGGCGATCCACCTCTGGTTACTGTGTCTATCTTGGTGACAATTTAATCTCATGGTCTGCCAAACGCCAACACACCCTCTCTCGGTCTAGTGCCGAAGCCGAGTACCGCGGAGTCGCCAATGTAGTATTTGAATCTTGTTGGATTAGAAACTTACTGTTGGAACTACATTGCCCAGTCACAAAAGCCACTATAATCTATTGTGACAATGTGAGTGTTGTCTATCTATCTGGCAACCCAGTCCAACATCAGCGTACCAAACACATCGAGATGGATATACATTTTGTGTGTGAAAAAGTCGCCCGCGGCCAAGTACGGGTCTTACACGTCCCTTCACGTTACCAAATCGCTGACATCTTCACCAAAGGACTTCCGTTGCAACTCTTTGATGCTTTTCGTGATAGTCTCAACATTCGTCAGCCTCCCGTTTCGACTACGGGGGTATATTAGAATATCATTATTATTATTATTAGGATATCATTGTTGATATATTAGAATATCATTGTTATTATTAGGATATCATTGTTATTATTATCATTAAATAGTCCTGGTTGTATATATATCATTCAAAATCAATAGAAAGGCAAGACCTATCATTCCAATACAAATTTAAAAAATAAATATAAAAATGTTTGTCGGACTGGTATGTCAACGCGTCAACTCCTTAATAAATAAGGTGAGTTTAACTTTTGTGCTCCAACGTCTAATTTGAGAGCATTTAACTTTTCACCCCTTTAATTAAACCTGACACTCTCACATCCTGACTGTTATTACCTTTATGTCCTTACTAATTTTATTTTGAGATTATTTCCAAAAATTTCTGATAAAAAATCAATGAACTACAATATTTTTCGAAATTTCTAGTAAATTACAACACTCTTAAAAAAATTTGATAAAATATTCATACCGACAATTAAAAATGAACTATCGGAAATTTGACCAGTTATAAATTTTTTTAATGAACTACCAATTTTTTTTCCGTACTTTTGATTCAAATTTATCCATAAACATTTTAGAAATTATGAAAATATGTAGGATGCCAGATTTAATTGAGGCGTGATAACTTAAACAAGGCGGGGGCACATGAGACACTGTTGTACTAGAGAAATCGCCGGAGGTCGGGAGATTGATGGCCGATGAGGCAGAGGAGGTGGATGAGAGGTTGTCAGACACACCCAACAGTTGTTTGTTATTATTTTGTCGTAGTACTATAGTTTGTACTTTATTTCTGAAATTGTTACTACATTTTGGATCTCGTTTGTACGATATTTTCTTATTATATTTCTATATTCTTTTCGACACACCAAATATTAGTCTCTTATTATTTTGTAGTCTATTTTTTTAATTTAAGTTCGTGCTTCATACTTCATCTGTAAAAAAATAGACATCTTAAAGCAAAAAACAATCTGTTATGATACACTTCAGAGATGTATCTTCGGAAAATTATCGGAAATGCATCTCCGAAACAATTCAAATGTAAATGGCTTATGGGTGCTTGTTCTGAATGTTTAAAATAGTTTAAGAGATATATCTCCGAAATATGTCAACGTTTATTCAAAAATAGGTGTGTCCAGAGATGTATCTTTGGAATCAAGGGGCATATGTGAAAATTCACATAGTGCATTAGAAACATATAGGGCGCAATAAGAAATTCTCTTTATTAAAGGCATGCAAGTTCTTTTGTGCCTTGCTTGTTCGGGGCTTGGGTCAACTGGTTTTGCAACTTGGAGAAATTAACCTGCCACCCCCAATGTGTATGAAAAGACCAAACTGGCCTTGCAAAATTTTGGGGCGATATCGGAAATTTCAAGTGGACTACCAGAAATTTAGAAAACAGTAAGTTTTTCCACGAAAATTACATAATTTACGGTATTTTCTACCGGAATTTTTGAAATTTCTGGTATTTTGTACCTAAAATTTCATAATTTTTGGTATTTTCTACCGGAAAATTAAAAAATTCTGGTACATAACCCATAATTTTTATCGGAAATTTTAAAAATTCTAGTGCAGAACCCAGATATTTTACCAGAAATTTCAAAAATATAGTTTTGTACCGGTAACTTTGAAATTTCCGGTAGTTGTCATTATTGTTACTATTATTATTATTATTTTTTCTTTTGCAGTGAAATCTAGAGGAACATACAACAATATTGCAGGGAGAGTTTCGATCGAGCGGCAGACCAGGGTAGGACTGACAGAGGTGCTGATGCTAAGTCTTCCCAGCTACGGGCAGGACGAGTGGCCCCAACCGGTTCACATCGGAAGCAATTGGTTGAACAGGTCATTTTCGGCCACCTCATTCCACTCGACGTCGACCAGTTCAATCAGTAGAGCAGATTACATATGAGGTGCTGCCAGATGTTTCTGTATCTGATCCCGTTGGTGAGCCTGTGGTTAAGCCGATGGTTGATCCAGTTGCTCAGGAGGTTGCTCCTGAGGTTGTTGAGGATGTTGGTTTTGAGGAGGTTGCTCAGGTGCTACAGCCAGATGTTGTTTTTGGTGAGTCGGGCTCGTCGGTTACTGCTGATATAAAGGTTACTGCTGATATTTTGTTGTCACAGGAGAGACCCACACTGAAGGTGACATCGCACTGGTCGAAGATGAAGGACTTCCCGAAGATTCTGATGCCTAAACAGGTCAGTCGGATTATACGGGACTTTGATAATTGCTAAAATGTACTGATTTTGAGTGTAAATAATTGGCACTTATTGGCTTAATTCAACTAATAAACCTCAACTTTTGTGCATATGTTGTATAGTTTACATTATAGTGTATATATTGTGTGTCGCGTAAATTTCATTGAGTTTAATTGATTTTTTCTCATTTTTTGTAGGTATATAAGCAATTATATTTTGTCATTGTCTTATAGAGCATTGAATAAGCTTTCCAATGCTTCCTACCGCGCGTAAAACGGAGTTACGCTTCAAAAGGTATGGTCGAAACAAGTGCTGGTTTGCTGTCATGTTCGCTAGGCGAACAGAAAATTCTAAAACGCGTGAAAAACACTGTTTTGGCAGTAGCGAAAGATGCATAAGTTCGCTAGGCGAACAAGACTTCGCTAGGCGAACACTGGGACCCATTTTTGTCTACTTAAGTGATTTTTCAGCATTTTTTACGGTATGTTGTTTGAGAACTTTTTACCCCAACTTCATCAAACACATTCTTGAGTAGATTTAGCTTAGAAACAACATTGGAGGGTGCATCTTGAAGATCCGGAGTCGAATCCACTTCAATCGGAGTTGACAGACCGTGAGATTTGTGTTCTTCTTCCTTCCTCTCTATGTATTTTTCATTTGTTGGGGTTTTGTATGTAAGTTTATCTTGATTGTAGGTATATTTATGGATCTTTGTATAAAATCTCTTTTACAACTCTTTATCGATGGTTATCTTGATTTTTTACTTAATGGGTTTGGATTGCTATAGACATATACTGTTCGAACTCGATCTAAGATGAACATCTATTAGATTCTAAATGCTAGAGATAGATTTAGGACTAATATTCACGTGGGTATCGATTCTTAATGCTCCGTGTTGTCGAGTTGTGTGAGAGATCAACAATGAGACGATACGATTGATCTCTCGACTTTACGTTAGAGATAACCTCTGTTGTGAGCGATATGTGATGATATTGACGAGAAAATTAGGTTGCGTGCATTTGATCCATTTATTTTTTAGTACATGATGGGTAGAACGAAATACAACTCCTGACGAGTTTTCTCATTTCTTAAGAATGTACTTATTTTCTTGTTTTATGTTTTTCCTTTTGAATTTTTATCCCAAATCATTCAAACCCAAGCTTAGAGACGTATAGATGGTCGAACGACATTTTTTCCCTCACACTGATCCATGTGGAGACATATAAATCCCGGAGGAAATTCTTCCGAAAATAATATTTTTGCTTGCTGCTTTACCGCTTCAACAAACTTCTAACTGCTTTATTTTTTCTTGTGCTCCCTCACCATGCTAGAGGCTCTATTACTTAGTGTCTTTGCTGAGAGGTGACACAAGGAGACATCATCATTTCATCTTTCGTTCGGGGAGATGACTATCACTCTGGATGATGTCTCTGCATTGTTCCATCTCCCTATCAGCGACAGATTCTAGACGGCTCCTGTTCTTAGCATGACCCTTGCATGTCAGGTTGTGGCACACAATTTGAGTTTTTCTGAGGCGGAGGTGCTGAAGGAGTTTGGTGAGACCATGGGTGTGCACCTTTTCATGCATTAACTTTGGAAGATACACGAACAACTTGTAGCTGCTAGGAGGTACGAGGTTGCCGCTAGGGCGTACATGTTACATATAGTATAACATGTACTCTCTTTGCGGACAAGTCTGGTACTTATATTGATGCCTGGTAATTGTGTCTATTCAGTAGCCTCGAGGACACTAATTCAGATTGAGGGTGTGTTGCATTGACCCTGTTGTATAGAGCCCTTCGAGTGACAAAGGTCTTTGAGACCAAACAACTTGCTGGCTATTTGAGTCTGTTACATGTATACTTGAAATTATTATTTGGTGTTGTTAAATACAAGAGGAGGCTCGATGCGCTGACTATGGATGATGTCATCTGGACATCATACATTGGTCATAGAGTCCACTGTGAGTTCGAGGAGTCGTCATTATATTCAGGTTATATGCGGTGGGAGACCATGGTTGCTAGACACTTTCCTGAGAGGTGTTTGCGAAAGTATGGCTATGTTCAGAGTATCCCACGAACAGTTCCAAATATACCAGCTTTAGGGATTGACTGGTGGTTTTAGAGTAACTTTGTCAGCTTTGGTCGTGCCATTAGAGATCGCGCAGTCACTATTCAGCATCCCTTGCAGTGTGAGGATGATTATTTAGAGTGGTACTTCATTGTATCACACTCTCACATCATCCCACCTACAGCTGATGTCAGGCCTTCTGATGACTGGGTACTTGTTGATGACGTGTCGTCGCTGCCTCCTCCAGCATATCACGCTGATGACTAGCAGCGCTTCCAGATGATTACCGTTATTATGGATAATCTCATGGGTTCGGTAAACTCAAATGGTGAGGTTTATATTGGATTAGCTCGGGTTGCATACATAGCTTGTGGGGGGCATATTTCGATATCTTTTGTATTTTTTGTATATTTTGTATATTATTCTGACATCTTTATCATAACACTTTATTAGCTAATATTATTGATCATCATTAAATTGCAGTGTGAACGTTAACTAATATCTGACAATAGATTACATAACTTAAATAGAAAAAACTTAACACTATAATATAATTAATAAATAAAAAAAACATAAACACTACCAAACGCTTTAGGACGTTTCAACATCTTCATTATGTCGTCAACAGATCTTAAAAGCTTAACATCTAACTCGATCGGCTCATTTGTTATACTCTTTTCATCAATATACCTTACTTATAAAAATATTAAAAAACAATCCTACTTTAAGACATAATTAACAAAAAAAAAAACATAATCTCTACTCTAAAAAGTAGAAATGATATTTATTTTAGAATTATATTTTTATTAAAATTATATTAAAGCGACAAAGAAAGTATTATTAAGTGTTTGTTTGATAAGATTAAAATAGAGTTTTTAATTTTTCAATCCATATTAATAAAAAAACTTTGTTCCATAACTATCTTTTAACTTTTAGCTTATAAATTTTTTTACTAACTTTTAGTTTTTTTTTTCCAAAAACTTTTTGAAATAGCTATTGAGCTTATATCTTTTAAATTGTGACTTTTTCTTCCATTTATACTCTCATTATTTTAACAAACATATTCTTACCATTCAATTTATTATCTTATATATATATATATATATATATATATATATATATATATATATATATATATATATATATATATATATATATATATATATATATATATATATATATATATATATATATATATATATATATATATATATATATATATATATATATATATATATATATATATATATATATATATATATATATATATATATATTGTAAATTATTAACAATGAATATTAATAATATAGAGTGTGTTCTAGAATGACAAGAAAATAATCAAGTGAAGATTAATTTTTGAATTCGAAAATAGGCAACGCTTATAAAGTATTATAGTAGGTTTGAATTCATAAATAGGCAACACTTATAAAGTGTTGTAGTAGGTTTGAATTCAGAAATAAGGTTTAAATTCAGAAATAGACAATATTTCGTGAAGTATTGCAGAATAAAAGTATGCAATTGTTGAAAAATGTTGTTGTAGGAGAAACAATGTAACTTTTGACAAAAGCTTATAACTCCTGGTAAAAGGAAGTTATTTCACCAACGGTCGCAACTTTGTGAAATAAAATCAATATGACATATAAATACTTCACTCCGGATTCAGAAAAAACATAACAAAAAAATATATATCCTCTTCACTAAAATTTCAGATACTATTCCTTACATTTGAGTTTTTATTGGTCTTGTGCAAACTCGAGTATAAGCTGAATTATCTTAGGTATTCCTGCGTTCTAATTTTAAGACATTTGAGAAGGCTTGAAATACTTATAAGAAAAGTGATTCCATTCACGATTCTAACCTCAATCCATTAATTTAAATTAATTTTTTTTAACAATTTTATAAATATTCTCAATTAATGACAATCTAGACTTCTATTTCAAGCATCAAAAAATAATTGATATGTCATAGACACATTATAAAAAATTTTACATCATAAATTTGGATACATTTTATTGTTTCTCATAAATAAAAATTTAAAGCAATGAAAAAATATAATATCAAATTCTATATATGAACTCTTGTATGAATTAACATCAGAGTCGAATTACTGACATTATAATTTTTCGGTAATAATTGTTTTTTTATTTTTATTTTTTATGTTTAAGTTTTAATTGCCATATTAGTAATATGATATTACATACTATGTCATATCAAATTTGCATGATACCATAGAGATATTGTGTGACATTTCTTTTTGCGATGCCAAAATTATGATATAATTTCATGAATATGAATGTCTGCAATTGTGAAGACAGTAATGTTTGTCTTTGTAATAATAGTGTGTTAACGAACATACTCTTCATTGCATATGTGTCATTGGTTTCCTGTATAGTCATTTGATTAACACACATATATGAAACTAAAGTGATTTCAATACATTACTTTTTAATACGTAAAAAAATTCATATTTTACTTTGGTTGTATGAATTTTCTTCTTATTTATTATATAACAAATTAAAATTTAAAATTATTTATTAAAGTTGAAATTTGATAATTAACAAATCGATCAAATTTATTAAAGTTTAAGATTTAAAATTGTGCAATTGAGTTTTGATCTGAATTCTACGTGAATAACATATTTGTATTTAATGAGACTCATTACTATAAGACATATAAAAAGCATCTAAAGATGAATCATGACTTATATAGATGTCTGAATTTAGAGTCTAATGTAACTATTGAATACCGAGATGTGAAATTTTGAGATTCTTATCACGGAGGATAAGAAATTCAATATTTCTACAAGTAAAGAACTCCGTGAGAAACGTACTCCATGGATTGTTAAAATACAAACCGAAAGTTCGTCATTAATGAAGAATCTCGTGAGGAAGATTCTTCATGGATTGTTGAAAAACAACTTGAACTTATAATAAACAAGAGAATCCGAAAGAAAAAGGATCTCGAACCGAACAAAATTTATAATCAATTTATTTCTTTTATCTAATGGAAGGAAATACTAAGAACTTTGTTCGTACGATTCTTATTATTATTCAAGTGGAAGAGGATCCTAAGACGTATAAGGAAGCAATAGCTTTAAGGGACTCCTCTTGTTTATAGGAAAGTATCATAGTGTGATGGTACACAAAACACCTACAAGTCTAGATTAATGACCAAAGATTTTAGACAAAAGGAAGGTTTTAATTATTTCGACACATATGCGCTAGGAGCAAGCACAATGAAAATTAGAGTTTCGTCTGCATTAACTTCCTCTCATGACTTTATGGTTCATAAAATGGATGTCAAATTAACATTACTTAATAAAGATCTCGATGAGGAGATTTACATGGAGCAACTAGAAGGTTATGTGCTTCATGGTAATGAACAAAAGGTATGGAAGCTTATCAAATTCTTGTATGGATTAAAACAAGCACTGAAACAATGACATCAAAAGTTTGACTTTGTCGTTGCAAGATTCACCAATTAATGGGGAGACACACAACTTAGGGGGAGAATTTTTAATCATTATCAAAGCAGAAATTCAAATATTTTGTTATCATAAAAAGGGAGAGATTGTGAGGTATACATCTAGTTCAATTTTGATGAAGACAAAAATTATTGAAGAAGAAACGGATGAAAAGTTTCATACACATCAATGATGAAGTCGATAAAGAAGGTTTAACATGGAAATTCAAGTGAAAATATACAAGTGAACATAAATAAGGTGTTCATTGCAATTTATACTATATACTACTTTAAATTGCTCATAATTTTATCTCTCACTTCATAAAAACCTTCTTACATCATCATGTATGATTATCTAAAAACCTTCTTCATCTAATTCTTGTTACAAGTGTTTGTATACAAAATTGTGTGAGAATATTGTGATATTCATTTGTCTCCATGTTGATCATATGATTGATCATTAGCAACGAGATGAACAAAATTTTAGAAACAAAGAGGTTTCTAACTCCCGCATTCAAGATGAATGATCTTGGACTAGTTGACACACTTTTTGGGATGAAAGTAAAGCGAAATAGTGGAGGTTATGAACTTAGCTAACACACTATGTTGAGAAAGTAGTTGATAAGTTCAAACACTTATGCTTTAAGGAAGTGACCACTACAGTTGATCCTAGTGTCAAACTACAAAAAAAAATTAATGGAAGAGTTGTGACTCAATTTGCAATTAGTAAAATGAGTAAATTTTACTAGCAATCCAAATGGTGAGCACTAGAAGGCCATCATCAGGAATTATGGATATCTTATGAAAACCAAAAATCTTGGTCTCCATTATAGTATATTTAATGCCATATTGGAAGGATATACCAATGCGAGTTGGATATCGAGTGTTGAATATTATAAATATGTATTTGGATGGATATTTACACTAGTCGGGGATGCAATTTCTTGGAAGAGCAAGAAACAAATGTGGATCGCTCTCTCAACCATAGAATCAGAGTTCGAGACTCTTGCTTCCGCTAGTGAAGAAGTTGAGTGGTTAAGGGACCTTCTGTTGAAAGTTTCATTGGCTAATGACGATGTTTCAAAGATGTTGAATCATTGTGGCAGTCAAACCACTTTAACTAGAGCATACAAAAAGTGTATAACAGAAAGTTTATGCAAGTAGAACTTATATACAATCGAACTATAATTTGGCTTATCCATTTACTAAGTCACTCGCCAAAGACTTAGTAAAGACAACCTCGAGAGGTATGAGGTTTAAACTCATTGAGTAAGAGTTCCGACAGCAGCGACAATCCAATCTTACGTTAACAGAACATTAACCTCAAGATTCAATGGGTAACAACAATTCGTTGATCTGGATATTTGTCAAACATTTCGTGATAATGTTGACCTTTAAAATGAGGGTTAAGTTTTTATTTAAACTCTTAATGAAGTTCAATACCCGAGGGTATGTGTCTCATGAAAAAGGATAAAACATGAACATCACCTATGTGAATTTCAAGATGGTTCCGTCTCAAAGTGAGAGTTGGCGTTTCTCTCATGAAAAATTCACAAAAACAGAAAAAGCACGTGACCATAAATAGTGTTAGGCGAGAGATGTAGGCGAATAACCACTAAAGAGTGTGTGCAAGATAATGTCGACTTAATCACAAGGGATAATGATTTAAAACATTGCTACCTAACATTTCAATTAGACTGTGCGTTGTTCTTGCTAAGGTTAAGTTCAAATCGAAAGATACTTAATTGTATTAACATTCTTTTCCTTTTTTTTTTCTTCTGAAATTGGTCTTGTCATTATTAAAACAAGTGAGAGATTGTTGTAAATTATTAACAATTAATAATAGGGTTACATATGTTTGTGGTCCTCCTAAATATCTCAAATTTCATTTTTAGACTCTCAAAATATTTTCTTCAAAGAATGGTCCTTCTAAAATTTTTCATCCATATTTTTGGTCCCTAATACTAAAATCGTTGGTAAAATTGTCGTTATTTCAGACGCTAAGTACTAAATTGTCGCTAAGTTGTAAAACCTGTCGCTAAGTTGCATTAGAAACTCAAAGTGTGGATGAAAATTTTAGGAGGACTATTCTTTCAAGGAAATATTTTGAGGGACTAAGAATGAAATTTGTGATATTTAAGAGGATCACAAACATATTTAACTTTTAATAATATTGAGTGTGTTTCAAAATGATAAGAAAATATTTGAGTTAAGATTAATTTTTGAATTTAAAAATATGTAACACTTTTGAAGTGTTGCAGTAGGATTGAATTCATAAATAAGGGTTGAATTCGAAAATTGGTAACACTTCATGAAGTGTTGTAGAATGAAAGTATGCGACTCTTGAAGAATGTTGTTGTAGGCAAAACAATATAACTTTTGCTAAAAGTAACTTTTGACAAAAACTTGTAACTTTTGGTAAAAGGAAGTTGTTTCGCCAAGGGTCCCAACCTTGTGAAACAACACCAATATAGTCTATAAATACTTCATTTCGGATTCAAAAAAAAAACATAATAAAAAACATACATCCTCTTCACTAAAATTTTAAATTCTCTTTCCTACATTCGAGTTTTCATCTTGTGTAAAATCGAGTATAGGCTAAATTATTCTGAGAATTTCTACGTTATAACTCTAAGATATTTGAGAGTATTTAAAATACTTATAAAAAAACTATTTCGTTCATTAATTTTTGCCACAACTTACTTTGTAATATTAATTTATAAATTAAACAAGTTAAGAGATTAACTTGAATTACTCATTCTTCCTTCTCTTATATTGAAATTAATTATTTTTCTTGAATTTTTTTTTTTGGTTCAAGCTTTTGTCTAATGATTTTTTATAATTTTGTGACAAATTTTTTTATCATCCTTTAAAAAAATATATTTATTGATAAAATATATATTTCTCGTGTTTTTCCATTCATCCGACAAATATATATATATCGTATTAAATTTTTTGGTGGTCAAAGTTTTTGGATTGCTTATTGGAAAATTGTTGAGAGTATATTTCATTCCTTTCTTTTTTGTTACGTATTTCATATTTATTTTCATATTTATAAGGAATGTAATAGTTGTTCATACTCTTTTGTTAATTTAGATTCTCATCTAATTTCTTTCTTCTAGTCTATTATATTCCTTTTAACATTAAAACTGACTTTGTAAAAAATAGATTTAGTTTACTTTATTTATAGATTTTCCTTTTAAGAACATTTTTATTTAGTCAACCCCCTCTCTTTTTTGTATTTTTTTAAATATATCTGAGCATTATAAAAAAATAAGTAAAAGTAACACTATTTTTAATACTTGAAAATTGAACAATGTCTAAAACTAAAAAAACATTATATCTAATAATTTTAAATTAAAGTGAGTAGTAAATTGAGTGACAACTAATTTTTTTAAAGTCTATATTAGACCCAAATCAATATATTATTATAATAACTATATGTAATTTTGTTGAAAAAGTATTTAAAATATATTATTCTGTGTA
The DNA here is from genome assembly GCA_963859935.3 of Lathyrus sativus. Lineage (NCBI taxonomy): Eukaryota > Viridiplantae > Streptophyta > Magnoliopsida > Fabales > Fabaceae > Lathyrus > Lathyrus sativus. The sequence goes on from OZ012741.1 coordinate 13,750,214, forward strand.
CAAATTGAGCTCTTGAAGTATTTTTTATCCAAATTATTTCTTAAGAAATAACTTTAGTGAAATTGAAGTGTAAAAGTGTATATTAACTCTACTATAATTATTCTCATTTTATTTTAAGTATATTAAAAAATTATTAATTATAACTCATTTTTTATTTTTATTTGTCTTGTGTATATTTTATAATAAGTTATAATAAATATATTTTAATAATTCTCATTTTTAATTGAAAGATATAAAAAAATTAAAATAAATTAATTAATTAGTGACAATAAATTATAATATTAAACAATAAACTTATTTTTATTATTATTTTGGATTAATCTAACTAAATTTAAAATTTCAATGTTATTAATTTGTGTATCTCGCTAAATTTCATTATAAAATTTGTGTATAAATTTAAGATATTTTGATGTTATCTTTAATTTTACGTGTGTGCATATATATATATATATATATATATATATATATATATATATATATATATATATATATATATATATATATATATATATATATATATATATATATATATATATATATATATATATATATATATATATATATATATATATATATATATATATATATATATATATATATATATATATATATATATATATATATATATATATATATATATATATATATATATATATATATATATATATATATATATATATATATATATATATATATATATATATATATATATATATATATATATATATATATATATATATATATATATATATATATATATATATATATATATATATATATATATATATATATATATATATATATATATATATATATATATATATATATATATATATATATATATATATATATATATATATATATATATATATATATATATATATATATATATATATATATATAACATGTTCTTAATGATATATTTATTTTTATCAAATAAAAATTAATTAAATAATATAGTATAATAAGATAATGAACTATCAATTTTTAATTAAGAATATCTTTTTTATAACATTTTGTATATATCAGTTAGTGTAACAGCTAATTTATCAAACATTCAAATTAACTTATCAGCTATCAGTCATTAATTATAAACTATCAGTCATCAATTGCTATCTACCAGCTATCAACTATTAGCTAGTTTTATCAAACAAAACCTAAATATACGTTTTGATTTTTATTTAGAAGAGGTAAAATTAATTCTTAAAATAAAAAATTGATTTTGAATTAGTTTAGACATGTTTGTTTTTTTAGTTAGAATTGATTTTGCTTTTAAAATTGATTATAGTTAAATTAGAATCTATAGTTTTTGAATTTAAATATATTTGTTATACAAAAATTTATTTTTTAATCACTTTTACATAAATATATTCAAACATAAATCTCTTTTCATTCAATTGATTTTTAAACAAAATCAATTTTATAAAATCATTTCATTTAAAATCTATTTAATTCTCGTCTCAACATGAATAAACACAAACTAAGAGCATAATTTTCGATGCCTTTCCAACGTTTCTTCACATGGCCAATAATATTGTCTCAGTTATATATAGATATTTCATCTATGAAATGTGTGTTGGAGAGTCAGGGGGCGAAGTCCGAAAATGTCAATGGGATAAATGTTCATGATCAAAGAGACCTCAACACCACATATCCACAAAAATCACTAAAGCAATAGGGGTATGGGGTCACCTCTCATATAAATCTATCATTTTCTCCATTCCTAGTCGATGTGAGACTTTAGCACTTTCACACTTGAAACACTACAATATCTTCCACAAGTGTGAGTCATCCACGTCCCTAGCCTTGATTCGGACTAGGATCCACTTCTGCTCCCAACCGAGCCAACCAAACTCTGATACCATTGTTGAGGAGTCCGAGGAGCGAGGCCCAGAAGTGTCAATTGTAACACCCCAATTTTTAATAATTATTTATTAATTGAATTAATAGATTAATTATGTGATTTTAGACCTAATTGAATTAACTAATTTATGTGATTTAATTGATATAACTGAATTAGTTGATTTATTGAATTTATATAAATTATTTGATTTATTTGAGTTGTTTGGATTAATTGAATTATTGGACATATTCGAAATAATTGATTTAATTTTATTATTTAACTTATATGATATATTCTAATTTGTAGAATAATATAGAATTGTTAGATTAATTGATTGGGCCTATTTGGGGGTGTGAATAGATATGAGTTACTAAGCCCATTAAAAATTATTAGGTTAATGAATTTTGAGAATTTTATAAAACAAGAGAAAGGAGATAGAAGAGAATAGGAATGTTAGTAAGAAAAAGAGGAAAAAGGAGGCAAGAAGAATAGAGTGGGGAAGAAGAAGAAGAATCAAGAGAGAGCTCAAGAACACAAGAAAATCAAGGTAAGGGTGAGTTTTTACATAGTAATTGAGATTATTTGATAATGATTAGTGGGTAGAAATATGTTTAGGATAAAATCCCTAAATTTTTTATGATTTGATAATTGTTAGGTTTTGATGTTAATAGTTGATATATGATAATTAATTTGTAGGGAATTAATATATATTGGTGAAATTGAAATAATAACTAGTATACTTAACATTCATTAGAGAATTAATATATTTAATAACATACCATTACAGTAGCAAGCAATACTAGGAGAATTGAATTTAAATGGCAATGTTGTGTAGCATATACTGTAGCGAATATCAGAAGAATGGAATGTGGATTTTTTTATGTTGTAGTGCAAGGAATTGGTAGGAGGAGATGTGGTTTTTTTTATCATGTTGTGTAGTATAAGAAGACTAGAGGAAAAAAACCATAGGAATGAATGTGAGCCTAGTACCAATTCATGATACTGTAGTGAAGAAAAACTACAAGAATAATAATATGTGACCCATATAATTCACCAATGCCATGTTGTAGCGAAAAGAATAAGAATTAAGAAATATAATCTTTTTTTCTTTATATCATGTACAGTAGCAATATATATAAATTGTAAAAAAAAAGAATTTTATTTAATTATTGAAATTATTTTAATTAATTATTTAAATATTAATTATTTATTCAAATATTGACTAATTATTAAAATATTAGTAGTTTATTAAAATAGTAATTATTTATTAAATATTAAATTGATTATTTATTTAGATATTGACTATTTATTAAATATTGAGTTAATTATTGAGTAACAGAACATGATTTGGTGATGTTCATACTGTAGTGGCATTTTGTGTTGCAAAATGTGATACTCTTTGAAAATGGGTGCATACATGGCACATAACTTTAATTATAATTGAAAACACTGAAAAGTAGTATTTATATTTATTGCAATGGATAGCTATTAGGATTTATTAAGAATAATAATTTCTCTTTTGCTTATCCTGTAATGACAGAGAACCAAATACCTCTATTGAGTGATAAAGTGCTACTTGTAGTAAATGATGAACTACATATACTTGTTGTTATCAAAAATGAAAGTGAGGTTCTTATTGTAGTACTGTAGCTCGCATTGAAAAAGAAGAGTAATATCCACATAATCATGTACTGATACGTGCCAATTATAAAATCTAATGAAAAATATAGTGATTTTATAGAATTCTATTGTAGCTTCTTTTTAGTTTACTTATAATTTTCTTTATTAATATAAATAATGCAAATAATAAATATCTTAATTTAATTTTTGATATTTTATTTTAGTTATTACTTTTATATTTAATTTAACCATCGAGGATAGATTAATTATTCAATATTTAGTCGGTAATTGTATTTTGTGGATTGGATTTGGATTGTGTGATAATTGTGTATTATTTGCTAAGTGTGATGATGATACTTGAAGTAATGAATATCATGATTTGAAAATATGGTATTGTGTCCAATTGAGTGGTAATTCAAGTGTGATGAATTATTAAAGATATGCATGGATATTAAGATTTGTGTATGGTCTTAATTGCATATGATTGTTGAATTTGCACGCACATCATTTGTGTCAAGAGGCAATGCTTGCTAGTTCCGTGGGAGCTAGTGACTTGTCCCAAACCTAGAGTGGGGTTTGAAAGCTTAGGGAATGAGCTTTTTTGTGTGTTATTGGTCTAGGGAACGGACCCGGTTTAAGTGTAAAAATTGAAAAATAATAACAAGTGTTGGTATCACATGGCATGAGTTGCATTGAGTCTTGCATTGAGTTGTGCATTGAGTCTCATTGTGTATATGTATGTGCTATGAGATTATGTGTGATATGTGAAATTGATAAATTGGTGAAGTATGAAGTTGTGTGTATATACTTGTGAATAGTATGGTTACTTGAATGATATTGTGTTGATGAAACTTTTGAAGTGTGAGAATAATAGTGATTATGTTTGTATGCGTTAAATTATATATTATTTTATAATTTCAATAATTATGTGAATTCTCACCCTTCTGTTGGAATGATGTTTTATACGACATCGCTCAGGTACTGAGGAGTAGAGTTGCTTCTAGCACGAGGTAGCCGTTGGAGTAGCTTGAGTTGTGTCTTTATTTATTTTGGGTCGAGTCATGCTCTGATTATGTAACACCGGGGAATATTTTGATTTCATATTTGGAGAGATATTTTATGTACTCTACTTTATTCTGTTGTTGTTATTTTGAATTATATGAAGAATTGACTTTTAAGCCTAAGTATTAAAAATGAGATGAGCATGAGACTTTTATTATGTCTATCATGATTAAAGCAAATCCGCTGCTACATGTTAATGTGAAAGTGTATGAAAAGCCCCTTTTGTGAAATGCATGATAATTTTGAAAATTTATGTGACACCCTTTTGTGAAATATTTATTCTGCGGGGTTAGAAGGGTGTTACATCACCAGCTTCCGCTTGGTTCGTCCCCGAACCACATCGTACTGGGAGAGGTATGGCTTTGATACCAATTGTAACACCCCATATTATTTTTCAGGATTACCGACTGACCCCACAAACCAACACGGGTCTTTTCAGCATGCTTTTTCCTCACTCACATGCTTTCCGGGAAACTTCCCAGAAGGTCACCCATCCCTAAATTTCTCCAAGTCAAGCATGCTTAACTGTGAAGTTCTTATGAACGGGCTACCGAAAAGAAGATGCATCTTGTTGGTATAGGTAGTACCAATTAATCCTTATAAGCCTTCATTCAACCATGCAGTCTCATACCTGCATAGCCTCAGGATCCCTCTCATTCGGATGTGAATTCGATTTTCCCCTAGAAGCTGCTAGGAGTGTCCCATTGTCATGCCTCATGACACCGACAACCACTCCCTCGCCCACGGGTGTTACATGTAACCACCGTCCTCTTTCACCTCAGGTGTTACATCAATGGGATAAATATCCATGATCAAAGAGACCTTAACGCCACATATCTACCCAAAAATTTAAGACAATGAGGGTATATGTCACCTCTCTTATAAATTCAACATTTTCTCAATTCCTAGTTGATGTGAGACTTAATCACTTTCACACTTGAAACCTAACAATAATTGTTAGAGTTATTTGTGAAACTCCATTTATGCAAACATTATGTGTGAGAGAAAGAGAGAGCTAGAAAATGAACCATTTGTTATTTCTCTCCAACTGAATTACAAGCTACTCAAGCACAATTAATAAAGCTTAATTGTCTTAATGAAATGCAAATTCATAACTAGTGAAATGCAAACGTAACTCAATAAATGTACTCAACAATAATTAATAACTGTAACTAAGGGTAAAATAATAAACTTGAGAATAATTACTTCCAATACCTTCCCTTAATTCATATTCTCATAAGCAATAACACCAAGATCATACATCGAGTTGATGAACTTATCTGTCTTAATTGCCTTGGTGAGTACACCAACAAGCTGTTTTTGAGTGCTGCAAGGAACAACTTCAAGCACTCCATTATGAACTTGATTGCATAGGAAATAAAACTTTGTATCTATGTGATTGCTCTTCCCATCCAACATAGGATTCTTGGTAAGACTTATGGCTGATTTTATGTCAATCACCAACTTCATTGGTGTGCGCACACCAAACTCCAGTGCATGCAACATATTACTAAACCAAATAGCTTGACAAGCAGTTACAAATCTAGTAATGTATTATGTTTCATAGGTAGACAGTGCTACCACTGGTTGCTTCTTGGAGCACCATGAAATATGAGCTTCCAAATACATGAACAATTATTCTCTGGTGCTTCTCCATTCTACTTTGTATCCACACCAGTCAGAATCTACCACTCCTAAGGCATGAGTGGCTCTAGGAAGCAATTTAGATGAGGATGGAAGCCTTGATTGCTTTTCTTTCATACACAAATCACATGATTTTTCTGGTGTCACAATCCAAGGAATTTCTTGCACTAGATTATTAGAGTTCAACTGTCACAAACTCCTAAAGTTTAGGCGCCATAGTCTCTTATGCCACAATGCACTTTCTTTTTCAATGTCTATTACACTAAGAAATTGTGTTTCTGCTACCTCAATGTTCACTTTAAATGTTCTATTTCCTCCCATGCTGACTGTATAATCAACCTCTTCTCACAGTCATACAACATCAACATATTATTTTCCATTGTCATTGAATACCCTTTCTTCAACAACTTACCTACACTCATTAGGTTATCTTTCATGTCAGGAACATACCACACATATTCAATTAGGAAAGTCTTACCATCATTCATTTTCACCAGAAAATTACCCATTCCTTCAGTACTTAAGTACTCATCATCAGCACGTGTGATTTAGGTTCTTTTATTGGAACTAAAGTTGATCAGCCACTATTTTTCCCAATTGTATGATTAGAGCAACTTATGTCCATATACTACCAATTTATCACTACTCCACATCATTTTCAATCACCATCAATAACACAGGTTCCTCCCCTGAATTACCTTGAGATATATTAGCTTCCTCGTTCTTATTCTCCTTATTTGACCAAAATTCAGCAACCAAGTGACCAAACCTGTTACAATTGTAGCATTGAATATTTCTTTTATCAAGTTTCACCATTCCTTTATTAGTAATTCTTATATTTCTTTCCACCTTGATTCTTTCTTATTCTTCCATTTACCATTCTTCCAATTAGACTTACCATTATTGTTTTTCTCAACGATTTGAGCCTTAAGAGCTTGTTTCGTTTCTCTTTTAGAATTTCTTTTAGTCAATCGTAATTCCTGTGGCTTTAAGATACTTTGCAATTCCTCAATTCTCATAGTGCTAATGTCTTTCGAATGTTCTATTGCTACAACAATGTAATCAAAATGAGGAGTAAGTGATCTTAGCACCTGTACCTTTTTAACGATTGTTTTCTTTAAGAGTGTCTCTCCACAAGTTTTCATCTCATTCGTCATTGCAATCACTCTTGAGATGTAATCAGGTACATTCTCATTTTTCTTCACGCTCAGATTCTCATATTATTTATGCAGGGACTGCAATTTCACCTTCTTCATCGATGCGTAACCACTATAGCATCGTACAAGTATGTCCCACATAGCCTTTGTGGTTGTCGCATCGACAATCTTCTCAAACATTTATGTCTACACATTGATGAATGTAGAATAATGTTATCTGATCCTTCTTTCTCGTTTCACATTGCATGTTTCTTTGAGCTTGTGTTGCGTTTTCAACCACTAGTGTGTAACCGTTGTTGCGAAGCTCAAGCACATCACGAGCACCGAACAATGCACACATATGGATCAACCATTGGTTATAGTTCTTCCCTTCAAACATTAGCATCTTCGTGTTCAAACCACTGTTTTCTCTGTTCATTTTAGTTTTGTGTTCAAATCAGTCAATCCTCACCAATGCTTGTGTTTATCCTACTCTGAGAATACAAAAAATTGATTATCTTTGATTTCACACTTTAATTTAGTGTAAATCAAAGAAACGAAATCACACACACTCGTGTTTTCTTGAATTAGAATCGAAACTCTAAACACTAATTTGTTAGAGTTAATTGTGAAACTCCATTGATACACACATTTTTTTAGAGAGAAAAAAGAACTAAAAGATAAACCATTTATTATTTCTCTCTAACTAAATTACAAGTTACTCAAGCACACTCAATAAAGCTTAATTGTCTTAATAAAATGCAAATTCACAATTTTATAATGAAATGTAAATGTATTAACTTAATAAATGTACTCAACACTAATTACTAATTGTAACTAATGAAAAATCAGTAAAATTGAGAATGTGAATTACATATGAAAACATTTTTACTCTGACATTTAATTAATCAATTATTTTAATACATAAATATTCAATACATGCATGGAGTATAATGTAGGGTTTAATAACATAATTTTAAACATTTTAATAAATTATATGGATATTTAAAAAATATAAATAACTTGTTTTAAATATTAATAAATTGCAAAATAATATTAAAAAAATGAGCACAATCTATTTAAAGAATCAATATGAATATTTTGGATTTGGATACTTCAAGTGAATCATGAAAATAATTTTATTTGAATCTTTTGTAAGAGGTGACACCAATCAATAATTTGGTCTATTTCATACCAATCAAATGAATGGACAGTAGCTGCATTAGTAATGGCAGAAGCAGAAGTTCCTTCTTGGAATCTTGCCATAATAATTTAATCACAACATGAAACATACAAACGTGTTTCGCTTTCATGCATGCATCATTCAAAACTCACACCACATCACATGTATACCAATCTTCAACTTGTTCAAAAACCTGTTGACTCTCTTTATTAGTTTTAATTAATTAATTAGTTCAATTACCATCAACTATCCAAAACAATGGACTCAAATTAATAATTTTTTTTTAATATTTAAAACAAGTTATATTTTAAATATGGTTTAAACTATAAATACAACTTACAAGTACTACATCCGTACATGAAGTAGGAAACACATGTTCAACAACTAATCATCACCCTATTTTGAATTTTCTTAGTTAGTGAATTCATTTTATATAATTACGTGTCATTATTTGAGTTATTCAAATTTATATTTAACTTTAATTATTAAAAATTAATTAATTATTAATATCATTTTAACTAAATTTATAATTTATAAATATTATTAATATAGTTTAAACTAAATTTATATTTGAAATACCTATATCAATTTTTTTTATCTAAAACAAAATATATTTTACCTCGATTTTAATTAATAGCCGAAGTAAAATATAAGTGTGTTTATTCAGTTTTTTTTGTTGTTTTTAAATAAATTTTTGTCGTTCATTTAATAAATATCAACGCTTAGGAATGTCAATTTGGATCCGTTGAATGAAGATCTCTGTGGAGATTATCTGTTTGAAGCTCTAAAGTCGGAGACATTTTTTCACGTGGAGACGGGGATGGAGGGAAAAATTCTCCCGATGAGACTTTGGGTTGGGGATCGGGGAAGTACACTCCTCTCTACGGATTCTCTGACACCGACCATACTATTTAACTTTTGTATATTATATTATATTATATTATATAATATATAATTATATAATTATGCATGATTATTTTATTAAAAAAATTAATATTTCACCTGTCCCAAAATAATTGTCATAGTTGGTCATTCAACACAAATTAAAAAAATGTTATAAATGAAAGAGAGAGAATAGTATTTTTACCAAACTATTTTTATTTACTATTAGTGAATTCGAATTATAAATTGAGAATGTTAATTAGATGGTATAATTGGAAGATAAACATTAGAATTGCATGGGAAACTAAAATGCAACACTTATTTTTGGACAAATAATTTTGTAGATGCGACAATTATTTTGGAACAGAGAAAATATTTTGGAAAGAAGAGTCATCAGAGCATCATTTTTTTGTTTGATTGTATAATGTACTATTTCATTACCCAAGTACATATTCCTAAAAAAGTGCACCCAATACATACAGTCTACATATCGTCTTCTCTTCTTTTCTCAATTCTTTTTGTCTATTCCATTACTCATCTCCTTTGTTTTCATCATAATCAAAACAATTACTCACCTTTGTTTATTGTGTTTATGGTAATTACTTTTCAAATTCAATATACTTCAATAAGCAACCTAATTTTTATTTTATTAGTAAAACAATGGTTATGTTTTCGTAACTGCAAGTACTTTTGCATTTTTTTTTGTTATTGGTGCAAAATGTGTTTTTATTTTAAAAAAATAAAGATGCAAAATATATGTTTTTAAAAAAAAAGGAAAAAAACAACTAAATACTAGTTTCATGGTTTAAAAAAATATATAGATTTGTTTTTTTTTAATTCGATTTTCAGGGATCTCTAATTCTTTGTGGGGATGGGGAAAATATTTTCTTTGGTCGGGATCGGAGACGGACATGACGAAAAATATTTCATGTGGCGGGGATCGGGGGTCGGGGATGGGGATGGGAAAAACATTGGGTGGCGTGGCGGGGAGTGAGGAAGCATCCTCCGCACACTCTCTGCCTCGTTGATATCACTATCAATGCTCAAGACATTGTCATTAGTGATCCTCGTGAAACTTAAAATCCTCCTTATAAAAACATTATGAATATTAAAAATTGATAGTGAAACATTTGACATGAAAACTTTGAAACTTAAAAAAATTATTTTGTTTGGGAAAAGTTCTCAAGGATGGATTGCAAGACCATAGAATTATTTGGGTTCAAGGTTTGTGTTGTTAAATAATCATAATTGAATATTTATGGCTTAATTGCAATCTTGGTCCTCCTATTTTTATTTTCATTTTACTTTTGGCCCCCCTATTTTAAAATCTGAAATTTTTGTTCCCCTATTTTTATTTTTTTATTACTTTTGATTCCTATTTTAAAATCCAAAATTTTGGTCCCATTTTTTTTCTTCAATTTTTTAGCTTTTTATCCCCTTTTCCAATTGAGAAGAGGACTAAAAATCAAAACAAACTTAAAATAGGGGGACCAAAAGTAAAAATAAAATAAAAATAGAGGGACCAAAATTTTAGATTTTAAAATAGGAGGATAAAAAATAAAAATAAAATTGAAAACAAGGGGGACCAAAATTCCGGATTTTAAAATAGGTGGATCAAAACTAAACAAATTACAATTAAGCCTTTATTTTATTTATCTAACCTTTTTTTATCAGACATTTGATCTTCCTCAAGATCAATGAAACGAAGATCCCAAATATTTTCTCTTCTCCAAGATATCCAGCATTTGTTCTTCACCGACAATAATGACAATGAAAAACAAATGTACTATTCTATGTAAATAATGTAGCTCGTACGCAAATTAATTTATTAATATTATGCGTAAACAATGTAATAAATATTAAACAAAAAAAATATAAAAAATCGAGGGATAAATTGACAGCTTTTCATGAGGCCCTTCGTTACTCCACCTCTTTAACTGAGGTTAAATTAACTTTGCGTCCAAGGTTACATGTGTTTTTGTACTTGTGTTTGGTGTGGTCTCCTTAAGCATCGCTACAACAACATAGGGTTAGGTTTGATGAATTGAGTAGGAAGAGTTGAAATCCACAAAGAATCTATTTGGTGGGGTGACCTTGTCAATTTATGTCGTCTGCACGGTCACGACGTTGACCCCTTTGTTTGCAATATTGATTGTGTTTTAGGTAATGGCTCAGAGATTTCTTTTTGGAACAATAAATGGAGAGATTCTCAAAGCCTAAAGGAAACGTTTCTGGAGCTATTCATAATTGCTAGTTCTCCTGATGGAAGCGTTGCAGAAGTAGGTTCTTGGGAAAGAAATTCTTGGTTTTGGAATAATATCCTTTTGTCTGTTTTTTCTTCTAGATCAGATTGGTTAGTGCATGAGTTCTTAGATATTATAGACAAAGTCAAGCCTCATCCTAACTTCTTCGACATATTTGTTTGGCCACCAGAGCCCTCAAAAGCGTATCTAGTAAATTCTTGCTACAAAATTTTGGTAGAGGCGGAAACAGCGAACCCGGAGATTAATAATTTGGGTGGAGATCCACGGAATCTTAAAATCCCTTCTAAAATTTAGATTTTCAAATGGAGATTATTGTTAAACTGTCTTCCAACTAAATACCATCTTTTGAAGAAAAAAATTATCCATAATGCTAGAGACCTATTTTGTGTTCTTTGTTTTGAAGAGGAAGAAAATTTGAACCATTTGATACTTCACTATGTGGTTTTTAAGAATATTTGGAGAGGAATTTTTGCTTGGTTAAGAATGGATGCAGTAATCTTTACCAATTGCATTGACGCTTTCAATTTTCATCCAGACTCATTGCAGAAGTCTCTAAGCTCGAGTAAGGTAGCAATGATCTCGCTAACAACTTTTGGAGTATTTGGTTAGGTAGAAATAGCACTTTACTTTGTGGTTCTGTTATTAACGTAAATGATATTGTGGTCTCTATTAAAATCCTCACGTGTAATTGAATTGCAATAGGTAACAAGAATAAATCCTCTTGTAATTTTATGGATAGATTTGTGTCCTCTTTAAATTGTTTAAATTCAAGGTGATGGATCCTTTTTTAATTGTGAGGGTTAAATATCCATTACACTCTTTTTGATATTGAATTCTCTGTTTATAAAAAAAAAAAAAATTTTTTTAACTTTTTTGTACTATTTTAGTATCATTGCCTAAATTTTAAAATCTATTGTATTTTTCATTCAAGAAATCAATTATTCCTTCTGTCCCAAATTATAAAATATTTTGGTCATTTCACACGAATTAAAAAACTTAATTATTATTTTATAAAAAAGACAAATTATTTATGACTTTATAGTAATGTCCTTCATAATTACACAGAAGAGAGAAATTAAAAGAATTGAAAGAATAAATAATCATAAATATTTAAAAATATATTAGAGAAAATATCATTAATATTATATTAAGAATGTAAGGTGATTTATAATTTAGAATCAATTTAAAAAAAAATAATTTATAATTTAGAATATTTGAAATTTCAATGTGGATAAAAAGATGCTCATAAAAAGACAACAACATAGTAGTATATAATACAATAATGTAGCGATGAAAAACGTTTTGTTTGTATCTTTTGTACGAGGTGACAAGAGTCACATGATTTGCATGTGGTTACAAACTTACAACATCTAGAATTAGGTCTAACTATGCAGAAAAAAGTGGACTGCAGCTGCAATCATGGCAGAAGTTCCTTCTCGGAATCTTGCAATCGATTAACAACACAAACGCGCGTTTCACTTTTATGCTTCACTGTCTCACAGATCACTTGCTTCAATTCCAACGTCCCCACCATTGATCAAAAACCTGCTGACCCACTTTATAGTCTTGATTAGTCCAATTACCATCAACTATATAAACCAATGGACTCAATTTAAGGATTTTATTATATTTATTTAAGTTCAACTGCGACAAAACTCTATAAAAAAAAGGTGAAAAAAGACAATCTGTTTGACCAATTGACTAAACTATGAAAATGGTCCCTAGTATTATTAATGTTTTTTATAAAATATAACTCAATATACATCTCATTTTTATATAAAGATATTGATGTCTTTTACCAAATATAAGCATCACTTTCTTCTCAAGTTCTACTCAATTAGACAAACTAAGAATTTTTTTATTTATTTTTTCTTTCACTCTCATTCTTAGCAACAATATGTAAGAAAATATTTTTAAAATTTTCAATCTTATAAATATTTATTTATTTTAATTAAAATGATGATCACCAAAGTGTAAATATATCTATAATATAATTTTTATTCAAAATCGTCAAGTTAATGATTATGACGTCTTTAATGTAAATGTTAATCATAATAGATATTATTGCAGTGAATCAACGCACAACTCTGATATACGTCAAGGGAATTTGAGATTTTGGGAAAACATGGAAACAAAGGTTGGGGATAAAGTGAGGACAAAGACTACAAAAAGAAGATTGAGGCAATAGAAGCGAAGGGAAAAAAAATAGGTTGCTTGATCAGAAGGTGTCAAATTCAAAGGAAAAATAATTATAGGTTTTCTTAACATGAGAGGGGAAGGAAGCTCTGTGAAAAGGAGAAGAATTAGTGTCAAAATTTTGGCAGGGCAGACAGATGTTTTCTTGATTCAAGAAACGAAACTGAAGTGTATTGACTCGAATATGGCTGGTAGATTTTGGCCTCAACAAAAGGTGGGTTGGACTTGCTCAAATTCGAAGGGGATTTCTGGAGGAATGATTATCTTATGCAAGGAAGGATTCTTAACTCTTACTTTCTCTTTTAAAGGTGAGATTTTCTTGGGTTTGAAAGTGTCATGGATGAATCATTTTAATTATATCCTTAATGTTTATTCTCCCTGTTGTCTAATTAAGAAGAGGGTTATGTGGACGAATATTGCTAATTTGAAAAGGAGGTATGGTGATGGGGAATAGTGCACAGGAGGAGACTTTAACTCGAGGGCTATGTGAGTTCCAAAGAGAGGAAATGAAGTTTAAGTTACAATAGGGCGTCTAAAATGAGAGACTTTGCATGGTTCATTGATGAAGTCAGTCTTATTGATATGCCTTATAAGGGTAACAAATTCAGTTAGTACAGTGGCGATAGGAAGTCAATGAATCGTTTGGATCGTTTCCTGGTGTCTGATGTATTGACTGACAAGTGGGGTATTGTTGGCCAAAAGATAGGGAAGAGAGAGGTGTATGACCATTGCCCTATTTGGATCTTGATTAACAAGGAAGATTGGGGTCCAAAACCTTTTAGGGTTATAAACTCTTGGTTTAATAACAAAGACTTTGTCGTTTTCATGGAGAAAGAATGGAAGAGCAAGTGGAAGATGTAACCAGATGTGAAACATATGTTATCCAGACGTCCTGTAAAATAGGAGTCAGAATAACCAGTGAGCTCCAATTTATCTGACTTCTGATAAATAAGCATGAAGTCTCTAATTCTCTTCAGGTAGCACATTACACGTTTTACTGCTATCTAGTGCTGCTTACCAAGGTTTGCTAGATATATGCCAAGAACTCCTACAATGAATGCTAAGTTGGAATGTGTGAAAAATTGAGCATACATAAGACTCCCCACAGCTGAAACATATGGAACCTTATGCATACCTTCTTTTTCGAGATCCATAGTGGGGCATTGTTTCAGACTAAACTTATCTCCTTTAGCAACAAGTGTGTCTCCTGGTTTTCTATCTTTTATGAAGAATCTAACTAGAACTGTATTAATATGGCTCCTTTGTGACAATCCTAAAATACTTCGAGAGCGGTCTCCAAGATCTTTCATCTTAAAATTCTTTGTTTCTTAAACCATACAAAGGTGACATAAATTATATCATGTGTTCAATATAGATATAAGAGGAAATATGTCATTATACACATGAACATTATCACATACATGTTATGTCATATCACATGATATTATGATTACTTGGATATTAGTGATGTGTTGTTATACACCCCTTCATTTTTATAATATTAAATAAATTATTTAATATTATTGTCAACGTTACAAAAATCTATAAGGTCTGATACATAAAAACAAATAAACGAGAAATTCAATAAATGAATGAGATTCATTTATGACTCGGTGATGCATTTTTACTATGCATTGTCTCTAATTAAGAAACACTATACATTGTAAGTTGTGGTGCATACAAGTGGTTCTTTAAATATAACACTTATACTAGTGACAATCTCTTATTCACTTATGTTAGAACAAGATTTGTTTATAACATATATTCCTTGGGTTTTGATGATAACGAAATATTAAAAGAACAATGGTGTTATCTAATGTGTGTTCAAGTATGCAGGTTCTTTTACTTAAAGATATATTCATAATCTGATATGAAGGCACACTTGAGAGAAACTGAGTTACGTGATTCTGATGATACAAAATCTAAAGAATACTTGCTAAGTGATGTCTGGCTTAGATTCTGAAGCTGAAGGCCTCAGCATCAGAAGAAGTAACATATTGTCTCTATACTTGATGATTGTATTGACTTCTTGTGATTGTTCAGAAGTAGTAGCAAAGCTGAAGTTGTCTGTATTGCAGAAAGCAATTTGTAACGTCAAATCAGTTAGTCATATATAGTCTAAGTTCACAAGGCTCAAGAAGAGTTGACATGCTTTTCGAAGACGCAATGGTTAAACATGTTACACAATGGGTCAAGATCCTTTAGTGTATCTATCTTCAACAACTCTTGTACTATGGAGAAAACAAAGACATTTAATTAAGTTATCTCTTCAGGCGGCTAGTCTTTTACAAACTGCTATATAAGTAGCTGAAGCTTTACTCTGAATACTTAACAAGGAATAAGAAGGAGAAGAAATCGCAAAGAAGATAGAGGTGTTTAGAGCCTCTATCTGAATGAAAAAATAACAAGATGAACAATGAGCAATACTATTGAATATGCAGAATATCCTGGTATTTGTTGTAAATTGTAAAATGCCTTAATGTTTTCCTAAAGATTGAATATCCTGGAAATGTTAAGTGTTTAAGGTCTTTGTTAAGGTGATTTTCACATACCTATAATTTTGTATTAAGTACACCTTGTTCTCTATTCTATTGTACATGTTGTTTAGTAGTTTAGATCAAAGTCTCTTGCTACATGTTTGAGCATCAAAGCCTCCAGTTGAAAAGCTTGAGCCAAGTAAGTCTCTTGTTACGTGCTTGAGCATTGAAATCTTGATTTGTGTTGATTAAGCAAAGAAACCTTTGACAGTGCGTTTGAGCAAAAGTCTTGAATCAGGTGGGTTTAAGTAAGGGAAGTCTTGGATTGAGAATCTGAGCAAAGAAACCTTGGAAAATGCGTCTAAGCAGAAGTCTTGAACCAGGTGGATTTAAGCAAGAGAAGTCTTAGGATCTAATGATCTAAGCAGAGAAGTCTTGATCAGGTGCTGGTTGAGAAAGAAATCTTAGACTGTAGGTCTGAGCTGTAAAAGTCTTATGCTTAAGTGCATAAGCAGTTGTAATCATGAGTTGATTATATTGGAAAATTTCTTGCGAGACAAGGGGACTGGAGTACTCTCGGTTGGAGAAGAACCAGGATAAATCTGAGGTGTTCATGGTTCTGTTTACTCTACGAAATATTGTTCCGCTGCATTTATGATCAGAGTCTGAACTATTGTTTAGAATCTGAACTACGTTCAGAAGCAGAAATGTCTTTAGTAAAAATAATTCAACTCGCATTCTTATTTATTTTCCCACATGCAACTTATTCTCAAAACTCTAGCCGCACTAGGATTTTGAGTTCGTTTTCACTCTAAAAACTCCATTCATTCACAACTAGTATCGTAGGTGGAGGAATAGGTGGAGGAATCACTCAATGTATATTTTGCAATGAGTAAAGGAGTTATTGTACATGATATTCTCATGAGCAATCTATTTCGACAATTAAGTATTATGCACTACAAGAGGTATTCGGTCGATCCCTAATGCATTATCATCCACACAACATTAGTCTCCCCTAAAATTTTAGATTTAAATTTTATGATGTAAATATTTTAAAAAATTTAACATATAATTTGAAGATGAAAAATGACCGACATCTATAAAAGTATAAGAATTTTTTTTAATCCAATTTTTATTTTATATAAAATCATTTTAAAACTAAATTAATAATAATAAATAATTAATTAATCTATTAAAATAATTCTACATTATCTGATCACATGTCACAATATTAAAACTATATCACATCAATATTTTTAAGTCTGAGAATTCAAAGAAGACATTAAAGTAGACAAATTTTAAAATGAAAAGACCAATTATATGAGTGAGTAAAAATAAAAGACTAAAATTATAATTAAACCAAAAAATTAAATTACTTATTTTTATTTATTATTTTATTTCAATAATATTTACACATAATTACTCAAAAATAATAGTTACACAATTTAATAATATTATATTAAATATATTTTACGTCATATCAATCGACAGATTCTATTATGATTATAAAATAATTCATTTTCAACCCTATTTAACGAAAAATCATATAAATGTATTCCATAAAATACTTTTCTCGAGGATTAATATTTTGTGACAAAAATATATTTAAATTAATTCGTTTTATTACATTTTACAAAATTCAATGCTTAAGTATATAGTTAGTCGAAATAGCTTTTTTCAATTATTAAATATTAAGGGTTTTTTTGTTTTACTTTTAAAAAATTTTTTTTTATAAGTACAACATTGCTATTTAATACGAAGGATTTTCTTCGTATATTATACGAACAATGATGTATTTAATTTTAGAATAAATTGATCTTTCGGATTTTATAGAATTCATGGTTGGTGATGGCATAAAAAGTTGTTTAAATGATTGTCATGTTATTCGTATAATTCTCGTTTTTTAACATAAAGCAATTTTCTTATAAATATGTTTTTCAAAATATTATAAATATTATCTTTTCTAAATTAAAAGAATAATTTTGAAAATCAAAATATAGTTGAAATTATAATTTTTTTAAAAAGTATTTCAAACATGATTTTTATAAAAAAAATAATTTAAAATAGGTTTAAAATTAAGTAATTTTTTAAAATTTTGATATTCAACAAAATTTTTAATAAAATGATAAAATATTTAAAATAATAATTTAAATCAAATTTTTATTTAAATTTTTTATGAATTTTTTTTTCAAACCAAAATATATGATATTAAAAAAATCATTTAAGGAAAAAAAAACTCAAACAAATGGCCTTGATAATTATTAAACATGCTCCAACGCAATTTTTCAAAAGTTATAAATATGTACAAACATGCACTCACTATAATTGTATCACGGTCTTATTAGTAGTAACTATCAGTGTTTTACTTAAAAAATAAGCATCCACGTTTTTTTCTTTCTAAAAGGACATTAGTTTTCAAATGTAGCTTCTTCTTTAATTAAAAAACAATGGCTAGCTTTGTCAATAAATATAGCTTCTTTTGAAAATATAGGCTTAAATTCTTACTTTAAAAATCAGTTTTTTGTCCTTCAAATTTATTTTCTTTAAAGTTTTGTTGGTCTCTAATGGATTAATATTAATTAAAATAAAATAAATTATTTTTAGTTACGTAATGCTGAGATAATTTATTAATAAATATTTTTAATTCAAAAGTCAAAATATTTAAATGAAATATCTTGAGCCTATCCCTTTAAGGTGCTTGTTAAAAACACAATTTAGCTAAAGTAGAAGTGCAGTGCTTTACAGTGAATAAGCTCATGTAAAGAAGCATTACAATAAATAAGCTCACATGAAAAAACTTTATAATGAAGAGGCTTAAACACACTAGCTAGTGTACTTTGATGCTTCCAAGCTTGATGAAAATTTTATACTTTGCTAACTCTTTTGGTACTGGCATGTGGTGAATGGTGGGTTTTTTTGTGGTGAACAACTATTCTCTATGGAGTTATATGTGAGAGACTTTGCTCTAACAAAGATCCTAGTAAATGAAGTTATATAGAAAAACTAGATGTTAAAAACCCAGAAAAATAAAGAAAAAAATTAACTTACATTATTCACGGGTCTTTGCCGAAGTTTTAGTTCTTACTTTCTACTAAGTTTTGAATCTCATTCTTACTTTGATATGACATATGCATGTTGTCGCACCTCGAAAATTCATTTCGAACATACGACCCTCGCGCGAAAGGCGCGGAAATGCGGTTCGACAGAGTCGCCACCGAACTTTATTTTTCCCGAATATACGGGAGAGGAAAATATCGAGAAAACCTCATAAGCGCGGAAGGAACACGGCCGTCGCAACCATATTCCTGGGTTCGGGAGTCGGTTACGCGAGGGGAAGGTATTAGCACCCCTCACGTCCGTCGTACTCGACGGGAACCTCTTAATTCGAGTTAATGGATGTTAGCTAAACTTAATTCTTCTCTTCTCACTACTAAATACTAAAACGGTACTATAAGGGCTAAAGACGCTAAGGGGGAAGGGGATGGTTAGAAGATAGGGTGCTCGCCAAGGATTGGGGCCCTTGTGCCTACGTATGCTCATTCGGACGAGAATGAGAAATCAGAGCGTCGTAGTTCGACTACGGGAAAGGATGGGGGGAATAGAAGATGGAGGGAATTGTGCTCGCCAAGATCATCGCAATCTTGTGCCTACGTATCTTGCATTCAAGAATGAATGAAGAATCAGAGCGTTCGTAGTTCGTGGTAACGACCACGAAAGAAACTGGATTTGAATTGGATTGAAGTGGGTACGGATGACGATTACTCGAAGCTTAAGAAAGACTTCTTGTACCCAAGTAATCGGGAGAGCGAACCAAAGACTTGGAACACTCTCTTTTTCATCATGAAGGAATGATGTGTTTGAAAGGATAAGGTTGAAATGATGACGATCACTTGAAGCCTAAGAAAGACTTCACAGACCCTAAGTAATCGGGAAAGCGAACCAAAGACTTGGAACACTCTCTTTTTCATCGTAAAAGAAGGTTGTTTGAATTTGAAATGGTGTAGACAAGGATGAGATTGATCGGATGATGACTACTTGAAGCTTGAGAAAGGCTTCTCGGATCCAAGTAGTCGGGAGAGCGAACCAAAGACTTGGGACACTATCTTTTTCATCGTAAAAGAAGTTGTTTGAAAGGTGAGTGAAAGGATGAGTGATTAGAGATGGTTGAGTATTGTCGAGTTTGTTAATATTATTTAAAGGCGTCAGTTGCTCACACACGAATAAGATAACTCGCATATAAACAACGGAAAGCAAGATCAAAGACTTGAACCTACTCTTTACACCTTGAAAAGAATTGAATAGTTATTAGTTGATTGATAGTTTGTTTTGAAAATCCTCTTGACGTTGGATCAAGGGTTTGACTCATTATCGCGTGCAACGCGTGTTGAAAATGAAATTGTTTGAAAAAGAGACCGACTTGACTTACGCATCAAGGGTCGAGTTGTAATAGGTTGATGGCGAATGCGTATGAGCACTCGACTTACGGGGTTTGAAAATGGCTCGATGATGAATCAAGAATTAGTTTGAAAATAGTTTGAATCCGCTCTAGTCCCTGTGGGTGCTCCTAGGAGATAAACTAATAATCAAGTAAATGCGAAACATACATCGGAATGGGAGAGGGATACATGTAAGTTACACGGGATTGCACGAAATAAAGGGGTCTCATTGTCAGGTAGCCCAAGAGAAAGCCGTGTGTGTGTGTGCATTTGTGTCCTAAACTACGCCTTGAGCAAAGTCGGGCACGACTTAAAATCAAGATACCTGCAAATAACCAATGATACAACAGTCCACCAATTTTGGCTTTTAGGAGTTTCGATAATTTATTAGGTATTTTCGGATATGGGTGAATAAATATGATAAATATGAGATATATGAATAATAACATGAACAATATGAATAAATAATATGTTAAGATAAATGTAGCAATAATATGAATAATATGAATAATAATATAACAATATAATACCCACAATAATATTTGACGGAAATTTAAGTTAGTGGTCAATGAAATAAAATCGAGAGAAAGAAAAAAAAGGTGGTCTCAGATCCTTTGTTTCACGCCACTAATGTGACGGTTAAACGTCGGAAATCTCGTCATCGACCAAAGATAAATAAAGTGTTCAATGATAAATGATAAAGAAAATATTTATAATATTTTTTTAAAAAGGTTATATTAGAAAAGACATATATACAAGTTTAGGAACTAAAATAGATATACAAAAATTAATTATAAAATATTTACAGAGTTTAAAAGCTAATTTATATTACTAATGCAAATTTATTAAAACAAAAGTTAGGAGGTAAAAACAGTGGGGATATGAGATTGAAACAAAGGGGTGAGTGATAAGAAAAAGATAGAAAGAAATAATAATAAGAAAAAAAAAACTATGGACCGTGAGGCCCAATCAACCTTTTCCAAAGAAAGATCAACAAACGGGGTAAAATGGAAGGAGCAAAATGCTGATAGAATGCAGAAATGGGCTCTAAAGCCCAACGATAGACCAAATCTTCCTTCTCTCAAAACAAAACGAAAGAATAAACACAACCACCATGTTTATGGCATCCAGGGAAATACGTTGAAACGCGATCTTTCCTCAGAAACCAAAGCCAACGCGTTTCATCCATCTTCACTCATTTTCTTTTCTATTTGATTTTCGATTAATGGAAGTTTGCGAGGGTCGTTGTAGTTTAGAAAGTTGAAAGAGGGTTTTTCAGGTTGAAATGGGAGAAGAGGTTCAATGAGAGGAAAACGACTGGTATTCTATCGGGTTATGTTGAAGGCAAATGAACGTCTTTTGTTGTTGGCTGCTTGCGATTCAGAAATGGGCTGAAGATAGATGAGATTGGGAGCTGAGAAATTATACGGAGGTTAATGAAAGTTTGGGTTCATTCGGTTTAGGGATTTGGGAGTTTGGAGTCTAGTCTCGGTTCTGCACCTTCGATTTTGGGTTCTTGAGATTTGAAGACGAATTGGGTTGCTGTTCGAATTTTGTGCTTGTTTTGAGAGTGAGGGTTTGAACAAGGTCAAGCTTGGGGCTTTGTGGGTTTTGATATTTGAAGGAGAAAGAGGACCTATTACAGCTGGGGTTTACGAGTGTTTGAGCTTGGAAGAGATGGAGGTTGGTGAGGGTTTCGATGTTGCTGACGAAGGAAGGAGTTTGCTCTGGATATTTGGGATTTCCAGACCTGATTGAAGAAGGTTTTTAGTTTGAGTTTTTGATTTGAGATTTGGTTGAGTTCGAAGGTAAGAAAAAATGAAGAAAGTTTGCAGAAGTGTGTTTTCTTGAAGAAAATGGAACGGTATTATGAAGAAGGATTGATGTTATAGAGGATGGAAGGTTGCTAGCTATTGAAGAAGGTGTGTTGCTGGTGATCGTGAGCTCTGTTTGTGATGTTGTGTTGCGAAAGTTGTCGAAGTTGTCGATGTTGATAACAGAAGGTTGATGAAACTCACGAAAGAATGGTGTGTTGCGGTTTGTGTGAGGTTTTAAGGCTGAAGATAAAGGTGGCAGTAGCTTATAAACAAGGTTTATGTTGTGTTGATACAAATGAGGTTGCCATACTTGTATAGAAAGAGTATGGTGAGGGATAGTATGAAAGTTATGAAGGTTTCACGATTATAAACAGTGATGGTATCCTTGTTGAGAGTGGTGGAAGAGAAAAAACGTGGGTGGAAGTTTTTGAGGAGTATAGTATGTCACGCGTGTAGAGGGTGAAAGGTGTTATCAAGTGGAATAGAGAGTTCAAGGTGAGTATGCATGATGAATCTTTTGCACCAACAAGGAAGTGGATGGAATTGACATAGGGAGGACTGTGTTTACATGATGGTGATATGTTAGAGGTTACGATAGGTATTCACGCCGCCAGGGTATGTTGTGTATGCTGTCTTTTTGAAGATTGTAGAAATGGTGTTTTTTGGCTTTGTTTTTTGATATTGTTTTTTCATTCCAGGAGCCCCCCCCCCCCCCCCCCCCCCAGACAACAAGGTGGGTGGTTCCCTTTTTGTAGGAGTTGTTGTTAGGATGTGTATACCATGAGACCACAAGGCCAGCTGGATGGAGAAAGTACCTCGTACCCAAGTGGTGGGCGAGTAGCACCTTTGTCACTTGCTTGCAAGGGGGCAAGTTCTGAATCCCTGCTGCAATAGGTACAGGTCTCTTTTGCAGCAACTGGTTTATTGGGTTTATTGCAGTTTTTGTCTGGTGTGGATTTATATTGGCTGCAATGATGCTGCAGGTTGTTATGTGGTGGTTTACCAATGTTGTCCTTTTTGATGTTATGTGTGACCCGTGTCCAGTTCATTGGGGCTATCCGAAAACTTTGTGGTTGTATCCCTTTTGTCCTCTTGTGATTTGCTGTTTTTGCAATTTTGTGCTGCACAAGTTGACAAAGGTATGCCTGAGGTATTTTGGCCAAATTCCTGTGTGTTGTGGGATGCTATGAATATCTCTCAAACTTGGCGTGGCTATTTTGTTTTGTAGGCCTCTGTGGTGTGCCAGAGTTGTACGATTTGGAGGTGGTGGTTGATGGACTTTGTATCACCAGCAGGGTAATGGCAACATGGCAATACGAACATCCGTAGGTACGTAAAACTGGAATGCTTGTTTTGCAACTTTTCTGAATTTCCAAATTGTATTACTCTTAACATTGTTTTGGATTGTGTACGATACCATGTAGCTATTGCAAGTTTCAGAATCATGGGGTCCACCCGGTAGCTGTATTTTGGCTTGTGGTAAGTTAATTTACTTTTTACCAATTGTGTGGGGTCATGTTTTTGATGCACCTGTTTTGTAAAATGTTGAGGTTGTGGTGCAGGTACTTTCCGGTTTGTGAAAGAAGAAAAGTAATTGATGTGTAATAGCTTGCAGTATACGTGGAAAAGATCACGTCATTCTGTGGTGTGAATGGAAATTATGAGCTGCGTTTTGGGCATGGGCTGCGTTTTGGGCATGAGCTGCATTTTCTCTTGTAATGGAATCAAGATGTTTCTATTCAATTATTTTGGATGTTTTCCTGATGGGCTTTGTAATCAATGATGGGCCTTAAAGACTTAACTTGAATCTTGTATTTGTAGCAAAACGTTAGGGTATTAATGTGTATTTTCCATGCTCCTTTGTGTAATTCCTCTTTTACTAATGGATCCTTTTAAATTTGGAATTACATTCTAGGCATCATTTTTAAAAATGTTGATTATGTAACACTTTTATATTCCATTTGTTGTATTTCATATGGAACAGAAAGAATTCGACTTCCACACCATGACCTCGAATTGATGACTTCCATGGATTATTAATCCCCTTTCCTTTAAAGCTTGGTTCACGATTTAAAAATGTGACTTGTTTGGACCCAAAACCCCAATTGACAATACAATTGTCAATCCATTGATCTCTTATGATTTTAACCATGAGCTACTAACACTTTGCCGTAACTTGCCAACCTTGATCTTGATTATGAAGCCAAATATTGCCTGATTAAAAGTAGGTTAGAACTAATGAATTTCAATCAACATTGCACTCATCCTTGATCCGACAACCTCAGCTGGATCTCATTTCCCTCCTACTTATCTTGGTGGAGTTGAGCTTAGACGACAAGCAGAAACAATACATCCTTGATTTTCTGATTTCTTACTCAGAAATCCATAATGTTATCTTGCATATACAACCCTTTCAAAACTTTATCCATGATTTGCAAAATATCCACATATTAATCTTAAGACCTATTCCTACCTGAATCTTGTCGTGTAAGCAACATATTTTTTTATTTTCTGGATAACAGTTGAACATATAAAAACTCTTATACAAGGTAGGACAAATTTGGGGTATGACACATGTGTTCTCCGCACATCTTTAAATTATCTCTGATTTTATTACTGCAACATAAATTAATAATTTTTCAAGAGTTGAATTACACTGAGATGCTACTAATGCTGACATGTCCAAATTCTACAGTTGCAGCCATGTTCATCATGAAGTTATGTTTTAACTCCCGCATCGTTTTCTTTAGAAATAAATTTAGTGTTTATAATGCTAATTCATGCAGAATGTTTTGAATATGAAAAGTGTGCTTTCAAAGGTCAATGGAAAAGTGACAAATAAAGGAGACAAAAATACTTGTTACTACCACCCATATTAAAGTTTTTCAAAGAAAAAGAAGAAACAAGATCCAATATAGGTGATCAACCTCTTCAAAGAATTCTATTAGAATCCCTTCACTAAGGACTCGTGCGACTAGTATTGTTATGGAATATCCCTGATCTCATTATGTAACACTATCTATAAGAGTTTGAGCAAGCTTATTGTTAACAGACTGAAGAAGTACATTGACAAGATTGTTAGGCCGTACCAAAATAGGTTTATTTCAGGAAGAAGTATACATGAAAATATTGTCCTAGATTAGGAACTAATGCAAGATTGTTAGGTCGTACCAAACTAGGTTTATTTCAGGAAGAAGCATACATGAAAATATTGTCCTAGATTAGGAACTAATGGACAATATGAATAGAAAACAAGGAAAAATTGGCTACTCTATGATCAAAATTGATTTGGCACAAGCATACAACAACTTAAGTTTGAAGTATGTGCAGAAAGTGCTAGAAGAAGCAGGTTTTCCCCTCAAAGATGATCCAAGTTGTAATGGCTGCAATATCCTCTATTTCAATGAGCATAAGATGGAATGGCAAAGAATCAAATTACTTCAAAGCTGCTAAAGGTCTTCGATAGGGGGACCCAATTTCACCATATTTGTTTGTTTCATGTATGTGAAAGTTGTCTCATCTAATCTTGGAGGCAGCAAATAATGGTAAGTGGGTTGGAATCAAAGCTAGTAGGAGAGCAACCTCTTCAAGGAATTCTATTAGAATCCCTTCACTAAGGACTCTAAATGATAAAAGATGAGGATGGTAATTGGATTGAGGATCTGATATAGGTGAGCAACCTCTTCAAGAAATTCTATTAGA
Source organism: Lathyrus sativus (assembly GCA_963859935.3). NCBI lineage: Eukaryota > Viridiplantae > Streptophyta > Magnoliopsida > Fabales > Fabaceae > Lathyrus > Lathyrus sativus. The sequence goes on from OZ012741.1 coordinate 13,776,476, forward strand.
ATCCCTTCACTAAGGACTCGTGTGACAAATGTTGAAATTCACATTGCGGTCCTATGATGGAGACAACATTTGCAGGTACATTACGAATTTATGGAATACCCCTAGTCGCATACACGAAGTGAATACAATAGAAATTATTCTTATTCCAAGGTTGCCTCATCCAACCCAGGTTTAATAATTCAGGTTGATCTCATTATGTAACACTATCTATAAAAGCTTGAGCAAGCTTATTGATAACAAACAGAAGAAGTACATTGACAAGATTGTTAGGCCATACCAAACTAAGTTTATTTCAGGAAGAAGCATACATAAAAATATTGTCATAGATTAGGAACTAATGCACAATATGAATAGAAAACAAGGAAAAATTGGCTACTTTGTGATCAAAGTTGATTTGGCACAAACATACGACAACTTAAGTTGGAAGTATGTGCGGAGAGTGCTAGAAGAAGCAGGCTTTCCCCCCAAAGATGATCCAAGTTGTAATGGTTGTAATCTCCCCTATTTCAATGAGCATAAGATGGAATGGCAAAGAATCAAATTACTTCAAAGATGCTAAAGGTCTTCGATAGGGGGACCCAATTTCACCATATTTGTTTGTTTCATGTATGAGAAAGTTGTCTCATCTAATTTGGAGGCAGCATGTAATGGTAAGTGGGTTGGAATCAAAGCTAGTAGGAGAGGCCCAAGTATATCGCATATAATGTTTGCAGATGATCTCTTGCTTTTCAGAAAGGCCACTACTAAACAAATGTCATGTGTGAAACATATTCTTGACAAGTTCTACAATATGTCAGGACAACGAGTTAGTAATGAAAATACTAGAGTTCTCTTCTCGAGCAATACGCCTATTCAATTGAGAAGAGAACTTATCAGGATGTCTGGTTATAAGGAGACCAATGAGTTAGGAATGTATTTGTGAATGTCTATAATGGGAAGAAGCCCTAGAAGGAGAGATTTCAATCACATCCTAGAGAATATTAAAATGAAACTAACGAGCTAGAAGGCTCAACATTTATCTTTTGCAGGTAAAGCTACGTTGACCAAGGCAATTATTGAAGCAATTCCAACTTATACCATGATGACTTGTGCATTATTGAAGGCTTGCATTAAGGAGATTCAAAAACTATAGAGAGGTTTCATCTGGGGTGATTCAAAATAGCAGAGGCACATTCGCGCAATCAAATGGAGTGAATTAATGCAACCTAAATATATTGGGGGTCTGGGATTCAAAAACTTGGTTGAAATGAACAATGTCTCCATGATTAAACATGGCTGGAAGTTGATGTCAGGCAAGAATCACATATGGTGTCAAGATCTCAAAGGAAAATATGACAAGAATAACAACAATGTGGAGTGTGTTAATGCTAAGACTCAAGATTCGAGTATTGTGAAGTACAATGTGAAAAATTGGCCTATCATGAACGCTTCCACAATCAGGGACATTGGTAATGACATGAAGTGTTTAGATTAAGTCCTGGCTCCAATCAGGTAAGCTCTTTAAAGATTCTATCAAAGATATGTGAGCTTATAATGTGGATCAGGTTATAGACTTTGCTAGATAACAATGGAGATTAGAACATCAACCTCCTCGATAACCTTTTTGACAATGAAACTATTGAAGAAATCAGAGTGATTCATCCCTCTAGGAGTGAGAATGGAGATGACATATGCATTTAGAAAGAAACATTTGATGGAGTCATATCTATTTCTAGTGCATACGAGTCGATAAGAAAGAAAACTTCTCACACTGAAACAGATGGGATATGGAAATATATATGGAATCTCAGAGTTCTAGAACGAATTAAAATCTTTTCTTGGATGGTGAAGCAAGATAGGTTTGTCACAAATGCATATCTCCATCATTTTAAATTTTGCGCCTCTTGATGTACCGACTGCCCAAGTACAACAGAAGACATTTTTCATGCGCTAAGAGATTGTAATCCTGCTATGACAATTTGAAAATCGCTCATTAGAGAGCCCTATTGGAACCACTTTTTCGAATCTAACTTGCAGGAATGATAAATTTGAACCTCCTCAATAGGTTCAGTATACTGGCTCATTAAAGTGGGAGAATACGTGGGCAGTGACGTGCCATACTTTGTGCTTTTGGAGGAACAAACAGAAGCATGATGAAGAGTATAATAAGTCAACTAATTTAATTCATATGATCTAGGACAAAACCAAGTTATATGCAGACATTGCAAAGCTCCATAGTCAAGTTTCGACGGGTAATCGAATAACTACTCAAGTTCATTGGTCTTCGGCTAATGTATGATGGATCACGAAGGATGTTGTTGGAGAGGTAAGCTATAAAAGAAAATCCATTTATTGGGGGTTGTCCGAGATCACACTGGGAGATAGTTTGGGGGATTTTCGAGATTTATTGGAAGTTGCAGAGCTTTGGGGGTGTTGAAGGGATTGAATCTAGCTTTCGACAAAGGTTATTCAAAGTGAAAGTTTTATGTTGGCTACATTTTTCTAAAACATGTTGCTGTAACTATATGTTATGCAAGATGTCTTGACATGTGGGTCATCCATCTCTGCAGGTTGTTTATTCAGGTTATGCAGAGTTAGAATACAAGATGCCAAATTTGATGTTCTAACATGTTATTACAGAAATGAACAACATTCTATTCAGATTGTTATGATTTGTTTGTTTCTATATTTTAACAATCCTTTGTGTTATCCTGGTGGGAGATATTGCTGGCGCAAATCAAGGGGGATTTTTTCCTTAAACAAAACAGTTTCTGTTGCATATTTTGTGGAGTTTTTTTTCGGAATCTTTTGTCCTATTTTCATGCAGAAAATCTTGAGAAGATTTGAAGTTTGATTTGATTTGATTTGATCAAATCTGATTTGGTTCTATTTGAATGCCTTTAATTATGAAAAGATTTGAAGAATTATCTGATTTGATTTGATCAAATCAGATTTTATTTTTGCTAATGCCCAAGCCCATGAAGAAGTGTTGTCTTTATATAAAGACATGTCAATCCTAAATGAAGAATAAAAAAGCTAGGGTTGAAAGTGTGCATTGCTTAAGAATTAGAGTTTTATCTTCTTGTGTTTTTGTCATTTGTGAGTCATTCATTCATCCCTTAGATGCTTGAAATAGACTGCGTTTATTGAGTTGTAAGTGTTCACTCTAAGCTTTTAAGCAAAAGTGTATTGTCCTTGATTGAAGCTTTTAAGTAAGATCAAGTATTGTTTTTAGAGTGTGTCTTCCATTACTCTTTGTTATTAGCTTTGTCACTGTTGTGTAATTGAGGGAAGTGAGAGGGGTCTCATATCTAGGAGAGTCTTAGATAGAAGTTTCACTGGTAGATATTAGGTAAGAAGATTGTAAACCTGAGGTTGTTTTTTGAGAATCTTCAAACTAATTCTATTTTAGTGAATTTTCTTCCTGGCTTGATAGCCCCTAAATGTAGATGAGTTGCCCCGAACTAGATTAACAATTGTTGTGTTATTTACTGCTTTCTTATTATATTTATTACTTTGTTCTTTAGTTGATATCAGTTCAGATATTAGTGTCGTGATGTCGCCTTCGACATCTCATATCTGATACCAGAATTTCTCAAAGGTTGAGTTGCAGTTGGATAACAAAGCTATAATAGAGAAACTAAATGGTAAAGACACTCATGTGAGCAGCGGAAAAGGCTTGTTGCATCAGATTCGTAACATGATATTCAATAACAAAAAAACCTATTTTTCTCACATATACATGGAAACTAACTGGTGTGCGAATTCTATGGCTAAGATGGGATTAAACCATGATCCAGAGATTATTATTTATCATAATTGGTCGAAAGAGCTAATTTCTTTGATTAGTAGTGACATTAACGGGGTCTCTTTTCCCTGTGTAGTCTTGTCTTAGTTTTCTGTTGGGCTTATGCTCTTCCTTGTATAAAAATAATAATCATATAAATGTTGACCAAAAAGACTAGACCCAAATACTTATTTAAATATTTTAACTAATTAATTTTAGAAAAACATAACTAATTTTATTAATTCATTTATTAGTTAATTAATAATGTATCTCAACAGTATGTATGACAACATAATTCAAATTTGCGGATATCCACCCGAGCCTGCCTTGAAGTTGACGGAGAAAGTTCGCTTTGATTGAATTTGAGTTTTTTCCAATTAAAAAGTATGGGGATGAGTTGAGTAATGAAGACACTAGTACCCACCCTAAACCTAATTTATTTATTTCATTATATACATTATTATTAAGTTTTGTTAATTTAAAATATTAAATATGTGGTCAATATTTTAATATGTATAAATTATTTAAAATATTTAAAATATATATATGAAATTTTTTAAAATTATTTTATTTTATTATTTATAATCTAATTTGATTTTTAAAAAATTAAATATTTTTATTAAAAAATAATTTTACTAAATAGAATGAGATTTAGATTCTAAATCTCCATCCTTATTTAATTTAGGACGGAGAACCAAAATTATTTAAAAAATTAAATTTGAGTTCGGAGTAAAAATCATTTCTAACCCGCGGTATTATCATGCCCATCTAATAGGATTGCCAAATAATTAATAAAGTTTTTAAGACTCTTTAGAGAAAGTCAATTGTAAAAAGTAATTACATTAAACTATAGAAAAAGACAAACCATATATTTTAACTCACTTTATCTTAGTATATATTTCTGTTTGAGTCAAAAAGAAATCATACTATATACTACTAGTTAAAATTTACGTAGTCCCATTATATTTATATAATATCCACTTAAATTAGTAAGTAGTATCTAAAATTACACTAGTTAAAATTCATGTAGTCCCATTAAATTATTTTACCAAAAAAATATTTTAATTTTCCAATACAATGCTGAAGAACAAGACAAATAACATGTGAATTTCAATGAGCAGAAACAGAAAACCGCCCCTTGTAACACCACTACCCACATATCTCACATTCATCATGTTACCTCTCTTTCTCTCTCTTCTCTCTCTCTAGGTTTTTTTATTTTTCTTTTTCTTTTTTCTCTTACCTCTCTCCCAAGTAACACAACACAACAAAAAAATTTCACTTCTATAAATACTCATCCTCTTTCATTCAATTCTCACACAAAAACAAAATACAAAATCTTTCAAAAACTCTCATTCTTCTCATTATGGCCACAAATCTAGGCTCCCTCGAAACATGCAAACCATGCAACAACCACATAGCATCTCCCCCAAACGGCACCGTTTCAACCATCCAAAAATCCACTTCATCAACCACCTTAGCCTCATCAGAATCCACCTTAGGCAGCCACCTAGCCCGGCGGTTAGTCGAAGTCGGAGTCACCGACGTTTTCACCGTTCCGGGAGACTTCAACTTAACATTGCTCGACTACCTGATCGCCGAGCCGAAACTGAAAAACATTGGTTGTTGTAACGAACTCAATGCTGGATACGCTGCTGATGGATACGCGCGGGCTAGGGGCGTGGGCGCGTGCGTTGTTACTTTTACCGTTGGTGGATTAAGTGTGATCAATGCTATTGCTGGTGCTTATAGTGAGAATTTGCCAGTGATTTGCATTGTTGGTGGTCCTAATTCTAATGATTTTGGAACTAATAGAATTCTTCATCATACTATTGGTTTGCCTGATTTCAGCCAAGAACTCAGATGTTTCCAAACTGTTACTTGCCACCAGGTTTAAATCTCAACTATATTATTTTATTATTAAGTTCAACATTTTGTTTCGAATTCGAACCGAGATGTTGTTTGCGTGAGTTTCTGGTAGTTATTATAATATATTATGAATGTGAATTTCATTGATTAAATGTATTAAAATGGTTGATGATTTGATTAGGCTGTGGTGAATAATTTGGAAGATGCTCATGAAATGATTGATACTGCAATCTCAACAGCATTGAAAGAAAGCAAGCCTGTCTATATAAGCATAAGCTGTAATTTAGCTGGAATTCCTCACCCTACTTTCAGTCGGGAACCTGTTCCATTTTCGCTATCTCCGAAGTAAGATTTTACTCATCTATGCTTTTGTTAGATTTTAGTTATAAAAAAGTTGTTTTTAACGGCTTCTCTTAAAATTCATTTTTCATAAAAGTGATTATTTGTATTTTATAGATTGAGTAATAAGATGGGGTTGGAGGCAGCAGTGGAAGCAGCGGCGGAGTTTCTAAATAAAGCAGTAAAACCAGTGCTAGTAGCTGGTCCGAAACTAAGAGTAGCAAAAGCATCTGAAGCTTTTACTGAACTAGCTGATAAAAGTGCTTATCCATATTCAGTTATGCCATCAGCAAAAGGACTGGTCCCTGAGAATCACCAACATTTCATTGGAACATTTTGGGGTGCAGTGAGTACTTCATTCTGCGCTGAGATTGTCGAATCAGCAGACGCGTACTTGTTTGCTGGACCGATTTTCAACGATTACAGTTCTGTTGGTTACTCACTTCTTTTGAAGAAGGAAAAATCTATTATTGTTGAGCCTAATAGGGTTGTGATCGGAAATGGTCTTGCTTTTGGGTGTATTTTGATGAAGGATTTTCTTAGCGCGCTCGCGAAGCGTATTAAGAGGAATAATACTGCTTATGAAAATTATCATAGGATATTCGTTCCTGAAGGCGTGCCTCTGAAATCTGAACAAGGAGAACCTTTGAGGGTTAATGTTCTTTTTCAACATATTCAGAATATGTTATCTGGTAAAACTGCTGTTATTGCTGAGACAGGAGATTCTTGGTTTAACTGCCAAAAGCTGAAATTGCCAGAAGGATGTGGGTAAGTAGTAGTACATAGAATGTGATTATTGGTATTTCGCGATTTTTTTTCGTATTGCACATAATTGCAGTGAAATATAATTGACCTCTAATGTGACTTTATATTTCGTCACATGTATTGCGGTATCTGAAATATAAAAAGCTTAGATTTTGCAGTTCTACTCGCGATTGTAAACCTTTTTTTTAAAATCCATGACAGCTATTTTACAATTTTTCGTAGTATTAAAATGACCAAATAAAATTAATTTGTAGGTATGAGTTCCAAATGCAATATGGATCAATTGGATGGTCTGTTGGTGCAACTCTTGGTTATGCACAAGCTGTTCCGAGTAAGCGAGTGATTGCTTGCATTGGTGATGGAAGCTTTCAGGTTTGTCATGCACATCATAACTACACAATTAATATTTCAATTGCTCACAAAAAACTACATTCAAATTCCAAATTTTAGCCTTAAAATTTTATTGAGTTCTTTTTTTCCTTCTATAGGTGACAGCACAGGATGTGTCCACAATGCTGAGATGTGGACAGAAGACCATAATCTTCTTGATTAACAACGGTGGTTATACTATTGAAGTTGAAATTCATGATGGACCATACAACGTGATTAAAAATTGGAACTATACTGGCTTGGTTGATGCAATCCACAATGGTCAAGGAAAGTGCTGGACCACTAAGGTAATTAAGCTTCTGGCACAAACACTGGGCATGACACGACACGACACTGATACATATCAGATACCAAAACATGATTTTCATTTGAAATATCGGTGGCGTTGATTTATGTATTGATTATTGCAGGTCACTTGCGAAGAGGAGCTTGTTGAAGCAATTGAGACAGCAACAGAAGAAAAGAAGGATAGTTTCTGCTTCATTGAAGTGATTGCTCACAAGGATGACACAAGCAAAGAGTTGCTTGAATGGGGATCAAGGGTCTCTTCTGCAAATAGTCGTCCTCCTAATCCTCAGTGAAATTCATACACTTGAGTTTTAAGAGATTAAGATTGAGTTCAGCTTTATTAAGTTGAGTTTTCTTTAAGATAATTATGTATGAGTGAGATTCTCTTTTGAAATGTGTACAAGAATTGAATTGTTTATGTGAAAATCCTTCAATTGGAGGTTTCAAGATTAAACTTGTTTAAGCCATTAATTAATAACTTGTTGGGTCAACTCCTTAGTTTGGCTGAGAAAAATAAGCTCTATATAGTAAAATCAGAATGTAGATTTATAATTATGCTTGCAAATGGCATCGTATATTGCCAATCTTTTGTAAAGTCAGTTTGACGCCCTTATAGATCCCACCAATATTATTAAAGCTAATATTAGCTTGTAGTTTATTTTTTTACTATTTTTAAGAAAATGGAAGAAGAAGAGAGAAAGGAAATACAAACTAAATTGTAAAAAAGAATTATACTGATTGAAGTTGTTAGGAATTACATCATACAATGTTTTAAGAGAATTTCGTATCCCATTCAATGAGGGTAGAATAACATCTTATGGAAAAATTTAAAATAGAATTTTGTATCCCACCCAATGAGGTAGAATAACATCTTATGAAAAAATCTAAAATATTTTTTAGATTTTGGAGATACATTTTTGGACGTATCTTTTTAAAATCAAAACGTTAACTTATCCAGAGACGCATCTACAAAATATTTTAAAACATACACCATACATTCCACTCTGAAAGGCATTTTACACGTTTATTGTTCCGAAGATGCATCTCTGTTTAGGGTTTATGAAGATGCATCTTCGTGCCCTATCAGAACAATGTGTATTATGTTTGTTTTATGGTTATACAAACGAAAAGGATGATTTATAAATGTTAAGAATCATGTTATGTGATGAGATTTAAATCATACAATCGATAGACATAAATGACATATACAAATTCAGATGGTTCAAAAATGACATATATAAATAAAGTCGAAATACACGATAATGTATAATGAAGTGAAAATAAAATATAATTCATAATGAATTCAAAGTATAACTACTATATAGTGTATGCCGGACTACAACTCCTCTGATTCATCGTGCTCCTCTGCGTCCACTACCCTGTCCTATGACGTTGTCTATGGTACATCAGTGTCTCTCGTGCCTTGATCATAATGGCATATAGGACTTGCCTCACCTCATACCCCCATCAGGAAAGATAGCTATGTCAATGCCTTTCCGCGCAATATCTACTATACAACGACATATAGGCAAGACATCATGAGCATGATTTAACTGTGTCTGATCTTCCTCTAGTATCTCCTGATGAGCTGACATCAGTGGATCTCCTATAACAACCTGCACCATATACGAATGTGACACCCTGATAAACCACCTGATGTACCCATTGACATAGCTCCAGTCGCTCTCAATTATGGTACTTCGTGCCTCCTTCGATACCAGGTGACTAAGATAATTATCAAATATGACATCAATCTCTCTACGTGTCAAAGTAGGAGGAGCAGAGATAACAGAGTGTCTGTGAATAGACTGAGTGTAGCCGAACTGCCGCATGATACACTCAAGAAAATGAGGAAATGTGAGACGTAAGCTGCAAGTCAACCATCAAGAGTATAACACTATGTTGTCAAATGGCCGTATCTCACGGTGATTGACATAGTTGTTGAAGTGCATATCCTCGGCAACCAAACAGTCAATATACACTCTGAACGACATTATCACTTGGTTTCCTCTGTCCGGGGAAAATGCAGAAGCATCCGACATGTCCTTAGTGTAAGTCGGTACACACGACAAGTCGGAGATATGCGGGAAGTGTTGGAGGATCTAAGCTTGAAAGTATTGGAACACATGGATCACCAGTAAGGGTGTTGTAAAAATGAAATGAAAATACAGAAACAATAAAAGACCAATGAATATTATCGTCAATGGTGTGATGCTTCCTGTGACCTACTTCATTTTCCACCTACAACCCTTTGATAACTTTGAGTACAAGTAGGACAAACAAGAGTCCCCCCATTGTACGTATGGATCCGTTCGAAGTCCTCGAAGTACCGTAGGTAGACGACATCTGTATAAATGGCACACTTCTTCACAAAAATAACAGTGCCAACCAAATATAGCATGTATGCTCTCATAGCATACACTCTTTAGAGCCCCACCTGCTCGTCATCACCTTTAGCCTCCTTAGCTCTAAGGATATCATTTGTATATACCCTTTTTAGGAATTTAAACATAGCATGAGTCCCTCTGGTTTTTTTAAACTCTCTCATAAAATCCTCTAGGTTAACTCCCTAATAGTCTACCATTATCTTGAGTGCCTCGTCTCTGCTAATTCTCCCATAATCTCGAAGTTTCCACATGATCGAAAGATGCGGAAAACATGACACATTGTCGAGTGCGATAGACATCTCACTAAGCGGGTGATAAAATCAGGAGTTCTCGGTGTGCCATATCTCCACTAATACACTAAGCATCCCGTGGTTGACCATAATATAACAGGTCATGCACAAGTTCTTCATCCCAAATAAGGACAAAGCAGACTGAAACCACTCCTCATTTGGCTGAGGCAAACCAGTAATCTTTCGTCCATGGTTAAAAACTTCAGCGGATCACAGTGCCGCAAAAAAAATTAATGTCAAAAACTTGTAATATAATAATACACAATTTAAAAATAAGGAATTCACCTAATTTTACCTCTTCGTTTCAGATATGTCTGTTAGTATGGTCTGGGTACAAAGACAGTAGTGAAGACTCTACAGGTCCCCTCAAAATTCCTGAGATGGCAGTGACTCATCATCCTCAGTAGCCTCATCAATCGAGGGTTGCATTGACTCATCAGTATGGGGTCCCTCTGGTACTTGGAGTAACACTGGTTCCTTAGGTACAACCGGTGACTCGGGCACCTCTGGGGCTTGAATAGGCGAAACCTATCGCTTGTGAGAGGACGGTGGCAGTGAAGCATCAGTAGATGACATCCATCTCCTATGAGAAAAATATGATGGAGAAGCATGATCTCTAGAAGTTGATGCCTCTGCATGTGTTGGGCTAGAATGAACAGGAGCCTCCGAAACCTGACTCTTCTCCCTCCGCACTAATGCATGTTGTGCAATCCTCCAATGCCTTAGTCTGTCGTCTCCATCAGCCATAATACTTGTAAGTAAACCAAACGGTTAGTACAACCAGACATACAAGAAATTAAAACAACAAAAAAACTGATAATTTACTGAGATGCATCTCCGATTAATAAGAATACAAACGTTGAAATTTTTTTGAAAATGCAACTTCCGAATTTTCTGCAACTTTTCAAGATCCGTCAATGGCGGTAAACCAAACGGTTATCACTAAGCAAAAGTTACAATAAACTATAGTAGATGAAAAAAAATCAATTATATGTTATTTTTCTACTCCATCACAAAATTTTAGGTTTTTTCCTACTAAAAAACAAAGTTATAAGACTATAATCCATGACATATATATTTTTTGTAAAATAGGTAATAATTAAAATAAATAATCAAGTTAGAATATATTTATATTTACCATTTTCACATAGAATTATGGTTTATTAGATGTAAACATATCCAATATGGTTCTTCTCCGTCACCAAATATCATGTTTCTTCGTTAGTAGGCCGCAAAGTTAAAAGACTATAAATGAATGACAAATAAATTATATCTACATGGGTAATCGCTAAAATTAAATATTTAAGCTCAATGTTATTTGTGTTAACCATAATCACATTGTATTATGGTAAAATAGATGTAAATTTTTTTATATTTATCTTCTTCCCCATCACCAAAATTTTGGTTTCTTAACCTCTAAGAAACTAAGTTAAGAGACAACAAATGAATGACCCATAATTTATACGTATGCATAACAATTAAAATTAAATAATCAAGCTCAATATTATTTATATTCATCGTATTCACATTGAATTATGGTATATTATATCTAAAAATATTCAATATTTTTCTTCACCATCCCAAAGTTTTAAGTTTTTTTATCACTAAGCAAATATTACAATAGACTATAGTAGAGGAAAAAATTCAATTATATTTTATTTTTCTAGTCCATAACAACATTTTAAGTTTTTCTCTACTAAAAAACAAAGTTATAAGACTATAATCCATGACATATATTTTTTTATAAAATAGGTAATAATTAAAACAAATAATCAAGCTAGAATTTATTTATGTTTACCATTTTCACATTGCATTATGCTTTATTAGATGTAAACATATTCAATATGGTTCTTCTCCGGCACCAAATTTCATGTTTCTTCGTCACTAGGCCGCAGAGTTAAAAGACCATAAATGAATGACAAATAAATTATATCTACATGGGTAATCACTAAAATTAAATATATAAGCTCAATGTTACTTGTGTTAACCATAATCACATTGTATTATGGTAAAATAGATGTAAAAAATTTCTATATTTTTGTTCTTCTCCATCACCAAAATTTTAGTTTCTTAACCTCTAAAAAACTAAGTTAAGAGACTACAAATGATTGACCCATAATTTCTACGTATGCATATTAATTAAAATTAAATAATCAAGCACAACATTGTTTATATTCATCGTATTCGCATTGACTTATGGTATATTACATATCTAAAAATATTCAATATTTCTCTTAACCATCCCGAACTTTTAGGATTTTTTTATCACTAAGCAAAAATTACAATAGACAATGAAAAAAATCAACTATATGTTATTTTTCTACTCCACAACAAAATTTTAGGTTTTCCCTACAAAAAACAAAGTTATAAGACTATAATCAATGACATAAATGTTTTCTATAAAATACGTAATAATTAAAATAAATAATCAAGCTAGAATATATTTATATTTACCATTTTCACATTGAATTATGGTTTATTAGATGTAAACATATTCAATATGGTTCTTCTCCGTCGCCAAATTTCATGTTTCTTCGTCAGTAGGCCGCAGAGTTAAAAGACTATAGATGAATGACAAATAAATTATATCTATATGGGTAATCACTAAAATTAAATATTTAAGCTCAATGTTATTTGTGTTAACCATAATCACTTTGTATTATGGTAAAATAGATGTAAAAAATTTCTATATTTTTCTTCTTCTCCATCACACAAATTTTGGTTCGTAACCTCAAAGAAACTAAGTTAAGAGACTACAAATGAATGACCCATAATTTATACGTATGCATAAAAATTAAAACTAAATAATCAAGCACAATATTATTTATATTCATCGTATTCACATTGACTTATGGTATATTACATATCTAAAAATATTCAATATTTCTCTTCACCATCCCAAACTTTTAGGATTTTTTTATCACTAAGCAAAAATTACAATAGACTATAGTAGATGAAAAAAATACATTATATGTTATTTTTCTACACCACAACAAAATTTTAGGGTTTTCCTACTAAAAAACAAAGTTATAAAACTATAATCCATGACATATATTTTTTTTTATAAAATAGGTAATAATTAAAATAAATAATCAAACTAGAATATATTTATATTTACCATTTTCACATTGCATTATGCTTTATTAGATTTAAACATATTCAATATGGTTCTTCTCCGTCACCAAATTTCATGTTTCTTCGTCAGTAGGCCGTAGAGTTAAAAGACTATAGATGAATGATAAATAAATTATATCTATATGGGTAATCAGTAAAATTAAATATTTAAGCTCAATGTTATTTGTGTTAACCATAATCACATTGTATTATGGTAAAATAGATGTAAAATATTTCTATATTTTTCTTCTTCTCCATCACACAAATTTTGGTTCTTAACCTCAAAGAAACTAAGTTAAGAGACTACAAATAAATGACCCATAACTTATACGTATGCATTACAAATAAAATTAAATAATCAAGATCAATATTATTTATATTCATCGTATTCGCATTGATTTATGGTATATTACATCTAAAAATATTCAATATTTCTCTTCACCATCCCAAAGTTATAGATATTTTTGTCACTAAGAAAAAGTTACAACAGACTATAGTAGATGAAAAAAATCAATTATCTGTTATTTTTCTACTCCATCACAAAATTTTAGGTTTTTCCCTACTAAAAAATAAAGTTATAAGACTATAATCCATGACATATAATTTTCTATAAAATAGGTAATAATTAAAATAAATAATCAAGTTAGAATATATTTATATTTACCGTTTTCACATTGAATTATGGTTTATTAGATGTAAACATATTCAATATGGTTCTTCTCTGTCACCAAATTTCATGTTTCTTCGTCAGTAGGCCGCAAAGTTAAAAGACTATAGATAAATGACAAAGAAATTATATCTATATGGGTAATCACTAAAATTAAATATTTAAGCTCAATGTTATTTGTGTTAACCATAATCACACTGTATTATGGTAAAATAGATGTAAAAAATTTCTATATTTTTCTTCTTCTCCATCACCAAAATTTTGGTTTCTTAACCTCTAAGAAACTAAGTTAAGAGACTATAAATGATTGACCCATAATTTATACGTATGCATAACAATTAAAATTAAATAATCAAGCACAATATTGTTTATATTCATCGTATTCACACTGACTTATGGTATATTACATATCTAAACATATTCAATATTTCTCTTCACCATCCCAAACTTTTAGTATTTTTTTTATCACTAAGCAAAAATTACAATAGACTATAGTAGATGAAAAAAATCAACTATATGTTATTTTTCTACTCCACAACAAAATTTTAGGTTTTCCCTACAAAAAACAAAGTTATAAGACTATAATCCATGACATAAATGTTTTCTATAAAATACGTAATAGTTAAATTAAATAATCAAGCTAGAATATATTTATATTTACCATTTTCACATTGCATTATGCTTTATTAGATTTAAACATATTCAATATGGTTCTTCTCCGTCACCAAATTTCATCTTTCTTCGTCAGTAGGCCGCAGAGTTAAAAGACTATAGATGAATGACAAATAAATTATATCTATATGGGTAATCACTAAAATTAAATATTTAAGCTCAATGTTATTTGTGTTAACCATAATCACATTGTATTATGGTAAAATAGATGTAAAATTTTTTTATATTTTTCTTCTTCTCCATCACACAAATTTTGGTTCTTAACCTCAAAGAAACTAAGTTAAGAGACTACAAATGAAAGACCCATAACTTATGCGTACGCATTACAATTAAAATTAACTAATCAAGCTCAATATTATTTAAATTCATCGTATTCGCATTGATTTATGGTATTCACATTGACTTATGGTATATTACATATCTAAAAATATTCAGTATTTCTCTTCACCATCCCAAACTTTTAGGATTTTTTTATCACTAAGCAAAAATTACAATAGACTATAGTAGATGAAAAAAATCAACTATATGTTATTTTTCTACTCCACAACAAAATTTTAGGTTTTCCCTACAAAAAACAAAGTTATAAGACTATAATCCATGACATAAATGTTTTCTATAAAATACGTAATAATTAAATTAAATAATCAAGCTAGAATATATTTATATTTACCATTTTCACATTGAATTATGGTTTATTAGATGTAAACATATTCAATATGGTTCATCTCCGTCACCAAATTTCATGTTTCTTCGTCAGTAGGCCGTAGAGTTAAAAGACTATAGATGAATGACAAATAAATTATATCTATATGGGTAATCACTAAAATTAAATATTTAAGCTCAATGTTATTTGTGTTAACCATAATCACATTGTGTAATGGCAAAATAGATGTAAAAAATTTCTATATTTTTCTTCTTCTCCATCACACAAATTTTGGTTCTTAACCTCAAAGAAACTAAGTTAAGAGACTACAAAAGAATGGCCCATAACTTATACGTACACATTACAATTAAAATTAAATAATCAAGCTCAATATTATTTACATTCATCGTATTCGCATTGATTTATGGTATATTACATCTAAAAATATTCAATATTTCTCTTCACCATCCCACAGTTTTAGATTTTTTTGTCACTAAGAAAAAATTACAACAAACTATAGTAGATGAAAAAAATCAATTATCTGTTATTTTTCTACTCCATCACAAAATTTTAGGTTTTTCCCTACTAAAAAATAAAGTTATAAGACTATAATCCATGACATATATTTTTCTATAAAATAGGTAATAATTAAAATAAATAATCAAGCTAAAATATATTTATATTTACCGTTTTCACATTGAATTACGGTTTATTAGATGTAAACATATTCAATATGGTTCTTCTCTGTCACCAAATTTCATGTTTCTTTGTCAGTAGGCCGCAGAGTTAAAAGACTATAGATAAATGACTAAGAAATTATATCTATATGGGTAATCACTAAAATTAAGTATTTAAGCTAAATGTTATTTGTGTTAACCATAATCACACTGTATTATGGTAAAATAGATGTAAAAAATTTCTATATTTTTCTTCTTCTCCATCACCAAAATTTTGGTTTCTTAACCTCTAAGAAACTAAGTTAAGAGACTATAAATGATTGACCCATAATTTATACGTATGCATAACAATTAAAATTAAATAATCAAGCACAATATTGTTTATATTCATCGTATTCACATTGACTTATGGTATATTACATATCTAAACATATTCAATATTTCTCTTCACCATCCCAAACTTTTAGGATTTTTTTATCACTAAGCAAAAATTACAATAGACTATAGTAGATGAAAAAAAATCAATTATATGTTATTTTTCTACTCCACAACAAAATTTTAAGGTTTCCCTACTAAAAAACAAAGTTATAAAACTATAATCCATGACATATATTTTTTTATAAAATAGGTAATAATTAAAATAAATAAATAAACTAGAATCTATTTATATTTACCATTTTCACATTGCATTATGCTTTATTAGATTTAAACATATTCAATATGGTTCTTCTCCGTCACCAAATTTCATGTTTCTTCGTCAGTAGGCCGTAGAGTTAAAAGACTATAGATGAATGATAAATAAATTATATCTATATGGGTAATCACTAAAATTAAATATTTAAGCTCAATGTTATTTGTGTTAACCATAATCACATTGTATCATTGTAAAATAGATGTAAAAAATTTCTATATTTTTCTTCTTCTCCATCACACAAATTTTGGTTCTTAACCTCAAAGAAACTAAGTTAAGAGACTATAAATGAATGACCCATAACTTATACGTACGCATTACAAACAAAATGAAATAATCAAGATCAATATTATTTACATTCATCGTATTCGCATTGATTTATGGTATATTACATCTAAAAATATTCAATATTTCTCTTCACCATCCCAAAGTTTTAGATTTTTTTGTCACTAAGAAAAAATTACAACAGACTATAGTAGATGAAAAAAATCAATTATCTGTTATTTTTCTACTCCATCACAAAATTTTAGGTTTTTCCCTACTAAAAAATAAAGTTATAAGACTATAATCCATGACATATAATATTCTATAAAATAGGTTATAATTAAAATAAATAATCAAGTTAGAATATATTTATATTTACCGTTTTCACATTGAATTATGGTTTATTAGATGTAAACATATTCAATATGATTCTTCACTGTCACCAAATTTCATGTTTCTTCGTCAGTAGGCCGTAGAGTTAAAAGACTATAGATAAATGACAAAGAAATTATATCTATATGGGTAATCACTAAAATTAAATATTTAAGCTCAATGTTATTTGTGTTAACCATAATCACACTGTATTATGGTAAAATAGATGTAAAAAATTTCTATATTTTTCTTCTTCTCCATCACCAAAATTTTGGTTTCTTAACCTCTAAAAAACTAAGTTAAGAGACTATAAATGATTGACCCATAATTTGTACGTATGCATAACAATTAAAATTAAATAATCAAGCACAATATTGTTTATATTCATCGTATTCACATTGACTTATGGTATATTACATATCTAAACATATTCAGTATTTCTCTTCACCATCCCAAACTTTTAGGATTTTTTTATCACTAAGCAAAAATTACAATAGACTATAGTAGATGAAAAAAATCAACTATATGTTATTTTTCTACTCCGCAACAAAATTTTAGGTTTTCCCTACAAAAAACAAAGTTATAAGACTATAATCCATGACATAAATGTTTTCTATAAAATACGTAATAATTAAATTAAATAATCAAGCTAGAATATATTTATATTTACCATTTTCATATTGCATTATGCTTTATTAGATTTAAACATATTCAATATGGTTCTTCTCCGTCACCAAATTTCATCTTTCTTCGTCAGTAGGCCGCAGAGTTAAAAGACTATAGATGAATGACAAATAAATTATATCTATATGGGTAATCACTAAAATTAAATATTTAAGCTCAATGTTATTTGTGTTAACCATAATCACATTGTATTATGGTAAAATAGATGTAAAAAATTTCTATATTTTTCTTCTTCTCCATCACACAAATTTTGGTTCTTAACCTCAAAGAAACTAAGTTAAGAGACTACAAATGAATGACCCATAACTTATACATACGCATTACAATTAAAATTAACTAATCAAGCTCAATATTATTTACATTCATCGTATTCGCATTGATTTATGGTATTCACATTGACTTATGGTATATTACATATCTAAAAATATTCAGTATTTCTCTTCACCATCCCAAACTTTTAGGATTTTTTTATCACTAAGCAAAAATTACAATAGACTATAGTAGATGAAAAAAATCAACTATATGTTATTTTTCTACTCCACAACAAAATTTTAGGTTTTCCCTACAAAAAACAAAGTTATAAAACTATAATCCATGACATAAATGTTTTCTATAAAATACGTAATAATTAAATTAAATAATCAAGCTAGAATATATTTATATTTACCATTTTCACATTGCATTATGCTTTATTAGATTTAAACATATTCAATATGGTTCTTCTCCGTCACCAAATTTCATATTTCTTCGTCAGTAGGCCGCAGAGTTAAAAGACTATAGATGAATGACAAATAAATTATATCTATATGGGTAATCACTAAAATTAAATATTTAAGCTCAATGTTATTTGTGTTAACCATAATCACATTGTATTATGGTAAAATAGATGTAAAATATTTCTATATTTTTCTTCTTCTCCATCACACAAATTTTGGTTCTTAACCTCAAAGAAACTAAGTTAAGAGACTACAAATAAATGACCCATAACTTATACGTATGCATTACAAATAAAATTAAATAATCAAGATCAATATTATTTATATTCATCGTATTCGCATTGATTTATGGTATATTACATCTAAAAATATTCAATATTTCTCTTCACCATCCCAAAGTTATAGATATTTTTGTCACTAAGAAAAAGTTACAACAGACTATAGTAGATGAAAAAAATCAATTATCTGTTATTTTTCTACTCCATCACAAAATTTTAGGTTTTTCCCTACTAAAAAATAAAGTTATAAGACTATAATCCATGACATATAATTTTCTATAAAATAGGTAATAATTAAAATAAATAATCAAGTTAGAATATATTTATATTTACCGTTTTCACATTGAATTATGGTTTATTAGATGTAAACATATTCAATATGGTTCTTCTCTGTCACCAAATTTCATGTTTCTTCGTCAGTAGGCCGCAAAGTTAAAAGACTATAGATAAATGACAAAGAAATTATATCTATATGGGTAATCACTAAAATTAAATATTTAAGCTCAATGTTATTTGTGTTAACCATAATCACACTGTATTATGGTAAAATAGATGTAAAAAATTTCTATATTTTTCTTCTTCTCCATCACCAAAATTTTGGTTTCTTAACCTCTAAGAAACTAAGTTAAGAGACTATAAATGATTGACCCATAATTTATACGTATGCATAACAATTAAAATTAAATAATCAAGCACAATATTGTTTATATTCATCGTATTCACACTGACTTATGGTATATTACATATCTAAACATATTCAATATTTCTCTTCACCATCCCAAACTTTTAGTATTTTTTTTATCACTAAGCAAAAATTACAATAGACTATAGTAGATGAAAAAAATCAACTATATGTTATTTTTCTACTCCACAACAAAATTTTAGGTTTTCCCTACAAAAAACAAAGTTATAAGACTATAATCCATGACATAAATGTTTTCTATAAAATACGTAATAGTTAAATTAAATAATCAAGCTAGAATATATTTATATTTACCATTTTCACATTGCATTATGCTTTATTAGATTTAAACATATTCAATATGGTTCTTCTCCGTCACCAAATTTCATCTTTCTTCGTCAGTAGGCCGCAGAGTTAAAAGACTATAGATGAATGACAAATAAATTATATCTATATGGGTAATCACTAAAATTAAATATTTAAGCTCAATGTTATTTGTGTTAACCATAATCACATTGTATTATGGTAAAATAGATGTAAAAAATTTCTATATTTTTCTTCTTCTCCATCACACAAATTTTGGTTCTTAACCTCAAAGAAACTAAGTTAAGAGACTACAAATGAATGACCCATAACTTATACATACGCATTACAATTAAAATTAACTAATCAAGCTCAATATTATTTACATTCATCGTATTCGCATTGATTTATGGTATTCACATTGACTTATGGTATATTACATATCTAAAAATATTCAGTATTTCTCTTCACCATCCCAAACTTTTAGGATTTTTTTATCACTAAGCAAAAATTACAATAGACTATAGTAGATGAAAAAAATCAACTATATGTTATTTTTCTACTCCACAACAAAATTTTAGGTTTTCCCTACAAAAAACAAAGTTATAAAACTATAATCCATGACATAAATGTTTTCTATAAAATACGTAATAATTAAATTAAATAATCAAGCTAGAATATATTTATATTTACCATTTTCACATTGCATTATGCTTTATTAGATTTAAACATATTCAATATGGTTCTTCTCCGTCACCAAATTTCATGTTTCTTCGTCAGTAGGCCGCAGAGTTAAAAGACTATAGATGAATGACAAATAAATTATATCTATATGGGTAATCACTAAAATTAAATATTTAAGCTCAATGTTATTTGTGTTAACCATAATCACATTGTATTATGGTAAAATAGATGTAAAATATTTCTATATTTTTCTTCTTCTCCATCACACAAATTTTGGTTCTTAACCTCAAAGAAACTAAGTTAAGAGACTACAAATAAATGACCCATAACTTATACGTATGCATTACAAATAAAATTAAATAATCAAGATCAATATTATTTATATTCATCGTATTCGCATTGATTTATGGTATATTACATCTAAAAATATTCAATATTTCTCTTCACCATCCCAAAGTTATAGATATTTTTGTCACTAAGAAAAAGTTACAACAGACTATAGTAGATGAAAAAAATCAATTATCTGTTATTTTTCTACTCCATCACAAAATTTTAGGTTTTTCCCTACTAAAAAATAAAGTTATAAGACTATAATCCATGACATATAATTTTCTATAAAATAGGTAATAATTAAAATAAATAATCAAGTTAGAATATATTTATATTTACCGTTTTCACATTGAATTATGGTTTATTAGATGTAAACATATTCAATATGGTTCTTCTCTGTCACCAAATTTCATGTTTCTTCGTCAGTAGGCCGCAAAGTTAAAAGACTATAGATAAATGACAAAGAAATTATATCTATATGGGTAATCACTAAAATTAAATATTTAAGCTCAATGTTATTTGTGTTAACCATAATCACACTGTATTATGGTAAAATAGATGTAAAAAATTTCTATATTTTTCTTCTTCTCCATCACCAAAATTTTGGTTTCTTAACCTCTAAGAAACTAAGTTAAGAGACTATAAATGATTGACCCATAATTTATACGTATGCATAACAATTAAAATTAAATAATCAAGCACAATATTGTTTATATTCATCGTATTCACACTGACTTATGGTATATTACATATCTAAACATATTCAATATTTCTCTTCACCATCCCAAACTTTTAGTATTTTTTTTATCACTAAGCAAAAATTACAATAGACTATAGTAGATGAAAAAAATCAACTATATGTTATTTTTCTACTCCACAACAAAATTTTAGGTTTTCCCTACAAAAAACAAAGTTATAAGACTATAATCCATGACATAAATGTTTTCTATAAAATACGTAATAGTTAAATTAAATAATCAAGCTAGAATATATTTATATTTACCATTTTCACATTGCATTATGCTTTATTAGATTTAAACATATTCAATATGGTTCTTCTCCGTCACCAAATTTCATCTTTCTTCGTCAGTAGGCCGCAGAGTTAAAAGACTATAGATGAATGACAAATAAATTATATCTATATGGGTAATCACTAAAATTAAATATTTAAGCTCAATGTTATTTGTGTTAACCATAATCACATTGTATTATGGTAAAATAGATGTAAAAAATTTCTATATTTTTCTTCTTCTCCATCACACAAATTTTGGTTCTTAACCTCAAAGAAACTAAGTTAAGAGACTACAAATGAATGACCCATAACTTATACATACGCATTACAATTAAAATTAACTAATCAAGCTCAATATTATTTACATTCATCGTATTCGCATTGATTTATGGTATTCACATTGACTTATGGTATATTACATATCTAAAAATATTCAGTATTTCTCTTCACCATCCCAAACTTTTAGGATTTTTTTATCACTAAGCAAAAATTACAATAGACTATAGTAGATGAAAAAAATCAACTATATGTTATTTTTCTACTCCACAACAAAATTTTAGGTTTTCCCTACAAAAAACAAAGTTATAAAACTATAATCCATGACATAAATGTTTTCTATAAAATACGTAATAATTAAATTAAATAATCAAGCTAGAATATATTTATATTTACCATTTTCACATTGCATTATGCTTTATTAGATTTAAACATATTCAATATGGTTCTTCTCCGTCACCAAATTTCATGTTTCTTCGTCAGTAGGCCGCAGAGTTAAAAGACTATAGATGAATGACAAATAAATTATATCTATATGGGTAATCACTAAAATTAAATATTTAAGCTCAATGTTATTTGTGTTAACCATAATCACATTGTATTATGGTAAAATAGATGTAAAATATTTCTATATTTTTCTTCTTCTCCATCACACAAATTTTGGTTCTTAACCTCAAAGAAACTAAGTTAAGAGACTACAAATAAATGACCCATAACTTATACGTATGCATTACAAATAAAATTAAATAATCAAGATCAATATTATTTATATTCATCGTATTCGCATTGATTTATGGTATATTACATCTAAAAATATTCAATATTTCTCTTCACCATCCCAAAGTTATAGATATTTTTGTCACTAAGAAAAAGTTACAACAGACTATAGTAGATGAAAAAAATCAATTATCTGTTATTTTTCTACTCCATCACAAAATTTTAGGTTTTTCCCTACTAAAAAATAAAGTTATAAGACTATAATCCATGACATATAATTTTCTATAAAATAGGTAATAATTAAAATAAATAATCAAGTTAGAATATATTTATATTTACCGTTTTCACATTGAATTATGGTTTATTAGATGTAAACATATTCAATATGGTTCTTCTCTGTCACCAAATTTCATGTTTCTTCGTCAGTAGGCCGCAAAGTTAAAAGACTATAGATAAATGACAAAGAAATTATATCTATATGGGTAATCACTAAAATTAAATATTTAAGCTCAATGTTATTTGTGTTAACCATAATCACACTGTATTATGGTAAAATAGATGTAAAAAATTTCTATATTTTTCTTCTTCTCCATCACCAAAATTTTGGTTTCTTAACCTCTAAGAAACTAAGTTAAGAGACTATAAATGATTGACCCATAATTTATACGTATGCATAACAATTAAAATTAAATAATCAAGCACAATATTGTTTATATTCATCGTATTCACACTGACTTATGGTATATTACATATCTAAACATATTCAATATTTCTCTTCACCATCCCAAACTTTTAGTATTTTTTTTATCACTAAGCAAAAATTACAATAGACTATAGTAGATGAAAAAAATCAACTATATGTTATTTTTCTACTCCACAACAAAATTTTAGGTTTTCCCTACAAAAAACAAAGTTATAAGACTATAATCCATGACATAAATGTTTTCTATAAAATACGTAATAGTTAAATTAAATAATCAAGCTAGAATATATTTATATTTACCATTTTCACATTGCATTATGCTTTATTAGATTTAAACATATTCAATATGGTTCTTCTCCGTCACCAAATTTCATCTTTCTTCGTCAGTAGGCCGCAGAGTTAAAAGACTATAGATGAATGACAAATAAATTATATCTATATGGGTAATCACTAAAATTAAATATTTAAGCTCAATGTTATTTGTGTTAACCATAATCACATTGTATTATGGTAAAATAGATGTAAAAAATTTCTATATTTTTCTTCTTCTCCATCACACAAATTTTGGTTCTTAACCTCAAAGAAACTAAGTTAAGAGACTACAAATGAATGACCCATAACTTATACATACGCATTACAATTAAAATTAACTAATCAAGCTCAATATTATTTACATTCATCGTATTCGCATTGATTTATGGTATTCACATTGACTTATGGTATATTACATATCTAAAAATATTCAGTATTTCTCTTCACCATCCCAAACTTTTAGGATTTTTTTATCACTAAGCAAAAATTACAATAGACTATAGTAGATGAAAAAAATCAACTATATGTTATTTTTCTACTCCACAACAAAATTTTAGGTTTTCCCTACAAAAAACAAAGTTATAAAACTATAATCCATGACATAAATGTTTTCTATAAAATACGTAATAATTAAATTAAATAATCAAGCTAGAATATAATTATATTTACCATTTTCACATTGAATTATGCTTTATTAGATTTAAACATATTCAATATGGTTCTTCTCCGTCACCAAATTTCATGTTTCTTCGTCAGTAGGCCGCAGAGTTAAAAGACTATAGATGAATGACAAATAAATTATATCTATATGGGTAATCACTAAAATTAAATATTTAAGCTCAATGTTATTTGTGTTAACCATAATCACATTGTATTATGGTAAAATAGATGTAAAATATTTCTATATTTTTCTTCTTCTCCATCACACAAATTTTGGTTCTTAACCTCAAAGAAACTAAGTTAAGAGACTACAAATAAATGACCCATAACTTATACGTATGCATTACAAATAAAATTAAATAATCAAGATCAATATTATTTATATTCATCGTATTCGCATTGATTTATGGTATATTACATCTAAAAATATTCAATATTTCTCTTCACCATCCCAAAGTTATAGATATTTTTGTCACTAAGAAAAAGTTACAACAGACTATAGTAGATGAAAAAAATCAATTATCTGTTATTTTTCTACTCCATCACAAAATTTTAGGTTTTTCCCTACTAAAAAATAAAGTTATAAGACTATAATCCATGACATATAATTTTCTATAAAATAGGTAATAATTAAAATAAATAATCAAGTTAGAATATATTTATATTTACCGTTTTCACATTGAATTATGGTTTATTAGATGTAAACATATTCAATATGGTTCTTCTCTGTCACCAAATTTCATGTTTCTTCGTCAGTAGGCCGCAAAGTTAAAAGACTATAGATAAATGACAAAGAAATTATATCTATATGGGTAATCACTAAAATTAAATATTTAAGCTCAATGTTATTTGTGTTAACCATAATCACACTGTATTATGGTAAAATAGATGTAAAAAATTTCTATATTTTTCTTCTTCTCCATCACCAAAATTTTGGTTTCTTAACCTCTAAGAAACTAAGTTAAGAGACTATAAATGATTGACCCATAATTTATACGTATGCATAACAATTAAAATTAAATAATCAAGCACAATATTGTTTATATTCATCGTATTCACACTGACTTATGGTATATTACATATCTAAACATATTCAATATTTCTCTTCACCATCCCAAACTTTTAGTATTTTTTTTATCACTAAGCAAAAATTACAATAGACTATAGTAGATGAAAAAAATCAACTATATGTTATTTTTCCACTCCACAACAAAATTTTAGGTTTTCCCTACAAAAAACAAAGTTATAAGACTATAATCCATGACATAAATGTTTTCTATAAAATACGTAATAGTTAAATTAAATAATCAAGCTAGAATATATTTATATTTACCATTTTCACATTGCATTATGCTTTATTAGATTTAAACATATTCAATATGGTTCTTCTCCGTCACCAAATTTCATGTTTCTTCGTCAGTAGGCCGCAAAGTTAAAAGACTATAGATGAATGACAAATAAATTATATCTATATGGGTAATCACTAAAATTAAATATTTAAGCTCAATGTTATTTGTGTTAACCATAATCACATTGTATTATGGTAAAATAGATGTAAAATTTTTTTATATTTTTCTTCTTCTCCATCACACAAATTTTGGTTCTTAACCTCAAAGAAACTAAGTTAAGAGACTACAAATGAAAGACCCATAACTTATGCGTACGCATTACAATTAAAATTAACTAATCAAGCTCAATATTATTTAAATTCATCGTATTCGCATTGATTTATGGTATTCACATTGACTTATGGTATATTACATATCTAAAAATATTCAGTATTTCTCTTCACCATCTCAAACTTTTAGGATTTTTTTATCACTAAGCAAAAATTACAATAGACTATGGTAGATGAAAAAAATCAACTATATGTTATTTTTCTACTCCACAACAAAATTTTAGGTTTTCCCTACAAAAAACAAAGTTATAAGACTATAATCCATGACATAAATGTTTTCTATAAAATACGTAATAATTAAATTAAATAATCAAGCTAGAATATATTTATATTTACCATTTTCACATTGAATTATGGTTTATTAGATGTAAACATATTCAATATGGTTCATCTCCGTCACCAAATTTCATGTTTCTTCGTCAGTAGGCCGTAGAGTTAAAAGACTATAGATGAATGACAAATAAATTATATCTATATGGGTAATCACTAAAATTAAATATTTAAGCTCAATGTTATTTGTGTTAACCATAATCACATTGTGTAATGGCAAAATAGATGTAAAAAATTTCTATATTTTTCTTCTTCTCCATCACACAAATTTTGGTTCTTAACCTCAAAGAAACTAAGTTAAGAGACTACAAAAGAATGGCCCATAACTTATACGTACACATTACAATTAAAATTAAATAATCAAGCTCAATATTATTTACATTCATCGTATTCGCATTGATTTATGGTATATTACATCTAAAAATATTCAATATTTCTCTTCACCATCCCACAGTTTTAGATTTTTTTGTCACTAAGAAAAAATTACAACAAACTATAGTAGATGAAAAAAATCAATTATCTGTTATTTTTCTACTCCATCACAAAATTTTAGGTTTTTCCCTACTAAAAAATAAAGTTATAAGACTATAATCCATGACATATATTTTTCTATAAAATAGGTAATAATTAAAATAAATAATCAAGCTAAAATATATTTATATTTACCGTTTTCACATTGAATTACGGTTTATTAGATGTAAACATATTCAATATGGTTCTTCTCTGTCACCAAATTTCATGTTTCTTTGTCAGTAGGCCGCAGAGTTAAAAGACTATAGATAAATGACTAAGAAATTATATCTATATGGGTAATCACTAAAATTAAGTATTTAAGCTAAATGTTATTTGTGTTAACCATAATCACACTGTATTATGGTAAAATAGATGTAAAAAATTTCTATATTTTTCTTCTTCTCCATCACCAAAATTTTGGTTTCTTAACCTCTAAGAAACTAAGTTAAGAGACTATAAATGATTGACCCATAATTTATACGTATGCATAACAATTAAAATTAAATAATCAAGCACAATATTGTTTATATTCATCGTATTCACATTGACTTATGGTATATTACATATCTAAACATATTCAATATTTCTCTTCACCATCCCAAACTTTTAGGATTTTTTTATCACTAAGCAAAAATTACAATAGACTATAGTAGATGAAAAAAAATCAATTATATGTTATTTTTCTACTCCACAACAAAATTTTAAGGTTTCCCTACTAAAAAACAAAGTTATAAAACTATAATCCATGACATATATTTTTTTATAAAATAGGTAATAATTAAAATAAATAAATAAACTAGAATCTATTTATATTTACCATTTTCACATTGCGTTATGCTTTATTAGATTTAAACATATTCAATATGGTTCTTCTCCGTCACCAAATTTCATGTTTCTTCGTCAGTAGGCCGTAGAGTTAAAAGACTATAGATGAATGATAAATAAATTATATCTATATGGGTAATCACTAAAATTAAATATTTAAGCTCAATGTTATTTGTGTTAACCATAATCACATTGTATCATGGTAAAATAGATGTAAAAAATTTCTATATTTTTCTTCTTCTCCATCACACAAATTTTGGTTCTTAACCTCAAAGAAACTAAGTTAAGAGACTACAAATGAATGACCCATAACTTATACGTACGCATTACAAACAAAATGAAATAATCAAGATCAATATTATTTACATTCATCGTATTCGCATTGATTTATGGTATATTACATCTAAAAATATTCAATATTTCTCTTCACCATCCCAAAGTTTTAGATTTTTTTGTCACTAAGAAAAAATTACAACAGACTATAGTAGATGAAAAAAATCAATTATCTGTTATTTTTCTACTCCATCACAAAATTTTAGGTTTTTCCCTACTAAAAAATAAAGTTATAAGACTATAATCCATGACATATAATATTCTATAAAATAGGTTATAATTAAAATAAATAATCAAGTTAGAATATATTTATATTTACCGTTTTCACATTGAATTATGGTTTATTAGATGTAAACATATTCAATATGGTTCTTCTCTGTCACCAAATTTCATGTTTCTTCGTCAGTAGGCCGTAGAGTTAAAAGACTATAGATAAATGACAAAGAAATTATATCTATATGGGTAATCACTAAAATTAAATATTTAAGCTCAATGTTATTTGTGTTAACCATAATCACACTGTATTATGGTAAAATAGATGTAAAAAATTTCTATATTTTTCTTCTTCTCCATCACCAAAATTTTGGTTTCTTAACCTCTAAGAAACTAAGTTAAGAGACTATAAATGATTGACCCATAATTTGTACGTATGCATAACAATTAAAATTAAATAATCAAGCACAATATTGTTTATATTCATCGTATTCACATTGACTTATGGTATATTACATATCTAAACATATTCAGTATTTCTCTTCACCATCCCAAACTTTTAGGATTTTTTTATCACTAAGCAAAAATTACAATAGACTATAGTAGATGAAAAAAATCAACTATATGTTATTTTTCTACTCCGCAACAAAATTTTAGGTTTTCCCTACAAAAAACAAAGTTATAAGACTATAATCCATGACATAAATGTTTTCTATAAAATACGTAATAATTAAATTAAATAATCAAGCTAGAATATATTTATATTTACCATTTTCATATTGCATTATGCTTTATTAGATTTAAACATATTCAATATGGTTCTTCTCCGTCACCAAATTTCATCTTTCTTCGTCAGTAGGCCGCAGAGTTAAAAGACTATAGATGAATGACAAATAAATTATATCTATATGGGTAATCACTAAAATTAAATATTTAAGCTCAATGTTATTTGTGTTAACCATAATCACATTGTATTATGGTAAAATAGATGTAAAAAATTTCTATATTTTTCTTCTTCTCCATCACACAAATTTTGGTTCTTAACCTCAAAGAAACTAAGTTAAGAGACTACAAATGAATGACCCATAACTTATACATACGCATTACAATTAAAATTAACTAATCAAGCTCAATATTATTTACATTCATCGTATTCGCATTGATTTATGGTATTCACATTGACTTATGGTATATTACATATCTAAAAATATTCAGTATTTCTCTTCACCATCCCAAACTTTTAGGATTTTTTTATCACTAAGCAAAAATTACAATAGACTATAGTAGATGAAAAAAATCAACTATATGTTATTTTTCTACTCCACAACAAAATTTTAGGTTTTCCCTACAAAAAACAAAGTTATAAAACTATAATCCATGACATAAATGTTTTCTATAAAATACGTAATAATTAAATTAAATAATCAAGCTAGAATATATTTATATTTACCATTTTCACATTGCATTATGCTTTATTAGATTTAAACATATTCAATATGGTTCTTCTCCGTCACCAAATTTCATGTTTCTTCGTCAGTAGGCCGCAGAGTTAAAAGACTATAGATGAATGACAAATAAATTATATCTATATGGGTAATCACTAAAATTAAATATTTAAGCTCAATGTTATTTGTGTTAACCATAATCACATTGTATTATGGTAAAATAGATTTAAAAAATTTCTATATTTTTCTTCTTCTCCATCACACAAATTTTGGTTCTTAACCTCAAAGAAACTAAGTTAAGAGACTACAAATGAATGAACCATAACTTATACATACGCATTACAATTAAAATTAACTAATCAAGCTCAATATTATTTACATTCATCGTATTCGCATTGATTTATGGTATATTACATCTAAAAATATTCAATATTTCTCTTCACCATCCCAAAGTTTTAGATTTTTTTGTCACTAAGAAAAAATTACAATAGACTATAGTAGATGAAAAAAATCAATTATCTGTTATTTTTCTACTCCATCACAAAATTTTAGGTTTTTCCCTACTAAAAAATAAAGTTATAAGACTATAATCCATGACATATAATTTTCTATAAAATAGGTAATAATTAAAATAAATAATCAAGTTAGAATATATTTATATTTACCGTTTTCACATTGAATTATGGTTTATTAGATGTAAACATATTCAATATGGTTCTTCTTTGTCACCAAATTTCATGTTTCTTCGTCAGTATGCCGCAGAGTTAAAAGACTATAGATAAATGACAAAGAAATTATATCTATATGGGTAATCACTAAAATTAAATATTTAAGCTCAATGTTATTTGTGTTAACCATAATCACACTGTATTATGGTAAAATAGATGTAAAAAATTTCTATATTTTTCTTCTTCTCCATCACCAAAATTTTGGTTTCTTAACCTCTAAGAAACTAAGTTAAGAGACTATAAATGATTGACCCATAATTTATACGTATGCATAACAATTAAAATTAAATAATCAAGCACAATATTGTTTATATTCATCGTATTCACATTGACTTATGGTATATTACATATCTAAACATATTCAATATTTCTCTTCACCATCCCAAACTTTTAGGATTTTTTTATCACTAAGCAAAAATTACAATAGACTATAGTAGATGAAAAAAATCAACTATATGTTATTTTTCTACTCCACAACAAAATTTTAGGTTTTCCCTACAAAAAACAAAGTTATAAGACTATAATCCATGACATAAATGTTTTCTATAAAATATGTAATAATTAAATTAAATAATCAAGCTAGAATATATTTATATTTACCATTTTCACATTGCATTATGCTTTATTAGATTTAAACATATTCAACATGGTTCTTCTCCGTCACCAAATTTCATGTTTCTTCGTCAGTAGGCCGCAGTGTTAAAAGACTATAGATGAATGACAAATAAATTATATCTATATGGGTAATCACTAAAATTAAATATTTAAGCTCAATGTTATTTGTGTTAACCATAATCACATTGTATTATGGTAAAATAGATGTAAAAAATTTCTATATTTTTCTTCTTCTCCATCACACAAATTTTGGTTCTTAACCTTAAAGAAACTAAGTTAAGAGACTACAAATGAATGACCCATAACTTATACATACGCATTACAATTAAAATTAACTAATCAAGCTCAATATTATTTACATTCATCGTATTCGCATTGATTTATGGTATTCACATTGACTTATGGTATATTACATATCTAAAAATATTCAGTATTTCTCTTCACCATCCCAAACTTTTAGGATTTTTTTATCACTAAGCAAAAATTACAATAGACTATAGTAGATGAAAAAAATAAACTATATGTTATTTTTCTACTCCACAACAAAATTTTAGGTTTTCCCTACAAAAAACAAAGTTATAAGACTATAATCCACGACATAAATGTTTTCTATAAAATATGTAATAATTAAATTAAATAATCAAGCTAGAATATATTTATATTTACCATTTTCACATTGCATTATGCTTTATTAGATTTAAACATATTCAATATGGTTCTTCTCCGTCACCAAATTTCATGTTTCTTCGTCAGTAGGCCGCAAGAGTTAAAAGACTATAGATGAATGACAAATAAATTATATCTATATGGGTAATCACTAAAATTAAATATTTAAGCTCAATGTTATTTGTGTTAACCATAATCACATTGTATTATGGTAAAATAGATGTAAAAAATTTCTATATTTTTCTTCTTCTCCATCACACAAATTTTGGTTCTTAACCTCAAAGAAACTAAGTTATGAGACTACAAATGAATGACCCATAACTTATACATACGCATTACAATTAAAATTAACTAATCAAGCTCAATATTATTTACATTCATCGTATTCGCATTGATTTATGGTATTCACATTGACTTATGGTATATTACATATCTAAAAATATTCAGTATTTCTCTTCACCATCCCAAACTTTTAGGCTTTTTTTATCACTAAGCAAAAATTACAATAGACTATAGTAGATGAAAAAAATCAACTATATGTTATTTTTCTACTCCACAACAAAATTTTAGGTTTTCCCTACAAAAAACAAAGTTATAAAACTATAATCCATGACATAAATGTTTTCTATAAAATACGTAATAATTAAATTAAATAATCAAGCTAGAATATATTTATATTTACCATTTTCACATTGCATTATGCTTTATTAGATTTAAACATATTCAATATGGTTCTTCTCCGTCACCAAATTTCATGTTTCTTCGTCAGTAGGCCGCAGAGTTAAAAGACTATAGATGAATGACAAATAAATTATATCTATATGGGTAATCACTAAAATTAAATATTTAAGCTCAATGTTATTTGTGTTAACCATAATCACATTGTATTATGGTAAAATAGATTTAAAAAATTTCTATATTTTTCTTCTTCTCCATCACACAAATTTTGGTTCTTAACCTCAAAGAAACTAAGTTAAGAGACTACAAATGAATGACCCATAACTTATACATACGCATTACAATTAAAATTAACTAATCAAGCTCAATATTATTTACATTCATCGTATTCGCATTGATTTATGGTATATTACATCTAAAAATATTCAATATTTCTCTTCACCATCCCAAAGTTTTAGATTTTTTTGTCACTAAGAAAAAATTACAATAGACTATAGTAGATGAAAAAAATCAATTATCTGTTATTTTTCTACTCCATCACAAAATTTTAGGTTTTTCCCTACTAAAAAATAAAGTTATAAGACTATAATCCATGACATATAATTTTCTATAAAATAGGTAATAATTAAAATAAATAATCAAGTTAGAATATATTTATATTTACCGTTTTCACATTGAATTATGGTTTATTAGATGTAAACATATTCAATATGGTTCTTCTTTGTCACCAAATTTCATGTTTCTTCGTCAGTATGCCGCAGAGTTAAAAGACTATAGATAAATGACAAAGAAATTATATCTATATGGGTAATCACTAAAATTAAATATTTAAGCTCAATGTTATTTGTGTTAACCATAATCACACTGTATTATGGTAAAATAGATGTAAAAAATTTCTATATTTTTCTTCTTCTCCATCACCAAAATTTTGGTTTCTTAACCTCTAAGAAACTAAGTTAAGAGACTATAAATGATTGACCCATAATTTATACGTATGCATAACAATTAAAATTAAATAATCAAGTACAATATTGTTTATATTCATCGTATTCACATTGACTTATGGTATATTACATATCTAAACATATTCAATATTTCTCTTCACCATCCCAAACTTTTAGGATTTTTTTATCACTAAGCAAAAATTACAATAGACTATAGTAGATGAAAAAAATCAACTATATGTTATTTTTCTACTCCACAACAAAATTTTAGGTTTTCCCTACAAAAAACAAAGTTATAAGACTATAATCCATGACATAAATGTTTTCTATAAAATATGTAATAATTAAATTAAATAATCAAGCTAGAATATATTTATATTTACCATTTTCACATTGCATTATGCTTTATTAGATTTAAACATATTCAACATAGTTCTTCTCCGTCACCAAATTTCATGTTTCTTCGTCAGTAGGCCGCAGTGTTAAAAGACTATAGATGAATGACAAATAAATTATATCTATATGGGTAATCACTAAAATTAAATATTTAAGCTCAATGTTATTTGTGTTAACCATAATCACATTGTATTATGGTAAAATAGATGTAAAAAATTTCTATATTTTTCTTCTTCTCCATCACACAAATTTTGGTTCTTAACCTTAAAGAAACTAAGTTAAGAGACTACAAATGAATGACCCATAACTTATACATACGCATTACAATTAAAATTAACTAATCAAGCTCAATATTATTTACATTCATCGTATTCGCATTGATTTATGGTATTCACATTGACTTATGGTATATTACATATCTAAAAATATTCAGTATTTCTCTTCACCATCCCAAACTTTTAGGATTTTTTTATCACTAAGCAAAAATTACAATAGACTATAGTAGATGAAAAAAATAAACTATATGTTATTTTTCTACTCCACAACAAAATTTTAGGTTTTCCCTACAAAAAACAAAGTTATAAGACTATAATCCACGACATAAATGTTTTCTATAAAATATGTAATAATTAAATTAAATAATCAAGCTAGAATATATTTATATTTACCATTTTCACATTGCATTATGCTTTATTAGATTTAAACATATTCAATATGGTTCTTCTCCGTCACCAAATTTCATGTTTCTTCGTCAGTAGGCCGCAGAGTTAAAAGACTATAGATGAATGACAAATAAATTATATCTATATGGGTAATCACTAAAATTAAATATTTAAGCTCAATGTTATTTGTGTTAACCATAATCACATTGTATTATGGTAAAATAGATGTAAAAAATTTCTATATTTTTCTTCTTCTCCATCACACAAATTTTGGTTCTTAACCTCAAAGAAACTAAGTTATGAGACTACAAATGAATGATCCATAACTTATACGTACGCATTACAATTAAAATTAACTAATCAAGCTCAATATTATTTAAATTCATCGTATTCGCATTGATTTATGGTATTCACATTGACTTATGGTATATTACATATCTAAAAATATTCAGTATTTCTCTTCACTATCCCAAACTTTTAGGATTTTTTTATCACTAAGCAAAAATTACAATAGACTATAGTAGATGAAAAAAATCAACTATATGTTATTTTTCTACTCCACAACAAAATTTTAGGTTTTCCCTACAAAAAACAAAGTTATAAGACTATAATCCATGACATAAATGTTTTCTATAAAATACGTAATAATTAAATTAAATAATCAAGCTAGAATATATTTATATTTACCATTTTCACATTGAATTATGGTTTATTAGATGTAAACATATTCAATATGGTTCTTCTCCGTCACCAAATTTCATGTTTCTTCGTCAGTAGGCGGTAGAGTTAAAAGACTATAGATGAATGACAAATAAATTATATCTATATGGGTAATCACTAAAATTAAATATTTAAGCTCAATGTTATTTGTGTTAACCATAATCATATTGTGTAATGGCAAAATAGATGTAAAAAATTTCTATATTTTTCTTCTTCTCCATCACACAAATTTTGGTTCTTAACCTCAAAGAAACTAAGTTAAGAGACTACAAACGAATAGCCCATAACTTATACGTACGCATTACAATTAAAATTAAATAATCAAGCTCAATATTATTTACATTCATCGTATTCGCATTGATTTATGGTATATTACATCTAAAAATATTCAATATTTCTCTTCACCATCCCACAGTTTTAGATTTTTTTGTCACTAAGAAAAAATTACAACAAACTATAGTAGATGAAAAAAATCAATTATCTGTTATTTTTCTACTCCATCACAAAATTTTAGGTTTTTCCCTACTAAAAAATAAAGTTATAAGACTATAATCCATGACATATATTTTTCTATAAAATAGGTAATAATTAAAATAAATAATCAAGCTAAAATATATTTATATTTACCGTTTTCACATTGAATTACGGTTTATTAGATGTAAACATATTCAATATGGTTCTTCTTTGTCATCAAATTTCATGTTTCTTCGTCAGTAGGCCGCAGAGTTAAAAGACTATAGATAAATGACTAAGAAATTATATCTATATGGGTAATCACTAAAATTAAGTATTTAAGCTAAATGTTATTTGTGTTAACCATAATAACACTGTATTATGGTAAAATAGATGTAAAAAACTTCTATATTTTTCTTCTTCTCCATCACCAAAATTTTGGTTTCTTAACCTCTAAGAAACTAAGTTAAGAGACTATAAATGATTGACCCATAATTTATACGTATGCATAACAATTAAAATTAAATAATCAAGCACAATATTGTTTATATTCATCGTAATCACATTGACTTTATGGTATATTACATATCTAAAAATATTCAGTATTTCTCTTCACCATCCGAAACTTTTAGGATTTTTTTATCACTAAGCAAAAATTACAATAGACTATAGTAGATGAAAAAAATCAATTCTATGTTATTTTTCTACTCCACAACAAAATTTTAGGGTTTCCCTACTAAAAAACAAAGTTATAAAACTATAATCCATGACATATATTTTTTTTATAAAATAGGTAATAATTAAAATAAATAATCAAACTAGAATATATTTATATTTCCCATTTTCACATTGCATTATGCTTTATTAGATTTAAACATATTCAATATGGTTCTTCTCCGTCACCAAATTTCATGTTTCTTCGTCAGTAGGCCGTAGAGTTAAAAGACTATAGATGAATGATAATTAAATTATATCTATATGGGTAATCACTAAAATTAAATATTTAAGCTCAATGTTATTTGTGTTAACCATAATCACATTGTATTATGGTAAAATAGATGTAAAAAAATTCTATATTTTTCTTCTTCTCCATCACACAAATTTTGGTTCTTAACCTCAAAGAAACTAAGTTAAGAGACTACAAATGAATGACCCATAACTTATACGTACGCATTACAAATAAAATTAAATAATCAAGATCAATATTATTTACATTCATCGTATTCGCATTGATTTATGGTATATTGCATCTAAAAATATTCAATATTTCTCTTCACCATCCCAAAGTTTTAGATTTTTTTGTCACTAAGAAAAAATTACAACAGACTATAGTAGATGAAAAAAATCAATTATCTGTTATTTTTCTACTCCATCACAAAATTTTAGGTTTTTCCCTACTAAAAAATAAAGTTATAAGACTATAATCCATGACATATAATTTTCTATAAAATAGGTAATAATTAAAATAAATAATCAAGTTAGAATATATTTATATTTACCGTTTTCACATTGAATTATGGTTTATTTGATGTAAACATATTCAATATGGTTCTTCTCTGTCACCAAATTTCATGTTTCTTCGTCAGTAGGCCGCAGAGTTAAAAGACTATAGATAAATGACAAAGAAATTATATCTATATGGGTAATCACTAAAATTAAATATTTAAGCTAAATGTTATTTGTGTTAACCATAATCACACTTTATTATGGTAAAATAGATGTAAAAAATTTCTATATTTTTCTTCTTCTCCATCACCAAACTTTTGGTTTCTTAACCTCTAAGAAACTAAGTTAATAGACTATAAATGATTGACCCATAATTTATACGTATGCATAACAATTAAAATTAAATAATCAAGCACAATATTGTTTATATTCATCGTATTCACATTGACTTATGGTATATTACATATCTAAAAATATTCAGTATTTCTCTTCACCATCCCAAACTTTTAGGATTTTTTTATCACTAAGCAAAAATTACAATAGACTATAGTAGATGAAAAAAAATCAATTATATGTTATTTTTCTACTCCACAACAAAATTTTAGGGTTTCCCTACTAAAAAACAAAGTTATAAAACTATAATCCATGACATATATTTTTTTATAAAATAGGTAATAATTAAAATAAATAAATAAACTAGAATCTATTTATATTTACCATTTTCACATTGCATTATGCTTTATTAGATTTAAACATATTCAATATGGTTCTTCTCCGTCACCAAATTTCATGTTTCTTCGTCAGTAGGCCGTAGAGTTAAAAGACTATAGATGAATGATAAATAAATTATATCTATATGGGTAATCACTAAAATTAAATATTTAAGCTCAATGTTATTTGTGTTAACCATAATCACATTGTATCATGGTAAAATAGATGTAAAAAATTTCTATATTTTTCTTCTTCTCCATCACACAAATTTTGGTTCTTAACCTCAAAGAAACTAAGTTAAGAGACTACAAATGAATGACCCATAACTTATACGTACACATTACAAACAAAATGAAATAATCAAGATCAATATTATTTACATTCATCGTATTCGCATTGATTTATGGTATATTACATCTAAAAATATTCAATATTTCTCTTCACCATCCCAAAGTTTTAGATTTTTTTGTCACTAAGAAAAAATTACAACAGACTATAGTAGATGAAAAAAATCAATTATCTGTTATTTTTCTACTCCATCACAAAATTTTAGGTTTTTCCCTACTAAAAAATAAAGTTATAAGACTATAATCCATGACATATAATATTCTATAAAATAGGTTATAATTAAAATAAATAATCAAGTTAGAATATATTTATATTTACCGTTTTCACATTGAATTATGGTTTATTAGATGTAAACATATTCAATATGGTTCTTCTCTGTCACCAAATTTCATGTTTCTTCGTCAGTAGGCCGTAGAGTTAAAAGACTATAGATAAATGACAAAGAAATTATATCTATATGGGTAATCACTAAAATTAAATATTTAAGCTCAATGTTATTTGTGTTAACCATAATCACACTGTATTATGGTAAAATAGATGTAAAAAATTTCTATATTTTTCTTCTTCTCCATCACCAAAATTTTGGTTTCTTAACCTCTAAGAAACTAAGTTAAGAGACTATAAATGATTGACCCATAATTTGTACGTATGCATAACAATTAAAATTAAATAATCAAGCACAATATTGTTTATATTCATCGTATTCACATTGACTTATGGTATATTACATATCTAAACATATTCAGTATTTCTCTTCACCATCCCAAACTTTTAGGATTTTTTTATCACTAAGCAAAAATTACAATAGACTATAGTAGATGAAAAAAATCAACTATATGTTATTTTTCTACTCCGCAACAAAATTTTAGGTTTTCCCTACAAAAAACAAAGTTATAAGACTATAATCCATGACATAAATGTTTTCTATAAAATACGTAATAATTAAATTAAATAATCAAGCTAGAATATATTTATATTTACCATTTTCATATTGCATTATGCTTTATTAGATTTAAACATATTCAATATGGTTCGTCTCCGTCACCAAATTTCATCTTTCTTCGTCAGTAGGCCGCAGAGTTAAAAGACTATAGATGAATGACAAATAAATTATATCTATATGGGTAATCACTAAAATTAAATATTTAAGCTCAATGTTATTTGTGTTAACCATAATCACATTGTATTATGGTAAAATAGATGTAAAAAATTTCTATATTTTTCTTCTTCTCCATCACACAAATTTTGGTTCTTAACCTCAAAGAAACTAAGTTAAGAGACTACAAATGAATGACCCATAACTTATACATACGCATTACAATTAAAATTAACTAATCAAGCTCAATATTATTTACATTCATCGTATTCGCCTTGATTTATGGTATTCACATTGACTTGTGGTATATTACATATCTAAAAATATTCAGTATTTCTCTTCACCATCCCAAACTTTTAGGATTTTTTTATCACTAAGCAAAAATTACAATAGACTATAGTAGATGAAAAAAATCAACTATATGTTATTTTTCTACTCCACAACAAAATTTTAGGTTTTCCCTACAAAAAACAAAGTTATAAAACTATAATCCATGACATAAATGTTTTCTATAAAATACGTAATAATTAAATTAAATAATCAAGCTAGAATATATTTATATTTACCATTTTCACATTGCATTATGCTTTATTAGATTTAAACATATTCAATATGGTTCTTCTCCGTCACCAAATTTCATGTTTCTTCGTCAGTAGGCCGCAGAGTTAAAAGACTATAGATGAATGACAAATAAATTATATCTATATGGGTAATCACTAAAATTAAATATTTAAGCTCAATGTTATTTGTGTTAACCATAATCACATTGTATTATGGTAAAATAGATTTAAAAAATTTCTATATTTTTCTTCTTCTCCATCACACAAATTTTGGTTCTTAACCTCAAAGAAACTAAGTTAAGAGACTACAAATGAATGACCCATAACTTATACATACGCATTACAATTAAAATTAACTAATCAAGCTCAATATTATTTACATTCATCGTATTCGCATTGATTTATGGTATATTACATCTAAAAATATTCAATATTTCTCTTCACCATCCCAAAGTTTTAGATTTTTTTGTCACTAAGAAAAAATTACAATAGACTATAGTAGATGAAAAAAATCAATTATCTGTTATTTTTCTACTCCATCACAAAATTTTAGGTTTTTCCCTACTAAAAAATAAAGTTATAAGACTATAATCCATGACATATAATTTTCTATAAAATAGGTAATAATTAAAATAAATAATCAAGTTAGAATATATTTATATTTACCGTTTTCACATTGAATTATGGTTTATTAGATGTAAACATATTCAATATGGTTCTTCTTTGTCACCAAATTTCATGTTTCTTCGTCAGTATGCCGCAGAGTTAAAAGACTATAGATAAATGACAAAGAAATTATATCTATATGGGTAATCACTAAAATTAAATATTTAAGCTCAATGTTATTTGTGTTAACCATAATCACACTGTATTATGGTAAAATAGATGTAAAAAATTTCTATATTTTTCTTCTTCTCCATCACCAAAATTTTGGTTTCTTAACCTCTAAGAAACTAAGTTAAGAGACTATAAATGATTGACCCATAATTTATACGTATGCATAACAATTAAAATTAAATAATCAAGCACAATATTGTTTATATTCATCGTATTCACATTGACTTATGGTATATTACATATCTAAATATATTCAATATTTCTCTTCACCATCCCAAACTTTTAGGATTTTTTTATCACTAAGCAAAAATTACAATAGACTATAGTAGATGAAAAAAATCAACTATATGTTATTTTTCTACTCCACAACAAAATTTTAGGTTTTCCCTACAAAAAACAAAGTTATAAGACTATAATCCATGACATAAATGTTTTCTATAAAATATGTAATAATTAAATTAAATAATCAAGCTAGAATATATTTATATTTACCATTTTCACATTGCATTATGCTTTATTAGATTTAAACATATTCAACATGGTTCTTCTCCGTCACCAAATTTCATGTTTCTTCGTCAGTAGGCCGCAGTGTTAAAAGACTATAGATGAATGACAAATAAATTATATCTATATGGGTAATCACTAAAATTAAATATTTAAGCTCAATGTTATTTTTGTTAACCATAATCACATTGTATTATGGTAAAATAGATGTAAAAAATTTCTATATTTTTCTTCTTCTCCATCACACAAATTTTGGTTCTTAACCTTAAAGAAACTAAGTTAAGAGACTACAAATGAATGACCCATAACTTATACATACGCATTACAATTAAAATTAACTAATCAAGCTCAATATTATTTACATTCATCGTATTCGCATTGATTTATGGTATTCACATTGACTTATGGTATATTACATATCTAAAAATATTCAGTATTTCTCTTCACCATCCCAAACTTTTAGGATTTTTTTATCACTAAGCAAAAATTACAATAGACTATAGTAGATGAAAAAAATAAACTATATGTTATTTTTCTACTCCACAACAAAATTTTAGGTTTTCCCTACAAAAAACAAAGTTATAAGACTATAATCCACGACATAAATGTTTTCTATAAAATATGTAATAATTAAATTAAATAATCAAGCTAGAATATATTTATATTTACCATTTTCACATTGCATTATGCTTTATTAGATTTAAACATATTCAATATGGTTCTTCTCCGTCACCAAATTTCATGTTTCTTCGTCAGTAGGCCGCAGAGTTAAAAGACTATAGATGAATGACAAATAAATTATATCTATATGGGTAATCACTAAAATTAAATATTTAAGCTCAATGTTATTTGTGTTAACCATAATCACATTGTATTATGGTAAAATAGATGTAAAAAATTTCTATATTTTTCTTCTTCTCCATCACACAAATTTTGGTTCTTAACCTCAAAGAAACTAAGTTATGAGACTACAAATGAATGATCCATAACTTATACATACGCATTACAATTAAAATTAATTAATCAAGCTCAATATTATTTACATTCATCGTATTCGCATTGGTTTATGGTATATTACATCTAAAAATATTCAATATTTCTCTTCACCATCCCAAAGTTTTAGATTTTTTGTCACTAAGAAAAAATTACAACAGACTATAGTAGATGAAAAAAATCAATTATCTGTTATTTTTCTACTCCATCACAAAATTTTAGGTTTTTCCTTACTAAAAAATAAAGTTATAAGACTATAATCCATGACATATATTTTTCTATAAAATAGGTAATAATTAAAATAAATAATCAAGTTAGAATACATTTATATTTACCGTTTTAACATTGAACTATGGTTTATTAGATGTAAACATATTCAATATGGTTCTTCTCTGTCACCAAATTTCATGTTTCTTCGTC
Organism: Lathyrus sativus; assembly: GCA_963859935.3. Classification (NCBI taxonomy): domain Eukaryota; kingdom Viridiplantae; phylum Streptophyta; class Magnoliopsida; order Fabales; family Fabaceae; genus Lathyrus; species Lathyrus sativus. Next base: position 13,819,141 of record OZ012741.1, read on the forward strand.
AGTAGGCCGCAGAGTTAAAAGACTATAGATAAATGACAAAGAAATTATATCTATATGGGTAATCACTGAAATTAAATATTTAAGCTCAATGTTATTTGTGTTAACCATAATCACACTGTATTATGGTAAAATAGATGTAAAAAATTTCTATATTTTTCTTCTTCTCCATCACCAAAATTTTGGTTTCTTAACCTCTAAGAAACTAAGTTAACATACTATAAATGATTGACCCATAATTTATACGTATGCATAACAATTAAAATTAAATAATCAGGCACAATATTATTTATATTCATCGTATTCACATTGACTTATGGTATATTACATATATTAAAATATTCAATATTTCTCTTCACCATCCCAAACTTTTAGGATTTTTTTATCACTAAGCAAAAATTACAATAGACTATAGAAGATGAAAAAAATCAACTATATGTTATTTTTCTACTCCACAATAAAATTTTAGGTTTTCCCTACAAAAAACAAAGTTATAAGACTATAATCCATGATATAAATGTTTTCTATAAAATACGTAATAATTAAATTAAATAATCAAGCTAGAATATATTTATATTTACCATTTTCACATTGATTTATGGTTTATTAGATGTAAACATATTCAATATGGTTCTTCTACGTGACCAAATTTCATGTTTCTTCGTCAGTAAGCCGCAGAGTTAAAAGACTATAGATGAATGACAAATAAATTATATCTATATGGGTAATCACTAAAATTAAATATTTAAGCTCAATGTTATTTGTGTTAACCATAATCACACCGTATAATGGTAAAATAGATGTAAAAAATTTCTATATTTTTCTTCTTCTCCATCACACAAATTTTGGTTCTTAACCTCAAAGAAACTAAGTTAAGAGACTACAAATGAATGACCCATAACTTATACGTACGCGTTACAATTAAAATTAACTAATCAAGCTCAATATTATTTACATTCATCGTATTTGCAGTGATTTATGGTATATTACATCTAAAAATATTCAATATTTCTCTTCACCATCCCAAAGTTTTAGATTTTTTTGTCACTAAGAAAAAATTACAACAGACTATAGTAGATGAAAAAAAATAAATTATCTGTTATTTTTCTACTCCATCACAAAATTTTAGGTTTTTGCCTACTAAAAAATAAAGTTATAAGACTATAATCCATGACATATATTTTTCTATAAAATAGGTAATAATTAAAATAAGTAATCAAGCTAGAATATATTTATATTTACCGTTTTCACATTGAATTATGGTTTATTAGATGTAAACATATTCAATATGGTTCTTCTCTGTCACCAAATTTCATGTTTCTTCGTCAGTAGGCCGCAGAGTTAAAAGACTATAGATAAATGACAAAGAAATTATATCTATATGGGTAATCACTAAAATTAAATATTTAAGCTCAATGTTATTTGTGTTAACCATAATCACACTGTATTATGGTAAAATAGATGTAAAAAATTTCTATATTTTTCTTCTTCTCCATCACCAAAATTTTGGTTTTTTAACCTATAAGAAACTAAGTTAAGACACTATAAATGATTGACCCATAATTTATACGTATGCATAACAATTAAAATTAAATAATCAAGCACAATATTGTTTATATTCATCGTATTCACATTGACTTATGGTATATTACATATCTAAAAATATTCAGTATTTCTCTTCACCATCCCAAACTTTTAGGATTTTTTTATCACTAAGCAAAAACTACAATAGACTATAGTAGATGAAAAAAATCAATTATATGTTATTTTTCTACTCAACAACAAAATTTTAGGGTTTCCCTACTAAAAAACAAAGTTATAAAACTATAATCCATTGCATATATTTTTTTAATAAAATAGGTAATAATTAAAATAAATAATCAAACTAGAATATATTTATATTTACCATTTTCACATTGCATTATCCTTTATTAGATTTAAACATATTCAATATGGTTCTTCTCTGTCACCAAATTTCATGTTTCTTCGTCAGTAGGCCGTAGAGTTAAAAGACTATAGATGAATGATAAATAAATTATATCTATATGGGTAATCACTAAAATCAAATATTTAAGCTCAATGTTATTTGTGTTAACCATAATCACATTGTATTATGGTAAAATAGATGAAAAAATTTCTATATTTTTCTTCTTCTCTATCACACAAATTTTGGTTCTTAACCTCAAAGAAACTAAGTTATGAGACTACAAATGAATGATCCATAACTTATACGTACGCATTACAATTAAAATTAATTAATCAAGCTCAATATTATTTACATTCATCGTATTCGCATTGATTTATGGTATATTACATCTAAAAATATTCAATATTTCTCTTCACCATCCCAAAGTTTTAGATTTGTTTGTCACTAAGAAAAAATTACAACAGACTATAGTAGATGAAAAAAATCAATTATCTGTTATTTTTCTACTCCATCACAAAATTTTAGGTTTTTCCTTACTAAAAAATAAAGTTATAAGACTATAATCCATGACATATATTTTTCTATCCATGACATATATTTTTCTATAAAATAGGTAATAATTAAAATAAATAATCAAGTTAGAATATATTTATATTTACCATTTTCACATTGAATTATGGTTTATTAGATCTAAACATATTCAATATGGTTCTTCTCCGTCACCAAATTTCATGTTTCTTCGTCAGTAGGCCGCAGAGTTAAAAGACTATAGATAAATGACAAAGAAATTATATCTATATGGGTAATCACTAAAATTAAATATTTAAGCTCAATGTTATTTGTGTTAACCATAATCACACTGTATTATGGTAAAATAGATGTAAAAAATTTCTATATTTTTCTTCTTCTCCATCACCAAAATTTTGGTTTTTTAACCTATAAGAAACTAAGTTAAGACACTATAAATGATTGACCCATAATTTATACGTATGCATAACAATTAAAATTAAATAATCAAGCACAATATTGTTTATATTCATCGTATTCACATTGACTTATGGTATATTACATATCTAAAAATATTCAGTATTTCTCTTCACCATCCCAAACTTTTAGGATTTTTTTATCACTAAGCAAAAACTACAATAGACTATAGTAGATGAAAAAAATCAATTATATGTTATTTTTCTACTCAACAACAAAATTTTAGGGTTTCCCTACTAAAAAACAAAGTTATAAAACTATAATCCATTGCATATATTTTTTTTATAAAATAGGTAATAATTAAAATAAATAATCAAACTAGAATATATTTATATTTACCATTTTCACATTGCATTATCCTTTATTAGATTTAAACATATTCAATATGGTTCTTCTCTGTCACCAAATTTCATGTTTCTTCGTCAGTAGGCTGTAGAGTTAAAAGACTATAGATGAATGATAAATAAATTATATCTATATGGGTAATCACTAAAATCAAATATTTAAGCTCAATGTTATTTGTGTTAACCATAATCACATTGTATTATGGTAAAATAGATGAAAAAATTTCTATATTTTTCTTCTTCTCTATCACACAAATTTTGGTTCTTAACCTCAAAGAAACTAAGTTATGAGACTACAAATGAATGATCCATAACTTATACGTACGCATTACAATTAAAATTAATTAATCAAGCTCAATATTATTTACATTCATCGTATTCGCATTGATTTATGGTATATTACATCTAAAAATATTCAATATTTCTCTTCACCATCCCAAAGTTTTAGATTTGTTTGTCACTAAGAAAAAATTACAACAGACTATAGTAGATGAAAAAAATCAATTATCTGTTATTTTTCTACTCCATCACAAAATTTTAGGTTTTTCCTTACTAAAAAATAAAGTTATAAGACTATAATCCATGACATATATTTTTCTATCCATGACATATATTTTTCTATAAAATAGGTAATAATTAAAATAAATAATCAAGTTAGAATATATTTATATTTACCATTTTCACATTGAATTATGGTTTATTAGATCTAAACATATTCAATATGGTTCTTCTCTGTCACCAAATTTCATGTTTCTTCGTCAGTAGGCCGCAGAGTTAAAAGACTATAGATAAATGACAAAGAAATTATATCTATATGGGTAATCACTAAAATTAAATATTTAAGCTCAATGTTATTTGTGTTAACCATAATCACACTGTATTATGGTAAAATAGATGTAAAAAATTTCTATATTTTTCTTCTTCTCCATCACCAAAATTTTGGTTTCTTAACCTCTAAGAAACTAAGTTAAGACACTATAAATGATTGACCCATAATTTATACGTATGCATAACAATTAAAATTAAATAATCAAGCACAATATTGTTTATATTCATCGTATTCACATTGACTTATGGTATATTACATATCTAAAAATATTCAGTATTTCTCTTCACCATCCCAAACTTTTAGGATTTTTTTATCACTAAGCAAAAACTACAATAGACTATAGTAGATGAAAAAAATCAATTATATGTTATTTTTCTACTCAACAACAAAATTTTAGGGTTTCCCTACTAAAAAACAAAGTTATAAAACTATAATCCATTGCATATATTTTTTTTATAAAATAGGTAATAATTAAAATAAATAATCAAACTAGAATATATTTATATTTACCATTTTCACATTGCATTATCCTTTATTAGATTTAAACATATTCAATATGGTTCTTCTCTGTCACCAAATTTCATGTTTCTTCGTCAGTAGGCTGTAGAGTTAAAAGACTATAGATGAATGATAAATAAATTATATCTATATGGGTAATCACTAAAATCAAATATTTAAGCTCAATGTTATTTGTGTTAACCATAATCACATTGTATTATGGTAAAATAGATGAAAAAATTTCTATATTTTTCTTCTTCTCTATCACACAAATTTTGGTTCTTAACCTCAAAGAAACTAAGTTATGAGACTACAAATGAATGATCCATAACTTATACGTACGCATTACAATTAAAATTAATTAATCAAGCTCAATATTATTTACATTCATCGTATTCGCATTGATTTATGGTATATTACATCTAAAAATATTCAATATTTCTCTTCACCATCCCAAAGTTTTAGATTTGTTTGTCACTAAGAAAAAATTACAACAGACTATAGTAGATGAAAAAAATCAATTATCTGTTATTTTTCTACTCCATCACAAAATTTTAGGTTTTTCCTTACTAAAAAATAAAGTTATAAGACTATAATCCATGACATATATTTTTCTATCCATGACATATATTTTTCTATAAAATAGGTAATAATTAAAATAAATAATCAAGTTAGAATATATTTATATTTACCATTTTCACATTGAATTATGGTTTATTAGATCTAAACATATTCAATATGGTTCTTCTCTGTCACCAAATTTCATGTTTCTTCGTCAGTAGGCCGCAGAGTTAAAAGACTATAGATAAATGACAAAGAAATTATATCTATATGGGTAATCACTAAAATTAAATATTTAAGCTCAATGTTATTTGTGTTAACCATAATCACACTGTATTATGGTAAAATAGATGTAAAAAATTTCTATATTTTTCTTCTTCTCCATCACCAAAATTTTGGTTTCTTAACCTCTAAGAAACTAAGTTAAGATACTATAAATGATTGACCCATAATTTATACGTATGCATAACAATTAAAATTAAATAATCAGGCACAATATTATTTATATTCATCGTATTCACATTGACTTATGGTATATTACATATATTAAAATATTCAATATTTCTCTTCACCATCCCAAACTTTTAGGATTTTTTTATCACTAAGCAAAAATTACAATAGACTATAGAAGATGAAAAAAATCAACTATATGTTATTTTTCTACTCCACAACAAAATTTTAGGTTTTCCCTACAAAAAACAAAGTTATAAGACTATAATCCATGACTTAAATGTTTTCTATAAAATACGTAATAATTAAATTAAATAATCAAGTTAGAATATATTTATATTTACCGTTTTCACATTGAATTATGGTTTATTAGATGTAAACATATTCAATATGGTTCTTCTCTGTCACCAAATTTCATGTTTCTTCGTCAGTAGGCCGCAGAGTTAAAAGACTATAGATGAATGACAAATAAATTTTATCTATATGGGTAATCACTAAAATTAAATATTTAAGCTCAATGTTATTTGTGTTAACCATAATCACACCGTATAATGGTAAAATAGATGTAAAAAATTTCTATATTTTTCTTCTTCTCCATCACACAAATTTTGGTTCTTAACCTCAAAGAAACTAAGTTAAGAGACTACAAATGAATAACTTATACGTACGCATTACAATTAAAATTAACTAATCAAGCTCAATATTATTTACATTCATCATATTTGCATTGATTTATGGTATATTACATATCTAAAAATATTCAATATTTCTCTTCACCATCCCAAACTTTTAGGATTTTTTTATCACTAACCAACAAATTACAATAGACTATAGTAGATAATAAAAAATTAATTATATGTTATTTTTCTACTCCACAACATAATTTTAGGTTTTCTCTAATAAAAAACAAATTTAAAAGAGTATAATCCATGACATATATGTTTTTTTTATAAAATAGGTAATAATTAAAATAAATAATACAGCTAGAATATATTTAAATTTACCCTTTTCACATTGCATTATGCTTTATTAGATGTAAACACATAATTTATACGTATGCATAACAATTAAAATTAAATAATCAAGAACAATATTGTTTATACTCATCGTATTCACATTGAGTTATGGTATATTACATGTCTAAAAATATTCAATTACATCTAAAAATACTCATCGTATTCACATTGACCCATAACTTATACGTACGCATTACAATTAAAATTAACTAATCAAGCACAATATTGTTTATATTCATCATATTCGCATTGATTTATGGTATATTACATCTAAAAATATTCAATATTTCTCTTCACCATCCCAAAGTTTTAGATTTTTTTGTCACTAAGAAAAAATTACAATAGACTATAGTAGTTGAAAACAATCAATTATATGTTATTTTTCTACTCCATCACAAAATTTTAGGTTTTTCACTACTAAAAAATAAAGTTATAAGACTATAATCCATGACATATATTTTTTTTTTATAAAATAGGTAATAATTAAAATAAATAATCAAGTTAGAATATATTTAAATTTACCATTTTCACAGTGAACTATGGTTTATTAGAAGTAAACATATTTAATCTGGTTCTTCTCCGTCACCAAATTTCATGTTTCTTCGTCAGTAGGCCGCAGAGTTAAAAGACTATAGATGAATGACAAATAAATTATATCTACATGGGTTATCACTAAAATATAATATTTAAGCTCAATGTTATTTGTGTTAACCATAATCACATTGTATTATGGTAAAATAGATGTAAAAAATTTCTATATTTTTTTTCCTCTCCATCACCAAAATTTTGATTCCTAAACCTCAAAGAAACTAAGTTAAGTGACTACAAATGAATGACCCATAATTTATTCGTATGCATAACAATTAAAATTAAATAATCAAGCACAAAATTGTTTATATTCATCGTATTCGCATTGACTTATGGTATATTACATATCTAAAAATATTCAATATTTCTCTTCACCATCCCAAATTTTAGGATTTTTTTATCACTAAGAAAAAATTAAAATAGACAATAGTAGATGAAAAAAATAAACTATATGTTATTTTTCTACTGCACAACAAAATTTTTGGTTTTCCCTACAAAAAACAAAGTTATAAGACTATAATCCATGACATAAATGTTTTTAATAAAATAGGTAATAATTAAAATAAATTATAAAGCTAGAATATATTTATATTTACCATTTTCAAATTGAAGTATGGTTTATTAGATGTAAACATATTCAATATGGTTCTTCTTCGTCACCAAATTTCATGTTTCTTTGTCAGTAGGCCGCAGAGTTAAAAGACTATAGATGAATGACAAATAAATTATATCTACATGGGTTATCACTAAAATTAAATTTTTAAGCTCAATGTTATTTGTGTTAACCATAATCACATTGTATTATGGTAAAATAGATGTAAAAAATTTCTATATTTTTGTTCTTCTCCATTACCAAAATTTTGGTTTCTTAACCTCTAAGAAACTAAGTTAAGAGACTACAAATGAATGACCCATAATTTATTCGTATGCATAACAATTAAAATTAAATAATCAAGCACAATATTGTTTATATTCATCATATTCGCATTGACTTATGGTATATTACATATCTAAAAATATTCAATATTTATCTTCACCATCCCAAAGTTTTAGGATTTTTTTATCACTAAGCAAAAATTACAATAGACTATAGTAGATGAAAACAATCAATTATATGTTATTTTCTACTCCACAACAAAATTTTAGGTTTTCCCTACTAAAAAACAAATTTATAAGACTATAATCCATGAAATATATGTTTTTTTTATAAAATAGGTAATAATTAAAATAAATAATCAAGTTAGAATATATTTAAATTTACCATTTTCACAGTGAACTATGGTTTATTAGAAGTAAACATATTTAATCTGGTTCTTCTCCGTCACCAAATTTCATGTTTCTTCGTCAGTAGGCCGCAGAGTTAAAAGATTATAGATGAATGACAAATAAATTATATCTACATGGGTTATCACTAAAATTAAATATTTAAGCTCAATGTTATTTGTGTTAACCATAATCACATTGTATTATGGTAAAATAGATGTAAAAAATTTCTATATTTTTTTTCCTCTCCATCACCAAAATTTTGATTTCTAAACCTCAAAGAAACGAAGTTAAGTGACTACAAATGAATGACCCATGATTTATTCGTATGCATAACAATTAAAATTAAATAATCAAGCACAATATTGTTTATATTCATCGTATTCGCATTGACTTATGGTATATTACATATCTAAAAATATTCAATATTTCTCTTCACCATCCCAAATTTTAGGATTTTTTTATCACTAAGCAAAAATTACAATAGACAATAGTAGATGAAAAAAATCAACTATATGTTATTTTTCTACTCCACAACAAAATTTTTGGTTTTCCCTACAAAAAACAAAGTTATAAGACTATAATCCATGACATAAATGTTTTTAATAAAATAGGTAATAATTAAAATAAATAATCAAGCTAGAATATATTTATATTTACCATTTTCACATGGAATTATGGTTTATTAGATGTAAACATATTCTATATGGTTCTTCTCCGTCACCAAATTTCATGTTTCTTCGTCAGTAGGCCGCAGTGTTAAAAGACTATAGATGAATGACAAATAAATTATATCTATATGGGTAATTACTAAAATATAATATATTTAAGCTCAATGTTATTTGTGTTAACCATAATTACATTGTATTATGGTAAAATAGATGTAAAAAATTTCTATATTTTTTTCCTTCTCCATCACCAAAATTTTGATTTCTAAACCTCAAAGAAACTAAGTTAAGTGACTACAAATGAATGACCCATAATTTATTCGTATGCATAACAATTAAAATTAAATAATCAAGCACAATATTGTTTATATTCATCGTATTCGCATTGACTTATGGTATATTACATATCTAAAAATATTCAATATTTCTCTTCACCATCCCAAATTTTAGGAATTTTTTATCACTAAGAAAAAATTTCAATAGACAATAGTAGATGAAAAAAATAAACTATATGTTATTTTTCTACTGCACAACAAAATTTTTGGTTTTCCCTACAAAAAAACAAAGTTATAAGACTATAATCCATGACATAAATGTTTTTAATAAAATAGGTAATAATTAAAATAAATTATAAAGCTAGAATATATTTATATTTACCATTTTCACATTGAAGTATGGTTTATTAGATGTAAACATATTCAATATGGTTCTTCTTCGTCACCAAATTTCATGTTTCTTCGTCAGTAGGCCGCAGTGTTAAAAGACTATAGATGAATGACAAATAAATTATATCTATATGGGTAATCACTAAAATATAATATATTTAAGCTCAATGTTATTTGTGTTAAGCATAATCACATTGTATTATGGTAAAGTAGATGTAAAAAATTTCTATATTTTTGTTCTTCTCCATCACCAAAATTTTGGTTTCTTAACCTCTAAGAAACTAAGTTAAGAGACTACAAATGAATGACCCATAATTTATTCGTATGCATAACAATTAAAATTAAATAATCAAGCACAATATTGTTTATATTCATCATATTCGCATTGACTTATGGTATATTACATATCTAAAAATATTCAATATTTGTCTTCACCATCCCAAAGTTTTAGGATTTTTTTATCACTAAGCAAAAATTACAATAGACTATAGTAGATGAAAACAATCAATTATATGTTATTTTCTACTCCACAACAAAATTTTAGGTTTTCCCTACTAAAAAACAAATTTATAAGACTATAATCCATGAAATATATGTTTTTTTTTATAAAATAGGTAATAATTAAAATAAATAATCAAGTTAGAATATATTTAAATTTACCATTTTCACAGTGAACTATGGTTTATTAGAAGTAAACATATTTAATCTGGTTCTTCTCCGTCACCAAATTTCATGTTTCTTCGTCAGTAGGCCGTAGAGTTAAAAGACTATAGATGAATGACAAATAAATTATATCAACATGGGTTATCACTAAAATTAAATATTTAAGCTCAATGTTATTTGTGTTAACCATAATCACATTGTATTATGGTAAAATAGATGTAAAAAATTTCTATATTTTTTTTCCTCTCCATCACAAAAATTTTGATTTCTAAACCTCAAAGAAACGAAGTTAAGTGACTACAAATGAATGACCCATAATTTATTCGTATGCATAACAATTAAAATTAAATAATCAAGCACAATATTGTTTATATTCATCGTATTCGCATTGACTTATGGTATATTACATATCTAAAAATATTCAATATTTCTCTTCACCATCCCAAATTTTAGGATTTTTTTATCACTAAGCAAAAATTACAATAGACAATAGAAGATGAAAAAAATAAACTATATGTTATTTTTCTACTGCACAACAAAATTTTTGGTTTTCCCTACAAAAAACAAAGTTATAAGACTATAATCCATGAAATATAAGTTTTTTTATATAATATGTAAGAATTAAAATAAATAATCAAGTTAGAATATATTTAAATTTACCATTTTCACAGTGAACTATGGTTTATTAGAAGTAAACATATTTAATCTGGTTCTTCTCCGTCACCAAATTTCATGTTTCTTCGTTAGTAGGCCGCAGAGTTAAAAGACTATAGATGAATGACAAATAAATTATATCTACATGGGTTATCACTAAAATTAAATATTTAAGCTCAATGTTATTTGTGTTAACCATAATCACATTGTATTATGGTAAAATAGATGTAAAAAATTTCTATATTTTTTTTCTTCTCCATCACCAAAATTTTGATTTCTAAACCTCAAAGAAACTAAGTTAAGTGACTACAAATGAATGACCCATAATTTATTCGTATGCATAACAATTAAAATTAAATAATCAAGCACAATATTGTTAATATTCATCGTATTCGCATTGACTTATGGTATATTACATATCTAAAAATATTCAATATTTCTCTTCACCATCCCAAATTTTAGGATTTTTTTATCACTAAGAAAAAATTACAATAGACAATAGTAGATGAAAAAAATAAACTATATGTTATTTTTCTACTCCACAACAAAATTTTTGGTTTTCCCTACAAAAAACAAAGTTATAAGACTATAATCCATGACATAAATGTTTTTTATAAAATAGGTAATAATTAAAATAAATAATCAAGCTAGAATATATTTATATTTACCATTTTCACATTGAATTATGGTTTATTAGATGTAAACATATTCAATATGGTTCTTCTCCGTCACCAAATTTCATGTTTCTTCGTCAGTAGGCCGCAGTGTTAAAAGACTATAGATGAATGACAAATAAATTATATCTATATGGGTAATCACTAAAATATAATATATTTAAGCTCAATGTTATTTGTGTTAACCATAATTACATTGTATTATGGTAAAATAGATGTAAAAAATTTCTATATTTTTTTCCTTCTCCATCACCAAAATTTTGATTTCTAAACCTCAAAGAAACTAAGTTAAGTGACTACAAATGAATGACCCATAATGTTTTCGTATGCATAACAATTAAAATTAAATAATCAAGCACAATATTGTTTATATTCATCGTATTCGCATTGACTTATGGTATATTACATATCTAAAAATATTCAATATTTCTCTTCACCATCCCAAATTTTAGGATTTTTTTATCACTAAGAAAAAATTACAATAGACAATAGTAGATGAAAAAAATAAACTATATGTTATTTTTCTACTGCACAACAAAATTTTTGGTTTTTCCTACAAAAAACAAAGTTATAAGACTATAATCCATGAAATATAAGTTTTTTTTTTATAAAATATGTAAAAATTAAAATAAATAATCAAGTTAGAATATATTTAAATTTACCATTTTCACAGTGAACTATGGTTTATTAGAAGTAAACGTATTTAATCTGGTTCTTCTCCGTCACCAAATTTCATGTTTCTTCGTCAGTAGGCCGCAGAGTTAAAAGACTATAGATGAATGACAAATAAATTATATCTACATGGGTTATCACTAAAATTAAATATTTAAGCTCAATGTTATTTGTGTTAACCATAATCACATTGTATTATGGTAAAATAGATGTAAAAAATTTCTATATTTTTTTTCCTCTCCATCACCAAAATTTTGATTTCTAAACCTCAAAGAAACTAAGTTAAGTGACTACAAATGAATGACCCATAATTTATTCGTATGCATAACAATTAAAATTAAATAATCAAGCACAATATTGTTAATATTCATCGTATTCGCATTGACTTATGGTATATTACATATCTAAAAATATTCAATATTTCTCTTCACCATCCCAAATTTTAGGATTTTTTTATCACTAAGAAAAAATTACAATAGACAATAGTAGACGAAAAAAATAAACTATATGTTATTTTTCTACTCCACAACAAAATTTTTGGTTTTCCCTACAAAAAACAAAGTTATAAGACTATAATCCATGACATAAATGTTTTTTATAAAATAGGTAATAATTAAAATAAATAATCAAGCTAGAATATATTTATATTTACCATTTTCACATTGAATTATGGTTTATTAGATGTAAACATATTCAATATGGTTCTTCTCCGTCACCAAATTTCATGTTTCTTCGTCAGTAGGCCGCAGTGTTAAAAGACTATAGATGAATGACAAATAAATTATATCTATATGGGTAATCACTAAAATATAATATATTTAAGCTCAATGTTATTTGTGTTAACCATAATTACATTGTATTATGGTAAAATAGATGTAAAAAATTTCTATATTTTTTTCCTTCTCCATCACCAAAATTTTGATTTCTAAACCTCAAAGAAACTAAGTTAAGTGACTACAAATGAATGACCCATAATGTTTTCGTATGCATAACAATTAAAATTAAATAATCAAGCACAATATTGTTTATATTCATCGTATTCGCATTGACTTATGGTATATTACATATCTAAAAATATTCAATATTTCTCTTCACCATCCCAAATTTTAGGATTTTTTTATCACTAAGAAAAAATTACAATAGACAATAGTAGATGAAAAAAATAAACTATATGTTATTTTTCTACTGCACAACAAAATTTTTGGTTTTTCCTACAAAAAACAAAGTTATAAGACTATAATCCATGAAATATAAGTTTTTTTTATAAAATATGTAAAAATTAAAATAAATAATCAAGTTAGAATATATTTAAATTTACCATTTTCACAGTGAACTATGGTTTATTAGAAGTAAACATATTTAATCTGGTTCTTCTCCGTCACCAAATTTCATGTTTCTTCGTCAGTAGGCCGCAGAGTTAAAAGACTATAGATGAATGACAAATAAATTATATCTACATGGGTTATCACTAAAATTAAATATTTAAGCTCAATGTTATTTGTGTTAACCATAATCACATTGTATTATGGTAAAATAGATGTAAAAAATTTCTATATTTTTTTTCCTCTCCATCACCAAAATTTTGATTTCTAAACCTCAAAGAAACTAAGTTAAGTGACTACAAATGAATGACCCATAATTTATTCGTATGCATTACAATTAAAATTAAATAATCAAGCACAATATTGTTTATATTCATCGTATTCGCATTGACTTATGGTATATTACATATCTAAAAATATTCAATATTTCTCTTCACCATCCCAAATTTTAGGATTTTTTTATCACTAAGAAAAAATTACAATAGACAATAGTAGATGAAAAAAATAAACTATATGTTATTTTTCTACTGCACAACAAAATTTTTGGTTTTCCCTACAAAAAACAAAGTTATAAGACTATAATCCATGACATAAATGTTTTTAATAAAATAGGTAATAATTAAAATAAATTATAAAGCTAGAATATATTTATATTTACCATTTTCACATTGAAGTATGGTTTATTATATGTAAACATATTCAATATGGCTCTTCTTCGTCACCAAATTTCATGTTTCTTCGTCAGTAGGCCGCAGAGTTAAAAGACTATAGATGAATGACAAATAAATTATGTCTACATGGGTTATCACTAAAATTAAATATTTTAGCTCAATGTTATTTGTGTTAACCATAATCACATTAAATTATGGTAAAATAGATGTAAAAAATTTCTATATTTTTGTTCTTCTCCATCACCAAAATTTTGGTTTCTTAACCTCTAAGAAACTAAGTTAAGAGACTACAAATGAATGACCCATAATTTATTCGTATGCATAACAATTAAAATTAAATAATCAAGCACAATATTGTTTATATTCATCATATTCGCATTGACTTATGGTATATTACATATCTAAAAATATTCAATATTTATCTTCACCATCCCAAAGTTTTAGGATTTTTTTATCACTAAGCAAAAATTACAATAGACTATAATAGATGAAAACAATTAATTATGTGTTATTTTCTACTCCACAACAAAATTTTAGGTTTTCCCTACTAAAAAACGAATTTATAAGACTATAATCCATGAAATATATGTTTTTTTTTATAAAATAGGTAATAATTAAAATAAATAATCAAGTTAGAATATATTTAAATTTACCATTTTCACAGTGAACTATGGTTTATTAGAAGTAAACATATTTAATCTGGTTCTTCTCCGTCACCAAATTTCATGTTTCTTCGTCAGTAGGCCGCAGAGTTAAAAGACTATAGATGAATGACAAATAAATTATATCTACATGGGTTATCACTAAAATTAAATATTTAAGCTCAATGTTATTTGTGTTAACCATAATCACATTGTATTATGGTAAAATAGATGTAAAAAATTTCTATATTTTTTTTCCTCTCCATCACAAAAATTTTGATTTCTAAACCTCAAAGAAACGAAGTTAAGTGACTACAAATGAATGACCCATAATTTATTCGTATGCATAACAATTAAAATTAAATAATCAAGCACAATATTGTTTATATTCATCGTATTCGCATTGACTTAGTGTATATTACATATCTAAAAATATTCAATATTTCTCTTCACCATCCCAAATTTTAGGATTTTTTTATCACTAAGAAAAAATTACAATAGACAATAGTAGATGAAAAAAATAAACTATATGTTATTTTTCTACTGCACAACAAAATTTTTGGTTTTCCCTACAAAAAACAAAGTTATAAGACTATAATCCATGACATAAATGTTTTTAATAAAATAGGTAATAATTAAAATAAATTATAAAGCTAGAATATATTTATATTTACCATTTTCACATTGAAGTATGGTTTATTAGATGTAAACATATTCAATATGGCTCTTCTTCGTCACCAAATTTCATGTTTCTTCGTCAGTAGGCCGCAGAGTTAAAAGACCATAGATGAATGACAAATAAATTATGTCTACATGGGTTATCACTAAAATTAAATATTTAAGCTCAATGTTATTTGTGTTAACCATAATCACATTGTATTATGGTAAAATAGATGTAAAAAATTTCTATATTTTTGTTCTTCTCCATTACCAAAATTTTGGTTTCTTAACCTCTAAGAAACTAAGTTAAGAGACTACAAATGAATGACCCATAATTTATTCGTATGCATAACAATTAAAATTAAATAATCAAGCACAATATTGTTTATATTCATCGTATTCGCATTGACTTATGGTATATTACATATCTAAAAATATTCAATATTTCTCTTCACCATCCCAAATTTTAGGATTTTTTTATCACTAAGAAAAAATTACAATAGACAATAGTAGATGAAAAAAATAAACTATATGTTATTTTTCTACTGCACAACAAAATTTTTGGTTTTCCCTACAAAAAACAAAGTTATAAGACTATAATCCATGAAATATAAGTTTTTTTTATAAAATATGTAAAAATTAAAATAAATAATCAAGTTAGAATATATTTAAATTTACCATTTTCACAGTGAACTATGGTTTATTAGAAGTAAACATATTTAATCTGGTTCTTCTCCGTCACCAAATTTCATGTTTCTTCGTCAGTAGGCCGCAGAGTTAAAAGACTATAGATGAATGACAAATAAATTATATCTACATGGGTTATCACTAAAATTAAATATTTAAGCTCAATGTTATTTGTGTTAACCATAATCACATTGTATTATGGTAAAATAGATGTAAAAAATTTCTATATTTTTTTTCCTCTCCATCACCAAAATTTTGATTTCTAAACCTCAAAGAAACTAAGTTAAGTGACTACAAATGAATGACCCATAATTTATTCGTATGCATAACAATTAAAATTAAATAATCAAGCACAATATTGTTTATATTCATCGTATTCGCATTGACTTAGTGTATATTACATATCTAAAAATATTCAATATTTCTCTTCACCATCCCAAATTTTAGGATTTTTTTATCACTAAGAAAAAATTACAATAGACAATAGTAGATGAAAAAAATAAACTATATGTTATTTTTCTACTGCACAACAAAATTTTTGGTTTTCCCTACAAAAAACAAAGTTATAAGACTATAATCCATGACATAAATGTTTTTAATAAAATAGGTAATAATTAAAATAAATTATAAAGCTAGAATATATTTATATTTACCATTTTCACATTGAAGTATGGTTTATTAGATGTAAACATATTCAATATGGCTCTTCTTCGTCACCAAATTTCATGTTTCTTCGTCAGTAGGCCGCAGAGTTAAAAGACCATAGATGAATGACAAATAAATTATGTCTACATGGGTTATCACTAAAATTAAATATTTAAGCTCAATGTTATTTGTGTTAACCATAATCACATTGTATTATGGTAAAATAGATGTAAAAAATTTCTATATTTTTGTTCTTCTCCATTACCAAAATTTTGGTTTCTTAACCTCTAAGAAACTAAGTTAAGAGACTACAAATGAATGACCCATAATTTATTCGTATGCATAACAATTAAAATTAAATAATCAAGCACAATATTGTTTATATTCATCGTATTCGCATTGACTTATGGTATATTACATATCTAAAAATATTCAATATTTCTCTTCACCATCCCAAATTTTAGGATTTTTTTATCACTAAGAAAAAATTACAATAGACAATAGTAGATGAAAAAAATAAACTATATGTTATTTTTCTACTGCACAATAAAATTTTTGGTTTTCCCTACAAAAAACAAAGTTATAAGACTATAATCCATGAAATATAAGTTTTTTTTATAAAATATGTAAAAATTAAAATAAATAATCAAGTTAGAATATATTTAAATTTACCATTTTCACAGTGAACTATGGTTTATTAGAAGTAAACATATTTAATCTGGTTCTTCTCCGTCACCAAATTTCATGTTTCTTCGTCAGTAGGCCGCAGAGTTAAAAGACTATAGATGAATGACAAATAAATTATATCTACATGGGTTATCACTAAAATTAAATATTTAAGCTCAATGTTATTTGTGTTAACCATAATCACATTGTATTATGGTAAAATAGATGTAAAAAATTTCTATATTTTTTTTCCTCTCCATCACCAAAATTTTGATTTCTAAACCTCAAAGAAACTAAGTTAAGTGACTACAAATGAATGACCCATAATTTATTCGTATGCATAACAATTAAAATTAAATAATCAAGCACAATATTGTTTATATTCATCGTATTCGCATTGACTTATGGTATATTACATATCTAAAAATATTCAATATTTCTCTTCACCATCCCAAATTTTAGGATTTTTTTATCACTAAGAAAAAATTACAATAGACAATAGTAGAAGAAAAAAATAAACTATATGTTATTTTTCTACTGCACAACAAAATTTTTGGTTTTCCCTACAAAAAACAAAGTTATAAGACTATAATCCATGACATAAATGTTTTTAATAAAATAGGTAATAATTAAAATAAATTATAAAGCTAGAATATATTTATATTTACCATTTTCACATTGAAGTATGGTTTATTAGATGTAAACATATTCAATATGGCTCTTCTTCGTCACCAAATTTCATGTTTCTTCGTCAGTAGGCCGCAGAGTTAAAAGACTATAGATGAATGACAAATAAATTATGTCTACATGGGTTATCACTAAAATTAAATATTTAAGCTCAATGTTATTTGTGTTAACCATAATCACATTGTATTATGGTAAAATAGATGTAAAAAATTTCTATATTTTTGTTCTTCTCCATCACCAAAATTTTGGTTTCTTAACCTCTAAGAAACTAAGTTAAGTGACTACAAATGAATGACCTATAATTTATTCGTATGCATAACAATTAAAATTAAATAATCAAGCACAATATTGTTTATATTCATCGTATTCACATTGACTTATGGTATATTACATATCTAAAAATATTCAATATTTCTCTTCACCATCCCAAATTTTAGGATTTTTTTATCACTAAGAAAAAATTACAATAGACAATAGTAGATGAAAAAAATAAACTATATGTTATTTTTCTACTGCACAACAAAATTTTTGGTTTTCCCTACAAAAAACAAAGTTATAAGACTATAATCCATGAAATATAAGTTTTTTTTATAAAATATGTAAAAATTAAAATAAATAATCAAGTTAGAATATATTTAAATTTACCATTTTCACAGTGAACTATGGTTTATTAGAAGTAAACATATTTAATCTGGTTCTTCTCCGTCACCAAATTTCATGTTTCTTCGTCAGTAGGCCGCAGAGTTAAAAGACTATAGATGAATGACAAATAAATTATATCTACATGGGTTATCACTAAAATTAAATATTTAAGCTCAATGTTATTTGTGTTAACCATAATCACATTGTATTATGGTAAAATAGATGTAAAAAATTTCTATATTTTTTTCCTCTCCATCATCAAAATTTTGATTTCTCAACCTCAAAGAAACTAAGTTAAGTGACTACAAATGAATGACCCATAATTTATTCGTATGCATAACAATTAAAATTAAATAATCAAGCACAATATTGTTTATATTCATCGTATTCGCATTGACTTATGGTATATTACATATCTAAAAATATTCAATATTTCTCTTCACCATCCCAAATTTTAGGATTTTTTTATCACTAAGAAAAAATTACAATAGACAATAGTAGAAGAAAAAAATAAACTATATGTTATTTTTCTACTGCACAACAAAATTTTTGGTTTTCCCTACAAAAAACAAAGTTATAAGACTATAATCCATGACATAAATGTTTTTAATAAAATAGGTAATAATTATAATAAATTATAAAGCTAGAATATATTTATATTTACCATTTTCACATTGAAGTATGGTTTATTAGATGTAAACATATTCAATATGGCTCTTCTTCGTCACCAAATTTCATGTTTCTTCGTCAGTAGGCCGCAGAGTTAAAAGACTATAGATGAATGACAAATAAATTATATCTACATGGGTTATCACTAAAATTAAATATTTAAGCTCAATGTTATTTGTGTTAACCATAATCACATTGTATTATGGTAAAATAGATGTAAAAAAGTTCTATATTTTTGTTCTTCTCCATCACCAAAATTTTGGTTTCTTAACCTCTAAGAAACTAAGTTAAGAGACTACAAATGAATGACCCATAATTTATTCGTATGCATAACAATTAAAATTAAATAATCAAGCACAATATTGTTTATATTCATCATATTCGCATTGACTTATGGTATATTACATATCTAAAAATATTCAATATTTATCTTCACCATCCCAAAGTTTTAGGATTTTTTTATCACTAAGCAAAAATTACAATAGACTATAGTAGATGAAAACAATTAATTATATGTTATTTTCTACTCCACAACAAAATTTTAGGTTTTCCCTACTAAAAAACAAATTTATAAGACTATAATCCATGAAATATATGTTTTTTTTATAAAATAGGTAATAATTAAAATAAATAATCAAGTTAGAATATATTTAAATTTACCATTTTCACAGTGAACTATGGTTTATTAGAAGTAAACATATTTAATCTGGTTCTTCTCCGTCACCAAATTTCATGTTTCTTCGTCAGTAGGCCGCAGAGTTAAAAGACTATAGATGAATGACAAATAAATTATATCTACATGGGTTATCACTAAAATTAAATATTTAAGCTCAATGTTATTTGTGTTAACCATAATCACATTGTATTATGGTAAAATAGATGTAAAAAATTTCTATATTTTTTTTCCTCTCCATCACCAAAATTTTGATTTCTAAACCTCAAAGAAACGAAGTTAAGTGACTACAAATGAATGACCCATAATTTATTCGTATGCATAACAATTAAAATTAAATAATCAAGCACAATATTGTTTATATTCATCGTATTCACATTGACTTATGGTATATTACATATCTAAAAATATTCAATATTTCTCTTCACCATCCCAAATTTTAGGATTTTTTTATCACTAAGCAAAAATTACAATAGACAATAGTAGATGAAAAAAATCAACTATATGTTATTTTTCTACTCCACAACAAAATTTTTGGTTTTCCATACAAAAAACAAAGTTATAAGACTATAATCCATGACATAAATGTTTTTTATAAAATAGGTAATAATTAAAATAAATAATCAAGCTAGAATATATTTATATTTACCATTTTCACATTGAATTATGGTTTATTAGATGTAAACATATTCAATATGGTTCTTCTTCGTCACCAAATTTCATGTTTCTTCGTCAGTAGGCCGCAGTGTTAAAAGACTATAGATGAATGACAAATAAATTATATCTATATGGGTAATCACTAAAATATAATATATTTAAGCTCAATGTTATTTGTGTTAACCATAATTACATTGTATTATGGTAAAATAGATGTAAAAAATTTCTATATTTTTTTCCTTCTCCATCACCAAAATTTTGATTTCTAAACCTCAAAGAAACTAAGTTAAGTGACTACAAATGAATGACCCATAATTTTTTCGTATGCATAACAATTAAAATTAAATAATCAAGCACAATATTGTTTATATTCATCGTATTCGCATTGACTTATGGTATATTACATATCTAAAAATATTCAATATTTCTCTTCACCATCCCAAATTTTAGGATTTTTTTATCACTAAGAAAAAATTACAATAGACAATAGTAGATGAAAAAAATAAACTATATGTTATTTTTCTACTGCACAACAAAATTTTTGGTTTTCCCTACAAAAAACAAAGTTATAAGACTATAATCCATGACATAAATGTTTTTAATAAAATAGGTAATAATTAAAATAAATTATAAAGCTAGAATATATTTATATTTACCATTTTCACATTGAAGTATGGTTTATTAGATGTAAACATATTCAATATGGTTCTTCTTCGTCACCAAATTTCATGTTTCTTCGTCAGTAGGCCGCAGAGTTAAAAGACTATAGATGAATGACAAATAAATTATATCTACATGGGTTATCACTAAAATTAAATATTTAAGCTCAATGTTATTTGTGTTAACAATAATCACATTGTATTATGGTAAAATAGATGTAAAAAATTTCTATATTTTTGTTCTTCTCCATCACCAAAATTTTGGTTTCTTAACCTCTAAGAAACTAAGTTAAGAGACTACAAATGAATGACCCATAATTTATTCGTATGCATAACAATTAAAATTAAATAATCAAGCACAATATTGTTTATATTCATCATATTCGCATTGACTTATGGTATATTACATATCTAAAAATATTCAATATTTATCTTCACCATCCCAAAGTTTTAGGATTTTTTTATCACTAAGCAAAAATTGCAACAGACTATAGTAGATGAAAACAATCAATTATATGTTATTTTCTACTCCACAACAAAATTTTAGGTTTTCCCTACTAAAAAACAAATTTATAAGACTATAATCCATGAAATATATGTTTTTTTTTATAAAATAGGTAATAATTAAAATAAATAATCAAGTTAGAATATATTTAAATTTACCATTTTCACAGTGAACTATGGTTTATTAGAAGTAAACATATTCAATATGGTTCTTCTCCGTCACCAAATTTCATGTTTCTTCGTCAGTAGGCCGCAGAGTTAAAAGACTATAGATGAATGACAAATAAATTATATCTACATGGGTTATCACTAAAATTAAATATTTAAGCTCAATGTTATTTGTGTTAACCATAATCACATTGTATTATGGTAAAATAGATGTAAAAAATTTCTATATTTTTGTTCTTCTCCATCACCAAAATTTAGGTTTCTTAACCTCTAAGAAACTAAGTTAAGAGACTACAAATGAATGACCCATAATTTATTCATATGCATAACAATTAAAATTAAATAATCAAGCACAATATTGTTTATATTCATCATATTCGCATTGACTTATGGTATATTACATATCTAAAAATATTCAATATTTATCTTCACCATCCCAAAGTTTTAGGATTTTTTTATCACTAAGCAAAAATTACAATAGACTATAGTAGATGAAAACAATCAATTATATGTTATTTTCTACTCCACAACAAAATTTTAGGTTTTCCCTACTAAAAAACAAATTTTTAAGACTATAATCCATGAAATATATGTTTTTTTTTATAAAATAGGTAATAATTAAAATAAATAATCAAGTCAGAATATATTTAAATTTACCATTTTCACAGTGAACTATGGTTTATTAGAAGTAAACATATTTAATCTGGTTCTTCTCCGTCACCAAATTTCATGTTTCTTCGTCAGTAGGCCGCAGAGTTAAAAGACTATAGATGAATGACAAATAAATTATATCTACATGGGTTATCACTAAAATTAAATATTTAAGGTCAATGTTATTTGTGTTAACCATAATCACATTGTATTATGGTAAAATAGATGTAAAAAATTTCTATATTTTTTTTCCTCTCCATCACCAAAATTTTGATTTCTAAACCTCAAAGAAACGAAGTTAAGTGACTACAAATGAATGACCCATAATTTATTCGTATGCATAACAATTAAAATTAAATAATCAAGCACAATATTGTTTATATTCATCGTATTCGCATTGACTTATGGTATATTACATATCTAAAAATATTTAATATTTCTCTTCACCATCCCAAATTTTAGGATTTTTTTATCACTAAGCAAAAATTACAATAGACAATAGTAGATGAAAAAAATCAACTATATGTTATTTTTCTACTCCACAACAAAATTTTTGGTTTTCCCTACAAAAAACAAATTTATAAGACTATAATCCATGACATAAATGTTTTTTATAAAATAGGTAATAATTAAAATAAATAATTAAGCTAGAATATATTTATATTTACCATTTTCACATTGAATTATGGTTTATTAGATGTAAACATATTCAATATGGTTCTTCTCCGTCACCAAATTTCATGTTTCTTCGTCAGTAGGCCGCAGTGTTAAAAGACTATAGATGAATGACAAATAAATTATATCTATATGGGTAATCACTAAAATATAATATATTTAAGCTCAATGTTATTTGTGTTAACCATAATTACATTGTATTATGGTAAAATAGATGAAAAAAATTTCTATAATTTTTTTCCTTCTCCATCACCAAAATTTTGATTTCTAAACCTCAAAGAAACTAAGTTAAGTGACTACAAATGAATGACCCATAATTTTTTCGTATGCATAACAATTAAAATTAAATAATCAAGCACAATATTGTTTATATTCATCGTATTCGCATTGACTTATGGTATATTACATATCTAAAAATATTCAATATTTCTCTTCACCATCCCAAATTTTAGGATTTTTTTATCACTAAGAAAAAATTACAATAGACAATAGTAGATGAAAAAAATAAACTATATGTTATTTTTCTACTGCACAACAAAATTTTTGGTTTTCCCTACAAAAAACAAAGTTATAAGACTATAATCCATGAAATATAAGTTTTTTTTTTATAAAATATGTAAAAATTAAAATAAATAATCAAGCTAAAATATATTTAAATTTACCATTTTCACAGTGAACTATGGTTTATTAGAAGTAAACATATTTAATCTGGTTCTTCTCCGTCACCAAATTTCATGTTTCTTCGTCAGTAGGCCGCAGAGTTAAAAGACTATAGATGAATGACAAATAAATTATATCTACATGGGTTATCACTAAAATTAAATATTTAAGCTCAATGTTATTTGTGTTAACCATAATCACATTATATTATGGTAAAATAGATGTAAAAAATTTCTATATTTTTTTTCCTCTCCATCACCAAAATTTTGATTTCTAAACCTCAAAGAAACTAAGTTAAGTGCCTACAAATGAATGACCCATAATTTATTCGTATGCATAACAATTAAAATTAAATAATCAAGCACAATATTGTTTATATTCATCGTATTCGCATTGACTTATGGTATATTACATATCTAAAAATATTCAATATTTCTCTTCACCATCCCAAATTTTAGGATTTTTTTATCACTAAGAAAAAATTACAATAGACAATAGTAAATGAAAAAAATAAACTATATGTTATTTTTCTACTGCACAACAAAATTTTTGGTTTTCCCTACAAAAAACAAAGTTATAAGACTATAATCCATGACATAAATGTTTTTAATAAAATAGGTAATAATTAAAATAAATTATAAAGCTAGAATATATTTATATTTACCATTTTCACCTTGAAGTATGGTTTATTAGATGTAAACATATTCAATATGGTTCTTCTTCGTCACCAAATTTCATGTTTCTTCGTCAGTAGGCCGCAGAGTTAAAAGACTATAGATGAATGACAAATAAATTATATCTACATGGGTTATCACTAAAATTAAATATTTAAGCTCAATGTTATTTGTGTTAACAATAATCACATTGTATTATGGTAAAATAGATGTAAAAAATTTCTATATTTTTGTTCTTCTCCATCACCAAAATTTTGGTTTCTTAACCTCTAAGAAACTAAGTTAAGAGACTACAAATGAATGACCCATAATTTATTCGTATGCATAACAATTAAAATTAAATAATCAAGCACAATATTGTTTATATTCATCATATTCGCATTGACTTATGGTATATTACATATCTAAAAATATTCAATATTTATCTTCACCATCCCAAAGTTTTAGGATTTTTTTATCACTAAGCAAAAATTGCAACAGACTATAGTAGATGAAAACAATCAATTATATGTTATTTTCTACTCCACAACAAAATTTTAGGTTTTCCCTACTAAAAAACAAATTTATAAGACTATAATCCATGAAATATATGTTTTTTTTATAAAATAGGTAATAATTAAAATAAATAATCAAGTTAGAATATATTTAAATTTACCATTTTCACAGTGAACTATGGTTTATTAGAAGTAAACATATTCAATATGGTTCTTCTCCGTCACCAAATTTCATGTTTCTTCGTCAGTAGGCCGCAGAGTTAAAAGACTATAGATGAATGACAAATAAATTATATCTACATGGGTTATCACTAAAATTAAATATTTAAGCTCAATGTTATTTGTGTTAACCATAATCACATTGTATTATGGTAAAATAGATGTAAAAAATTTCTATATTTTTGTTCTTCTCCATCACCAAAATTTAGGTTTCTTAACCTCTAAGAAACTAAGTTAAGAGACTACAAATGAATGACCCATAATTTATTCATATGCATAACAATTAAAATTAAATAATCAAGCACAATATTGTTTATATTCATCATATTCGCATTGACTTATGGTATATTACATATCTAAAAATATTCAATATTTATCTTCACCATCCCAAAGTTTTAGGATTTTTTTATCACTAAGCAAAAATTACAATAGACTATAGTAGATGAAAACAATCAATTATATGTTATTTTCTACTCCACAACAAAATTTTAGGTTTTCCCTACTAAAAAACAAATTTTTAAGACTATAATCCATGAAATATATGTTTTTTTTTTATAAAATAGGTAATAATTAAAATAAATAATCAAGTCAGAATATATTTAAATTTACCATTTTCACAGTGAACTATGGTTTATTAGAAGTAAACATATTTAATCTGGTTCTTCTCCGTCACCAAATTTCATGTTTCTTCGTCAGTAGGCCGCAGAGTTAAAAGACTATAGATGAATGACAAATAAATTATATCTACATGGGTTATCACTAAAATTAAATATTTAAGGTCAATGTTATTTGTGTTAACCATAATCACATTGTATTATGGTAAAATAGATGTAAAAAATTTCTATATTTTTTTTCCTCTCCATCACCAAAATTTTGATTTCTAAACCTCAAAGAAACGAAGTTAAGTGACTACAAATGAATGACCCATAATTTATTCGTATGCATAACAATTAAAATTAAATAATCAAGCACAATATTGTTTATATTCATCGTATTCGCATTGACTTATGGTATATTACATATCTAAAAATATTTAATATTTCTCTTCACCATCCCAAATTTTAGGATTTTTTTATCACTAAGCAAAAATTACAATAGACAATAGTAGATGAAAAAAATCAACTATATGTTATTTTTCTACTCCACAACAAAATTTTTGGTTTTCCCTACAAAAAACAAATTTATAAGACTATAATCCATGACATAAATGTTTTTTATAAAATAGGTAATAATTAAAATAAATAATTAAGCTAGAATATATTTATATTTACCATTTTCACATTGAATTATGGTTTATTAGATGTAAACATATTCAATATGGTTCTTCTCCGTCACCAAATTTCATGTTTCTTCGTCAGTAGGCCGCAGTGTTAAAAGACTATAGATGAATGACAAATAAATTATATCTATATGGGTAATCACTAAAATATAATATATTTAAGCTCAATGTTATTTGTGTTAACCATAATTACATTGTATTATGGTAAAATAGATGTAAAAAATTTCTATAATTTTTTTCCTTCTCCATCACCAAAATTTTGATTTCTAAACCTCAAAGAAACTAAGTTAAGTGACTACAAATGAATGACCCATAATTTTTTCGTATGCATAACAATTAAAATTAAATAATCAAGCACAATATTGTTTATATTCATCGTATTCGCATTGACTTATGGTATATTACATATCTAAAAATATTCAATATTTCTCTTCACCATCCCAAATTTTAGGATTTTTTTATCACTAAGAAAAAATTACAATAGACAATAGTAGATGAAAAAAATAAACTATATGTTATTTTTCTACTGCACAACAAAATTTTTGGTTTTCCCTACAAAAAACAAAGTTATAAGACTATAATCCATGAAATATAAGTTTTTTTTTTTATAAAATATGTAAAAATTAAAATAAATAATCAAGCTAAAATATATTTAAATTTACCATTTTCACAGTGAACTATGGTTTATTAGAAGTAAACATATTTAATCTGGTTCTTCTCCGTCACCAAATTTCATGTTTCTTCGTCAGTAGGCCGCAGAGTTAAAAGACTATAGATGAATGACAAATAAATTATATCTACATGGGTTATCACTAAAATTAAATATTTAAGCTCAATGTTATTTGTGTTAACCATAATCACATTATATTATGGTAAAATAGATGTAAAAAATTTCTATATTTTTTTTCCTCTCCATCACCAAAATTTTGATTTCTAAACCTCAAAGAAACTAAGTTAAGTGCCTACAAATGAATGACCCATAATTTATTCGTATGCATAACAATTAAAATTAAATAATCAAGCACAATATTGTTTATATTCATCGTATTCGCATTGACTTATGGTATATTACATATCTAAAAATATTCAATATTTCTCTTCACCATCCCAAATTTTAGGATTTTTTTATCACTAAGAAAAAATTACAATAGACAATAGTAAATGAAAAAAATAAACTATATGTTATTTTTCTACTGCACAACAAAATTTTTGGTTTTCCCTACAAAAAACAAAGTTATAAGACTATAATCCATGACATAAATGTTTTTAATAAAATAGGTAATAATTAAAATAAATTATAAAGCTAGAATATATTTATATTTACCATTTTCACCTTGAAGTATGGTTTATTAGATGTAAACATATTCAATATGGTTCTTCTTCGTCACCAAATTTCATGTTTCTTCGTCAGTAGGCCGCAGAGTTAAAAGACTATAGATGAATGACAAATAAATTATATCTACATGGGTTATCACTAAAATTAAATATTTAAGCTCAATGTTATTTGTGTTAACAATAATCACATTGTATTATGGTAAAATAGATGTAAAAAATTTCTATATTTTTGTTCTTCTCCATCACCAAAATTTTGGTTTCTTAACCTCTAAGAAACTAAGTTAAGAGACTACAAATGAATGACCCATAATTTATTCGTATGCATAACAATTAAAATTAAATAATCAAGCACAATATTGTTTATATTCATCATATTCGCATTGACTTATGGTATATTACATATCTAAAAATATTCAATATTTATCTTCACCATCCCAAAGTTTTAGGATTTTTTTATCACTAAGCAAAAATTGCAACAGACTATAGTAGATGAAAACAATCAATTATATGTTATTTTCTACTCCACAACAAAATTTTAGGTTTTCCCTACTAAAAAACAAATTTATAAGACTATAATCCATGAAATATATGTTTTTTTTATAAAATAGGTAATAATTAAAATAAATAATCAAGTTAGAATATATTTAAATTTACCATTTTCACAGTGAACTATGGTTTATTAGAAGTAAACATATTCAATATGGTTCTTCTCCGTCACCAAATTTCATGTTTCTTCGTCAGTAGGCCGCAGAGTTAAAAGACTATAGATGAATGACAAATAAATTATATCTACATGGGTTATCACTAAAATTAAAGATTTAAGCTCAATGTTATTTGTGTTAACCATAATCACATTGTATTATGGTAAAATAGATGTAAAAAATTTCTATATTTTTGTTCTTCTCCATCACCAAAATTTAGGTTTCTTAACCTCTAAGAAACTAAGTTAAGAGACTACAAATGAATGACCCATAATTTATTCATATGCATAACAATTAAAATTAAATAATCAAGCACAATATTGTTTATATTCATCATATTCGCATTGACTTATGGTATATTACATATCTAAAAATATTCAATATTTCTCTTCACCATCCCAAATTTTAGGATTTTTTTATCACTAAGCAAAAATTACAATAGACTATAGTAGATGAAAACAATCAATTATATGTTATTTTCTACTCCACAACAAAATTTTAGGTTTTCCCTACTAAAAAACAAATTTTTAAGACTATAATCCATGAAATATATGTTTTTTTTTTATAAAATAGGTAATAATTAAAATAAATAATCAAGTCAGAATATATTTAAATTTACCATTTTCACAGTGAACTATGGTTTATTAGAAGTAAACATATTTAATCTGGTTCTTCTCCGTCACCAAATTTCATGTTTCTTCGTCAGTAGGCCGCAGAGTTAAAAGACTATAGATGAATGACAAATAAATTATATCTACATGGGTTATCACTAAAATTAAATATTTAAGGTCAATGTTATTTGTGTTAACCATAATCACATTGTATTATGGTAAAATAGATGTAAAAAATTTCTATATTTTTTTTCCTCTCCATCACCAAAATTTTGATTTCTAAACCTCAAAGAAACGAAGTTAAGTGACTACAAATGAATGACCCATAATTTATTCGTATGCATAACAATTAAAATTAAATAATCAAGCACAATATTGTTTATATTCATCGTATTCGCATTGACTTATGGTATATTACATATCTAAAAATATTTAATATTTCTCTTCACCATCCCAAATTTTAGGATTTTTTTATCACTAAGCAAAAATTACAATAGACAATAGTAGATGAAAAAAATCAACTATATGTTATTTTTCTACTCCACAACAAAATTTTTGGTTTTCCCTACAAAAAACAAATTTATAAGACTATAATCCATGACATAAATGTTTTTTATAAAATAGGTAATAATTAAAATAAATAATTAAGCTAGAATATATTTATATTTACCATTTTCACATTGAATTATGGTTTATTAGATGTAAACATATTCAATATGGTTCTTCTCCGTCACCAAATTTCATGTTTCTTCGTCAGTAGGCCGCAGTGTTAAAAGACTATAGATGAATGACAAATAAATTATATCTATATGGGTAATCACTAAAATATAATATATTTAAGCTCAATGTTATTTGTGTTAACCATAATTACATTGTATTATGGTAAAATAGATGTAAAAAATTTCTATAATTTTTTTCCTTCTCCATCACCAAAATTTTGATTTCTAAACCTCAAAGAAACTAAGTTAAGTGACTACAAATGAATGACCCATAATTTTTTCGTATGCATAACAATTAAAATTAAATAATCAAGCACAATATTGTTTATATTCATCGTATTCGCATTGACTTATGGTATATTACATATCTAAAAATATTCAATATTTCTCTTCACCATCCCAAATTTTAGGATTTTTTTATCACTAAGAAAAAATTACAATAGACAATAGTAGATGAAAAAAATAAACTATATGTTATTTTTCTACTGCACAACAAAATTTTTGGTTTTCCCTACAAAAAACAAAGTTATAAGACTATAATCCATGAAATATAAGTTTTTTTTTTTATAAAATATGTAAAAATTAAAATAAATAATCAAGCTAAAATATATTTAAATTTACCATTTTCACAGTGAACTATGGTTTATTAGAAGTAAACATATTTAATCTGGTTCTTCTCCGTCACCAAATTTCATGTTTCTTCGTCAGTAGGCCGCAGAGTTAAAAGACTATAGATGAATGACAAATAAATTATATCTACATGGGTTATCACTAAAATTAAATATTTAAGCTCAATGTTATTTGTGTTAACCATAATCACATTATATTATGGTAAAATAGATGTAAAAAATTTCTATATTTTTTTTCCTCTCCATCACCAAAATTTTGATTTCTAAACCTCAAAGAAACTAAGTTAAGTGCCTACAAATGAATGACCCATAATTTATTCGTATGCATAACAATTAAAATTAAATAATCAAGCACAATATTGTTTATATTCATCGTATTCGCATTGACTTATGGTATATTACATATCTAAAAATATTCAATATTTCTCTTCACCATCCCAAATTTTAGGATTTTTTTATCACTAAGAAAAAATTACAATAGACAATAGTAAATGAAAAAAATAAACTATATGTTATTTTTCTACTGCACAACAAAATTTTTGGTTTTCCCTACAAAAAACAAAGTTATAAGACTATAATCCATGACATAAATGTTTTTAATAAAATAGGTAATAATTAAAATAAATTATAAAGCTAGAATATATTTATATTTACCATTTTCACCTTGAAGTATGGTTTATTAGATGTAAACATATTCAATATGGTTCTTCTTCGTCACCAAATTTCATGTTTCTTCGTCAGTAGGCCGCAGAGTTAAAAGACTATAGATGAATGACAAATAAATTATATCTACATGGGTTATCACTAAAATTAAATATTTAAGCTCAATGTTATTTGTGTTAACCATAATCACATTGTATTATGGTAAAATAGATGTAAAAAATTTCTATATTTTTGTTCTTCTCCATCACCAAAATTTTGGTTTCTTAGCCTCTAAGAAACTAAGTTAAGAGACTACAAATGAATGACCCATAATTTATTCGTATGCATAACAATTAAAATTAAATAATCAAGCACAATATTGTTTATATTCATCATATTCGCATTGACTTATGGTATATTACATATCTAAAAATATTCAATATTTATCTTCACCATCCCAAAGTTTTAGGATTTTTTTATCACTAAGCAAAAATTACAATAGACTATAGTAGATGAAAACAATCAATTATATGTTATTTTCTACTCCACAACAAAATTTTAGGTTTTCCCTACTAAAAAACAAATTTTTAAGACTATAATCCATGAAATATATGTTTTTTTTTTATAAAATAGGTAATAATTAAAATAAATAATCAAGTTAGAATATATTTAAATTTACCATTTTCACAGTGAACTATGGTTTATTAGAAGTAAACATATTTAATCTGGTTCTTCTCCGTCACCAAATTTTATGTTTCTTCGTCAGTAGGCCGTAGAGTTAAAAGACTATAGATGAATGACAAATAAATTATATCTACATGGGTTATCACTAAAATTAAATATTTAAGCTCAATGTTATTTGTGTTAACCATAATCACATTGTATTATGGTAAAATAGATGTAAAAAATTTCTATATTTTTTTTCCTCTCCATCACCAAAATTTTGATTTCTAAACCTCAAAGAAACGAAGTTAAGTGACTACAAATGAATGACCCATAATTTATTCGTATGCATAACAATTAAAATTAAATAATCAAGCACAATATTGTTTATATTCATCGTATTCGCATTGACTTATGGTATATTACATATCTAAAAATATTCAATATTTCTCTTCACCATCCCAAATTTTAGGATTTTTTTATCACTAAGCAAAAATTACAATAGACAATAGTAGATGAAAAAAATCAACTATATGTTATTTTGCTACTCCACAACAAAATTTTTGGTTTTCCCTACAAAAAACAAAGTTATAAGACTATAATCCATGACATAAATGTTTTTTATAAAATAGGTAATAATTAAAATAAATAATCAAGCTAGAATATATTTATATTTACCATTTTCACATTGAATTATGGTTTATTAGATGTAAACATATTCAATATGGTTCTTCTCCGTCACCAAATTTCATGTTTCTTCGTCAGTAGGCCGCAGTGTTAAAAGACTATAGATGAATGACAAATAAATTATATCTATATGGGTAATCACTAAAATATAATATATTTAAGCTCAATGTTATTTGTGTTAACCATAATTACATTGTATTATGGTAAAATAGATGTAAAAAATTTCTATATTTTTTTCCTTCTCCATCACCAAAATTTTGATTTCTAAACCTCAAAGAAACTAAGTTAAGTGACTACAAATGAATGACCCATAATTTTTTCGTATGCATAACAATTAAAATTAAATAATCAAGCACAATATTGTTTATATTCATCGTATTCGCATTGACTTATGGTATATTACATATCTAAAAATATTCAATATTTCTCTTCACCATCCCAAATTTTAGGATTTTTTTATCACTAAGAAAAAATTACAATAGACAATAGTAGATGAAAAAAAATAAACTATATGTTATTTTTCTACTGCACAACAAAATTTTTGGTTTTCCCTACAAAAAACAAAGTTATAAGACTATAATCCATGAAATATAAGTTTTTTTTATAAAATATGTAAAAATTAAAATAAATAATCAAGTTAGAATATATTTAAATTTACCATTTTCACAGTGAACTATGGTTTATTAGAAGTAAACATATTTAATCTGGTTCTTCTCCGTCACCAAATTTCATGTTTCTTCGTTAGTAGGCCGCAGAGTTAAAAGACTATAGATGAATGACAAATAAATTATATCTACATGGGTTATCACTAAAATTAAATATTTAAGCTCAATGTTATTTGTGTTAACCATAATCACATTATAATATGGTAAAATAGATGTAAAAAATTTCTATATTTTTTTTCCTCTCCATCACCAAAATTTTGATTTCTAAACCTCAAAGAAACTAAGTTAAGTGCCTACAAATGAATGACCCATAATTTATTCGTATGCATAACAATTAAAATTAAATAATCAAGCACAATATTGTTTATATTCATCGTATTCGCATTGACTTATGGTATATTACATATCTAAAAATATTCAATATTTCTCTTCATCATCCCAAATTTTAGGATTTTTTTATCACTAAGAAAAATTTACAATAGACAATAGTAGATGAAAAAAATAAACTATATGTTATTTTTCTACTGCACAACAAAATTTTTGGTTTTCCCTACAAAAAACAAAGTTATAAGACTATAATCCATGACATAAATGTTTTTAATAAAATAGGTAATAATTAAAATAAATTATAAAGCTAGAATATATTTATATTTACCATTTTCACATTGAAGTATGGTTTATTAGATGTAAACATATTCAATATGGTTCTTCTTCGTCACCAAATTTCATGTTTCTTCGTCAGTAGGCCGCAGAGTTAAAAGACTATAGATGAATGACAAATAAATTATATCTACATGGGTTATCACTAAAATTAAATATTTAAGCTCAATGTTATTTGTGTTAACAATAATCACATTGTATTATGGTAAAATAGATGTAAAAAATTTCTATATTTTTGTTCTTCTCCATCACCAAAATTTTGGTTTCTTAACCTCTAAGAAACTAAGTTAAGAGACTACAAATGAATGACCCATAATTTATTCGTATGCATAACAATTAAAATTAAATAATCAAGCACAATATTGTTTATATTCATCATATTCGCATTGACTTATGGTATATTACATATCTAAAAATATTCAATATTTATCTTCACCATCCCAAAGTTTTAGGATTTTTTTATCACTAAGCAAAAATTACAATAGACTATAGTAGATGAAAACAATCAATTATATGTTATTTTCTACTCCACAACAAAATTTTAGGTTTTCCCTACTAAAAAACAAATTTATAAGACTATAATCCATGAAATATATGTTTTTTTTATAAAATAGGTAATAATTAAAATAAATAATCAAGTTAGAATATATTTAAATTTACCATTTTCACAATGAACTATGGTTTATTAGAAGTAAACATATTCAATATGGTTCTTCTCCGTCACCAAATTTCATGTTTCTTCGTCAGTAGGCCGCAGAGTTAAAAGACTATAGATGAATGACAAATAAATTATATCTACATGGGTTATCACTAAAATTAAATATTTAAGCTCAATGTTATTTGTGTTAACCATAATCACATTGTATTATGGTAAAATAGATGTAAAAAATTTCTATATTTTTTTTCCTCTCCATCACCAAAATTTTGATTTCTAAACCTCAAAGAAACGAAGTTAAGTGACTACAAATGAAAGACCCATAATTTATTCGTATGCATAACAATTAAAATTAAATAATCAAGCACAATATTGTTTATATTCATCGTATTCGCATTGACTTATGGTATATTACATATCTAAAAATATTCAATATTTCTCTTCACCATCCCAAATTTTAGGATTTTTTTATCACTAAGCAAAAATTACAATAGACAATAGTAGATGAAAAAAATCAACTATATGTTATTTTTCTACTCCACAACAAAATTTTTGGTTTTCCCTACTAAAAAACAAATTTTTAAGACTATAATCCATGAAATATATGTTTTTTTTATAAAATAGGTAATAATTAAAATAAATAATCAAGTTAGAATATATTTAAATTTACCATTTTCACAGTGAACTATGGTTTATTAGAAGTAAACATATTTAATCTGGTTCTTCTCCGTCACCAAATTTCATGTTTCTTCGTCAGTAGGCCGCAGAGTTAAAAAACTATAGATGAATGACAAATAAATTATATCTACATGGGTTATCACTAAAATTAAATATTTAAGCTCAATGTTATTTGTGTTAACCATAATCACATTGTATTATGGTAAAATAGATGTAAAAAATTTCTATAATTTTTTCCTTCTCCATCACCAAAATTTTGATTTCTAAACCTCAAAGAAACTAAGTTAAGTGACTACAAATGAATGAACCATAATTTTTTCGTATGCATAACAATTAAAATTAAATAATCAAGCACAATATTGTTTATATTCATCGTATTCACATTGACTTATGGTATATTACATATCTAAAAATATTCAATATTTCTCTTCACCATCCCAAATTTTAGGATTTTTTTATCACTAAGAAAAAATTACAATAGACAATAGTAGATGAAAAAAATAAACTATATGTTATTTTTCTACTGCACAACAAAATTTTTGGTTTTCCCTACAAAAAACAAAGTTATAAGACTATAATCCATGAAATATAAGTTTTTTTTTATAAAATATGTAAAAATTAAAATAAATAATCAAGTTAGAATATATTTAAATTTACCATTTTCACAGTGAACTATGGTTTATTAGAAGTAAACATATTTAATCTGGTTCTTCTCCGTCACCAAATTTCATGTTTCTTCGTCAGCAGGCCGCAGAGTTAAAAGACTATAGATGAATGACAAATAAATTATATCTACATGGGTTATCACTAAAATTAAATATTTAAGCTCAATGTTATTTGTGTTAACCATAATCACATTATAATATGGTAAAATAGATGTAAAAAATTTCTATATTTTTTTTCCTCTCCATCACCAAAATTTTGATTTCTAAACCTCAAAGAAACTAAGTTAAGTGCCTACAAATGAATGACCCATAATTTATTCGTATGCATAACAATTAAAATTAAATAATCAAGCACAATATTGTTTATATTCATCGTATTCGCATTGACTTATGGTATATTACATATCTAAAAATATTCAATATTTCTCTTCACCATCCCA